>JASJET010000008.1:6315000-6915000 GCA_034092305.1 Diaprepes abbreviatus | reverse complement strand
TTGTTTTTTATAACCTACTGGTTCCTTTTTAAATAATAATTCATATAAACCTGGTGTACTTGTATAAGTTATACCTTCAACTTTTATGTTTTTACCGATAATTTCTATAGGTCTTTGCGTTAAACCCAAAAAGAATTTCTCAGTTTCAAAATCATGTACTATTCCATAGAGGTGATCAAACTTATGTTCCACATCTTTTACCCCTCCGTCAATATATTGACGAGGTAATTCATGAAATCCTGATAAATATTCTTGATATAAAGGTGTACTGACAAATGTTTGAATTGTTTGGCGTGTTTGTTCTAATATATCCGAAAGATTTCCTACCGTAGATTGTGAAATTGAAGAAGGGGTGGTTTCTGCTATGACACTTGTTTGTTGTAAAGATGGCATCTGACTATGGGAAGCTATACTGGTTTCCCAATCAATAATTGTTGGTATTTCTGTAGGAAGAATTGGAGTTTTCCCTGTCTTTCTTTTTTCTGGTGTTGATGTTCCATACTGTAGTTTTTTTCTTGGTGTTAGTGTTGGAAACAATCTTTTTTCTGGTGTTTCATAATTTTTTTTAATGGGTGTTTGTAGCTCTTCCTTTACCTCAGCCGATTCAATTTTACCAATTGTTGAAATTAATTGTTGTAGGGGTTGAGTTATTGGTTTATAAGTTTCCTCCAATTTGGATTGTGCTTCAAATTCAGCATTTTTTAAACTTTGATATTTTTGTTTAACAGCTTTCCTTGACTTAACAAGCTCTCTTGCTAAGCGTTCATTCATGATTAGTTAAATTTTTCACAAAACTTTTATTTTTATAAGAAAATATATGAATCAAATCCTTTTCGATATCGACCGGATTTTAAATTCGAATCCTTGTCTATTACCAAAAATCCAAATTTATCTTTCCAACACATCAAACATAACTCATTAAATTGATTAAATGACATATCAACATTAACTGATCATCATAAATATGTTTTAAGTTCGTTTTGTCTTGTTGAAATATAACAATCAAATTCGCATTGTCACGAATTAATTGTTTTGGAATCGAAGAATACGTTTGACACAAATAAAAACAATCAGTATTTTTATGTCTTCCGAAACAAAAATAATCTTTTACAACATTCTGATTGCAACACACTATATCATCAAATATAATTATGGAATTTGGTTTTATTTCTTGTGGAGAAACAATATTTTCTTCATTTTCGGATTCATAATATCCAATTTCTCTCAATGGTTTAAAAAGTAATCTCAAATATTCATATTTTGGTTGATATAGAGACTTTGAATAAATATATAAATTTTCAAACCGTAAACCATTGGGATCTTCAATTAAACTTATAATGATATTAGTTTTACCACACCCTGATGGACCAATAATTAACCCCCTTTTACTAGAGCCTTCAAACAATTTTCCATGTTTTCTAAAATTATTTCTTGAAGTCTCATGGTCTTTAATAATAATTGAATAAGGTTGTTTGACAATTTTCATATATAAGAGGATGTATAAAGGGTAAGTTCTAATTTAAAACTAGTCAGTTTGTTCCAAGATTTCAATTATATAATGCCAATCTCATATAAGCAACAATCCATTTATAAAAGAAGAGTCAGAAAAAGAGGTAGTGGTTTAATTAATACTCTAATAAATAAGTTACCTTTTGAATTACATCTACCTGGGTATAATTTTTGTGGACCTGGAACCAAACTAGAAAAGAGACTAGCTAGAGGCGATAAAGGCATAAACTTATTGGATGAAGCTTGTAAAGAGCATGATATTGCCTATGCACAATCAAATGATATAAAAAGCCGACACGCTGCTGATAAATTATTAGGTGACAAAGCTGCCGAAAGGTTCAGAGCAAAATACGCCACTTTTGGAGAAAAAACTGCTGCACTTGGAATAAGAGGTGCAATGAAAATTAAAAGAAAATTTGGTATGGGATTAAAAAAAAGAAGGAAAAACAGAAGTCGAAAAACTCGTCTAGGACGAGGAATAACTTTATCTCAAGCTATTTCAAAACAAGACAAGCACTAAACGGAAAACAATTTAAAAGTTTGACTGATATTATTCAAACCGCACTTAGATCTATCGGAGATAGTAGAATATTATCACCAAAAAATAGAATCATACCAATTCCAAAAACTGGTGGATTTCTACCTCTTATTCCTTTATTTGCTGGTTTGTCCGCTTTAGGTGCTCTTGGAGGAGGAGCAGCAGGTATTGCGAAAGCTGTCAACGATGCAAAAGCTGCTAAAGAAAAATTAGAAGAATCCAAAAGACATAATAAAATGATGGAATCTATAGCAGTAGGAAAACAAGGAAGTGGTCTTTATTTAAAACCATATAAAACTGGATGTGGATTATATCTGAAACCTTATTCAAAAAACTGTTAAAACAAATACCTCGAAAACCACTTACAAATTATGATTTAAGTAAATATATTAATCTACTTAAAATTCCCAACTTTCGAGGTATATTCATGAGAGATAAATTACCAAAAAAAATTAATAAAAATGAAAGTGGTATTGTTAATCTCGATAAGAATAGTGGTGATGGAACTCATTGGACTGCATACATAAAAAAAGGGAAAAATATTTTATATTTTGATAGTTATGGCAATTTGCGACCATCTACCGAATTAACAAAATATTTTTTCAGCGATAAAAAGAAAAATATTGTGAAATATAACTACGATCATTATCAATCAATTAATAAAACAAATTGTGGTGAGCTCTGTCTTAAATTTCTTTATAATAATGGTTGAAAAACAATATTAATTCATTTTGTTAAAAATTTTTAAAGAGATATGTCGTACAGTTTTGTCATTAGTGGTAATTCCCCCACGCTTTCTGTTAATATTCATCCTCCAATATATTTAGATGAAAATTTTGAATATTCCATTGGACTTGTAAATTTTGAAACTTTTAATGCTATTCCAAATATTGATGAGACTAATAATCTTTTCATTTATGACTCAAATAAAGAAATAAGAATACCACCAGGTAGTTATGAAATAGATGATGTAAATAATTTTATTCAAAAATTTTTGGACAATCGTACTTTTCTTCATATTTATGCCAATAATAATACTTTACGAACACATATTAAAACAGATATTCCTATCTCGTTTCGTGATGGAACTATAGGAAAAATATTGGGTTTTAAAAATAAGGAATTAGAAGGTCTTAAGGAGCACATTTCAGATTTTCCAGCGGAAATTATTAAAGTAAACGCCATAAACATCGATTGTAATATTGCCGAAGGATCATATTTAAATGGAAAACCTGTTCATATAATACATCAATTTTTTCCTGGTTTTAAAATAATAGAATCACCACAAAATGTCCTTTACTTTCCTGTTACTGTAAAGGTAATAGACAATATAAACATTAAAATAGTAGATCAAGATGGTGATCTCATCAATTTCAGAGGAGAAACGGTAACAGTAAGACTACATCTTAAAAAAATAGATGAATAATGGTTATTTTATATAATAAAAAAGTCTCAAATTATAATTTTTCAAAAAAATTTTACTCTAAAAACATTAATAAGAAAGATACTAAACGACATTTAACTAGTAATAAATTAAACTCTCAAAGGTTAACACCTTCTAATAAAAAATTTCTGATAAGTTTAGGTTTCAAACTAAAATAAAATGGAATATTTAAATGTAAAAGAAAATATTCTTGTAGATGAATCAATATTAAGCTGGGAAATACTATCATTTGAACCTTTCAATCCTACAAAACTTGGATTAAATGATGAAATTAGAATTGCTCTACAACAAACAGGAAAATATCCTTTACCTTGCAAAAGTGAATTATATTTAGAATTTCAAGTTACCAAAGAAGATGATACTCCATTGGCTAATACGGTATTAATCAACAATGCTCCAGCATTCTTGTTTAAAGAATTACGTTATATTTTAAATGGTGTTACAATTGATTCAGTTCGAGATGTAGGAATTACTTCAACTCTTAAAGGATACATATAATTTAATCAAAACGAAAGTGCTAAATTGGAAAATGCTGGATGGTATCCAAAAACGAAACCTAAAGAAAAAATTATGACTGATGAAAAAGGAAACGTTTCCCTATGCGTCCCATTAAAAATGTACTCGGGATTTTTTGAAGATTATAACAAAATAATTTTAAATTCACAACAAGAACTAATACTAATAAGAAGCAATGATGACACTAATGCTTTAGTAACCACAAGTGATGATGAAAAACCGAAAATTAAAATAACCAAACTTTGTTGGCGAGTTCCACATCTTACTGTGGCCATTCCCCAAGAATTGGCACTAACGAAAATTATTGATAAAAACAATGATATTCTTCTTACTTTCCGAAGTTGGGAATTAATTGAATATCCAGAGTTATTAGAAAATACAAGACATAATTGGCCTGTCAAAACCTCCACAAAAATTGAAACACCAAGACATGTACTAATTGCTTTTCAAAAGGATAGACGTGGTAATTTAAAATCAGATATGAGTAAATTTGATCATTGTGACCTAAGGAATATAAATGTGTTTTTAAATTCAGAAAGATATCCTTACCAGGATCTTCAGCTTGATTTTAAAAATAATAAGTTTGCTACCCTGTATGAAATGTTTTCTGAATTTCGTCAAGTATATTATAACTTTCCAATAGAACCAATATTTAATCCCAAAGAATTTAAAGATAATGCACCTATTGCTTACATTAATTGCTCTCATCAGAGAGATTTATTACAATCCGGCCCAGTAACCATGAGAATTGAATTTGAGACAAAAGAAAAAATATCGGGAAAAACAGCTGCGTATTGTGTTATAATACATGATAAAGTATTTAGCTATAATCCATTAACAAAAATTGTTAAACAACTTTAACTTCTCCCACCACATCAAATATCATTATTAAAATGAAAATATATCGAATAAGATCAGTTGTTTCTATACCATAGTTTGTTGCACATCAAATGGAATGTACAAAATACAAAAAGAAAAAATAGAACTATTTTTAAAAAAAATTAAACATCTAAAAAATCTTATTGAAGACTATTCGAAAAAACAATTTGTAATAAAAAAATTTAGTACTTTAAAAATTTGCTAAATAAAAATGAGAATAGTTATGGATGTTCAAGGATTTAAGGATGAACACAACAAGTTTATTCCTAAAGAACTTGCAATGTTTGATGGACATAAAATGAGTCATTATATTTTTAAACCACCGTATCCACTACAAATGCTTCCACCAGAAACATACAAGCAAGCAGAATGGTTAATGAAATTTCATCACTGCATCAATTGGAATACAGGATATATTCCTCTTCATAATTTTTCATCTATAGTAAAAAACTTAACAGAAAAAGGAGAATTCATTTATATTAAAGGAGAAGAGAAAGCTAATTTTATTAGAAAATATTGTACTAAGCCAATAATTGAATTGGACGAACAACCTGTTTTAATTAAATCATCTCCTAAATGTTTTTATCATTCTCAATCACCTTCAATGTGTGCCCTTTCTAATGTATTCTTTATGTATAAAAATTTTTTTATGAATGAATAAATTAACAATGAATGTAATAATATTTTTTTTATTTATCCACATCCCCACATTACTAACAGAAAATTATATTTTCCTATCTTTACATAATCAAATATTTAAACATAACAGCCGTTACACAATAATAAAACAACTATAAAAATTTAAATATTTTATTTCACACTAACTTTAATTAACCAATAAATCAATACATAAATTTATTTCTTTATTGAGTCCAATTTTTTTAAGTTCATCAAAGAATTTTAACACATTTTTAGTCTTCAAAAATTCACTACACAATTCTGCTGCTTTTTTACAAAAATTTGCATGATCAACATATTTTATATATAACAATAAATCTTGACCCTCACTTTCTTCTTCAACTAAACAAGATAAATATCTGGAACATGCTTCGTTCATAATGAACCCTTCATAAAGGTCCCTCACAAAATTTTCAATTTTAGGCATCATCTTCACCACGCAATTTGATTAGTTCTTGTAATACAACAGGATCTCTAATATATTGGTTTAAATGACGAACTTCATGATGAAACCAACTTAACTTCACTAATTCACGTATAAACTGTACAATATCTTTCTTTTGAAAATAACGTTCGCAAAATTTCACAGCCTCTGTATGGTGTTTGGATATATCCAAATAATATTGAAACCAAGATGGACCACTATCAACTGCATAATGTTCGAACTCAAAAGCAGAACTTTTACATTTTTTATAAAATTTTTGAATTAATAAATTTAATTCACTTTCGTTACAAGCAGAAGACATATTTCATTTTAGTATGTTTTAAGCTGGTAAAGTGTTGCTTTTATAATCAAAATTTAAAGAAGGGATACAAGGTCATGTTAACATGTATACGAAGTAACTCGAATGTATACGAAGTAACTCGAATGTATACGAGATAATTCGAATGAGAAAACAAAAGAGGAGGAGGATGAAAAGAGTTGATGATACGAGGTTTTTTAATAAGTATAATGAGAGATTTGAAAAGTATAATGAGAGAAGAAAAGAGGAGGAGGATGAAAAGTGTTGATGATTTACTCTTACTCCTCCTCCTCCTCTTTCCTTCTCTCATATATCCACTACTAATATAGTACGAGATACGTGAATAGCGTCAAGAATGATACCGCTGGGTTACCGTCTTTAGCGCAACCGAACAATATGAGCTACCGTGATTAGCTCTCAAAACATACTCTTGCCCTCCAGACCGTTTATTTGTTTACATTATTGTCCATCTTAGATTGTAAGCTAGTTTTAGATCATGACTTTTTCTAGAAGAATGGAATACAGGATACAGATGTTTTATAACCGTTTGTTTTATTACCTAGTCCCATTTTTACCATTACATGTAACAATTGGCAGCCGGCAGCCAGCACTAATACACGCAATTGACCCCTGGCTTGCCGTTTCTCCACTGTAACCAGCTGCCCGGTGCATAAAGTGGGCCCTCGACCACATTAAATTCCGAAGGTGGCGCCCGAGAACCGACCACCGAGTGGATGTTTTGACCTTCAGGCAGTCAAACCGTTGATCAGCTGAGAGAGCAGGGATATCCCGAAGATACGTAGATACCGCCGACCCGATACCCCTGCGCTGAGCTTTTGACCGATGACTGTCTGCACGGGAAATATTCACTGACCGATGTTCCGCTGCCGTGAACGAAGAAGAGCCGTGGAGCACAACCTGCTCCCCCGCTTCCCCGCCTACGTAAAAACCCGTCACACAATAATAAAATAAATCTATTTAATACTAATAGTCAAATAGGGCATTTAGAGGCTGATATTTCATTTGCACACTTTTCGCGTTCGATTTCCTTCCACCGGGCAAACAAGGATATGAATGATGAACTCGTCAAGAATACACATTCGCCACTCTTTCACGGTTCACTTCACGTTCCCCAGTTCAAGGATACGACCCCATAGAGGAAGAGGATTGGTGGATATTGGTGAACAATTCGGCTAACAAATATATAGTTTACGCTCATATTTCCGCAGGTTACCAGACTTTTCTATACCATATCCGCAATATGTAATTCAGAAGACTCAACACTGCTTCGATCGAGAGAATATAACTAAATTCTCATCGCCAACCAAGCCAAGGGATTCTTCACGATTCGCTGTAGAAGAAACTTTCTTTATTCAACAGTAGCCGTAACACATTTTACGATCGATTTTAGTATAAAATAAATTTAAACTTAAATGTTTAAACAACCTATGCAATTTTTTTAATATCATTCCCTGGAATTATGTGATTAAGAAATAAATTTTGCAAAACTTTTTATAGTCCTGCCGAACGTTTTGAAGCCTTGTCAACTTTTTCAAGCATTGCCGACCTTCTCAAGATTATGCCTAAAGTAAAGTTTAATAAACTTTGTCATTTAGCTGAAATGTTTTGATAAAAAAAAATTAACTAGCAATTTACTGAACGATTTTGATAGGAAACTTTTTAAGAAGAAATAACGTTCTTGCCGAAATGAAAGTTACAATGGACTTTATTTAATTATCAACAATTCTATCAATAATATAAAAGAAACGAAATCTTGATGCGGCAGAAGAATTTCGTAGGGGAATGATTTGATTTTTGGAACTAGGTGATTGCATAGATTTCTGCTAATCAACGACTACATTTACTAAAATATCCCGAGGTTTTTTGCAGGCAGTAGTACTCCTAAGGCAGTTACATACGCAACCTTCTACAAATGTCTTTTATTGACTACTAGGTCATGTTTGTGATATCTTTGTTTCTTCAAACATTAGCCATATTTTAAAAATGGTCAAAATTCTTTAAAATGTCTCATTACTGTCTCTAATACTATCGTAATATTAATATATATGTTCCCAAAAAAAATTGTGAATAATTTGCAAATTATATAATTTCTGAATTACACTGGTTAACTCTCTGTTTAATGCAAAACTTCTCTAGTATAGTTTATTTAAAATATTTAATAATCAACTTTTAAGATTTATATTTGATTCAAAACGGTACATCAATTTAAAGAAAATTACCTGCAGGATACGGTAAAAAGTTCCTTAAGTATATGTTTGTACTGAACCTGATATCCAGTACTCTCCTACAAATTGTATTTCTTTCTGTAACTAAATAATTAATTTTTAGTGCAAAAATTATTTTCGCAATCAGCTTTAATTGTTATTTGCAAGTAGCATTATTTTTAATAAGTGAAAAAGAAATAAATAAACGTTTAGCAAAAATTTTACATCCTTTGATTTTGCAAAGGTTTACCACCTTGTAGATACAATAGTAAAGTTTCTTAAAATACAGCTGGTCTCTAATGTTATTTTAAGCTGATAAATTTCTGTTGATATTCGTTTCCACAATATGTTTTAACTATTTTGCTAGAAATCTTCGGAATTAGGGTCTTTTTGCATGTTTACATTTCTTAAAAATTTTAATTCAGCTTTACTTATTTATTTCCTAGTATCTTAATGATTGATTTGATAATACATTTTAATACTGTTATAAAAAAAACAAACTGAATGTAATAATTTATAGCTTAATCTGGTTTAAAATAGATATTTCAGGATTCTGGTGGTCTTTAAGCATGCATATTTTCCATAAATTTAGAAAATGGCAGGTATTATTATGGCTGATTGACGATGGTGAACGAGTTTTATCATTTAAAGTCCGATTCTACTTATAATAGATTCTGGTGCTTTTCGGAATCATCAGCATGATTTTTAGTCCAAATTGATAAAACCAACATGTCAGAAAACTTTTATCCGATCCACCTAAGATACGCGAGAAATATAAGGAATACTGAACATGAGAGTGATCAACTATAAAATGGACAGCAAAATTTATAAAAATTTTTAAGTTTTAGTCAACAAATAAACCTTGACAAAGAAAATTAAGGACACACTTCTGGTAGCAAAACCCTGGATTGATTACAGGATTAGTTGTTTTCTAAAAATAAACAAAATTATTCATTTTCACCATATTGGTAATAAAAGGAAACCATTTCTCTATTCTTACATTCTTAAAATTGAAACCTTGACCGGCTTATTCTTGTCCTCATCAGTTTAAAACTTTTACTTTCAATTGGTATCAATTCTAGAGTTAAACCATGTTTTTCAATTTCAGGAAAACAATTTAAAAAGATTAGAAACCATCTTCACTTGGGAATATGAAAAAGATAAGATTAATGAAATAAAAAAAAACTTATAAAAACAATACTTTATTAAAGGAAAAGATCGAGTGAATTTAAATTAGATTATATCTGCGATTTAAAAGCTGTTGCACGATAAATTTATATTAATAGGTTTTGCGTTCTTAGCATGGAGGGTATTTAGCTAAAATCTTACTGATTTAGGCTACCGCTTTTAAATCTGTTACTCCTACGGAAAATGCCGACAAAATTACATTTTAATTTACTTCGATATATCTTTACCAGTTAGGTATCTTCAAGAAAAGAATAACTTATTTTATACAACTAACAAAACTGTTATTTTTTTTTTTGGTTAACTTTATTGAAAGATTATTTAAAAATCATTCTTTTATATATGTATTTATTTATATTTGAATTAATTTCAAAACCATTTTTATGAAAAATATTTGATATTATTAAAAAAATTAAATAATAAAACCATTTTTAAAATTAGTTCATTCGATGCTTATTCATACCCAATAAATATAATTTCAGTCAATTTTTAAATTATAATCTTATATTTTCACTTTAATAAATACTCCAAAAAATCCAATAAAATGCACTTCTAGTGTCAGCTTTTCATCTTTATACCTTGAAAATTTTATAAAAGCGTAATCTCTTTCAAAAATATCTACTTGATAGAATTTTCATTTGCAATCAAAGCTGAGAGTGCTCGAGATATGGCTTCCCAGTTCACGTTAGTAACTATAAATATAATCTTAAGAAATCCCTCAGAATATAGTATTTTCCTTTCGCAATATTTTAATAAATTACATTTCCTGTTGATGCACTTCAAGTTGTTACTAGTTACAAAAGTGCCAGAAAAAAAATGTAACAAAGTTGCCTTTTACGCACTATAAAGCTATTGCCATTGCTGGTGACTTTGAAATATATCTCTTTACCGTTTATAGGTTGAATCTTTACATAATATGCGCTAATAATGATGCATAAAGCAGAATGTTAAGCTAGTAGTTTAGGCAAAAACCTCACTGTTAAATGAGAAGAAATTAAATAATAGAGTATTACCAAAATAAACATTAAAATAAAATTACAAGGATTTAGTCGAAACTTAGTAGTTATGCCGATGAGTAGGGGTGGGCAATACAGGGGCCACTGCAACTTCATTCCTATAGATGCGCAAGTACAAAAAAGTACATATGCAAGTGAGCATGTAAGTCAATAAAACTCGTCAATAAATAATAAAAGAAATATTTAGTTGAATGTCTAGCAGTGTTGTTCTAGGACAAAGCTAGATATTTTAATAAATAAAATTATGCACTTCAAATAAACATACAATTTTCAACTTCAAATGTTTACAAAATTTTCATCTTTAAAAAGAAAATAAGAAGTATTTTAAAGTAGTGAAACTTAATACTTTATAGTTATCAAACTATGAAATGACAAAGCAAAAAAAAAAGAAAATATATTGAAGTAGACCAAAGTAAAATAATTTCAATAAATATTAATGAAGATAAGTTATACTTAAAAAAAAAACAAGAAAAATTTAATACGTTTCAAACTCTAGTAGCTACGGGCACCACAACATAACGCAAACCCTGTATATTACATGATCATGGGACAGAACACCAGAAAATTAAGCAACGCTTTACAAAAAAAAAAAGAGGAATGAGCTTTAATTTATACCGTAACTTTTAAATCGACTGATAACTCATTATCCATCGCCGATAGATGTAGTTCATTTATATCATTTTACATATTACATTTTTTTTGGTAAGCATGTTTTAATGTATCTGAAGAACATAAATTTATTCGGCAAGTAACAATAATATTCCTTTTACAGTATATTTTCTTTATTTATTATAGATCATTTTGACACGAGTCCATAAAGAAATCTTCAACGATCTCTTGTGGGCATAAATCACCTGTTTTCTTATCTACATAACCTGTTGCTAAGGCCAACCTAATATTGTGGAGAGAGTGTCACTGCCTAGTTTGATATTTTTGTTAGCACCAACACAAGGAAAAGTTTTCCTAAAGCGTACTTGCCATTATGCCATCTAAAACTCCTGAGCGGTTAGGATGCTTGTCTTAGAGAATTTGGCAAACAAACATTCCACGAAGCACATTGGGGCCAAAACATAGGAAGGAGGATATTAGAGTTTCAATCTACTTCATCAGAAAAATTACAGATGGACATTAATTTCTAATCTGGCTAACAGGAAGCTTATCTGAAAAATTTTTCACTCCACCTGTTAGTTTGTTCTAAGTTCAAGGAGCTCAACTCTCTTTTCTCATCTTATCTTGTCTTCCCAGAAGACAAATTCTCTTCTTATCTTATCGTGTCTATGCAGAGGACAAATTCTCTTCATATCTTATCGTGTCTTTGCAGAAGAAAAATTCTCAAAATATGTTAGCATCTTAAGATAACCATTCTTGTGTCAGTATATTTTTTATTAACAATTGTCTCTTATAAATACACCATTAATCGTGGTCTTTGGCTTATATCTGACCAGATTCTCCTCTTGTAATACTATTGTATCCTCAGTATCTTGCCAATATAGTGAACGTTAATTTCTAAATGTATTATTAATTTAAAATACTATAGAAAATCAACTTTTTTTTTTGACATACTGTAGGGTCGGTACGAAAAAAATTCATTATTTTTACTAGGAAATTTTAACCTTTAATTTTTGACAGCACGTATTTGTGTCGTAATTTTCAACAGAATTGCTAAACCTTTAGTGTGGCATTTGTTTGTTAATTTTGTTGACTTTTATTTTGCACACACACTGTTAATTACTAACCACATATTTACCAAAGTTAGATTGGCACTTTTTTGAGCTTAACTACCAATCATTTGTAAAGAACACGAATTTAAAAATAATATTCTTCACATGATTCTGAACTTTATTGTATAGTAATGAAGTTGGGATTAATAACCTCAGTTCGTTACTCACAATATTTAAATTTAAATGAAAAAAGCTATAACACGTTCCCATTTAAAATCAAAGAAAAAATAAATTAACACTAAGTTTGTCTATTATTCATACTCGTATAAGTCAGGCTGTAAAACTGCTTAGTTCTTATGTGGGGTTAAAAGAATTCCTTCCTTGAAATTTAACCAGTAAAATACCTGTCTCCAGGTTTATTCCGGTTAATATAACTCAATCAATAGCAAAACAGGTAAAAGAAGAAGTGACTAAACAACTAAACTTAATTACCAGAATAATGTCAACTCGTTTACATCCCAAAATCTTAAATAAACTAATGCATTAATTAATAATATTTTCGACCGAAAATTAAATAAGCAGCCCATTAGTTATTTTGTGATAAAAGAAATATACTTTCCGATTGCCATTATAGTCGTAAAGCAGGTAATAAAAATACTAGATGTCGCCCTGAACCAATGACGGCAAGTTTATTACGACAGTAAACACAAAAAGGCATTATTAGGAATTAAAATTAAATTTTGACGTTTGAAAATAATTTAAGATATGCCTATTATTATTCAATGGATTCAAATGAGATCAAAACCGCTATAAAAAAATATACCTCAAGAAGCAACATTAAAAAAAACTTCTGTTAAATTTGATACTTATAGTTCAAATATAAACCCTAACCTACAAAATACAGAACATTAAAAAAGCAAAATCTATGAAACTGAAAAAAGACATTTTAAAAAACGGTCATAGGAAAAATTACACTTGAATAGTTGACAAAAAAACGGAAAAAAGTGACAGTAAGTTTAAGAACAACAGAAATAAATACAACCACCCACAGTCTAGTGAATGCCAAGCAAAACAACATAAATAGGGTTTAAGCAATGATAATCAAATGAGACTGTGTAGGGTCAGAAAGGCTACGGTACTGTGTAGTGTTAGAAAGATAAAGTAACCAAGGAAGTAGACCTACTACGAAGATTTGCATTTAACCAAAAATGTAACGAACCAAAAAATGGTATGCTTTTATTCCAAGAATATATGAGAGGTACTTAAAAAAAATGATATTGTATTTGCCCATAATGTTAGTGTTTACAAGAATAAGGTAAAATTAACTGAACGAGCTACAATAAAATTAAATTGAAATTTGAACAATGATACCCAATTAGGGTGCAATATGTGTAATAACAACCAGTGTTAATTTGTAACAAGAAAATGCAAATAAGACCAATTACCTACTGTCTGAGGAATGTTTAAGATGAAAGATAATAAAAAGAAATAATTCAGCTGACGCTTTTCAGGTTATACATCCGGTCGAGTTTGCAAAAGAAAACTATAATTCAGAATGATCTACAACCATTCGACGTAAATGAAAATTCTTTAGTTTTGCAAAGATGACAGCCTCCGTATACTAGATGAAATTCCATATAGTGTCAGGATCCACCACCGTTTTAAGTTGAGTAACTATGTAATTTTGAGAAAATATTTTAGATTTTAACACTGTCAGATGATTTGAACATATGCAAGTTTTTATAAATTAAAACATTGCAAAAATCCGAGCAAACTAGAATGATTTTGCTACTATCTGTTATTTTTTTATTATTAAGGTTACATTGCGAAATGTCGATTCCATTATTGTCAGGCAATTTGGATTTGTACAAGATTTTATAAACAAAAACAAACACTGGAAAAAAATGTAAGTAAATAGAAACTATCCGCTACTATTGGACAATATAAACAACACTTCTATTATTAAGATGATATTACAAAATGTTAAGTTTAGTATTTGCAGACGATTTGGACATATGTAAGATTTTATAAGTGGTAACCAACCAGCAACACTTTTATTATTAAGATAATATTATATAACGTTTCCCGTAATATATTATCAATTTGGTAAAAATAAAAGAGATTTTGTAGTTCATATAAATATAATTTTTGTAAAAACAAAGCCGTTAAAATTTATTTGTTATTCAAGAACCCTTTAAAACGATAGCGATTCCAGTAATATAAAGAGAAGAAAATAATTAGCCAGCAATAGATGTTGACGTTAAAGATGAAGATGAGTTGTTATGTGCCCTGAATAAGCGAATTTATTGTATTGCTGTTTTTATATTTTTGAGCATTCTAGACAATGATCGTTCCCTATTTTTTTTTTATTTATTATCTTGAAAGAATACATTAAAAACAATATAAAAAGTAAAAATTTTTCTGGCTTAAAAGAATTTTCCGTCAGACACATTGTAAGGCATAGTACAGGAAAGTCTTTAAATGTTAAATACAGTGCATGAGTAAAATCTTGAATAAATTTCAATAAATAAATTTTGTTGATAATCCTCAAAAGCATCAACTAATTTATAAGATATCACACTTTTTGACACTTGATTCCTCTCTACAGTACGCCTTATTTGGAAGATTTGACGTCAACTTTGGATTTTTTAAGAAATAATTCCACAGGAAAGAGTGGCCGCAAAAATCGCCGATTTTTCGATAGTCGATTATGGATACAGAAAAGAGGCAGATGAGCACATGAAGTTCACATGCCTTTTAGGAGA
Organism: Diaprepes abbreviatus; assembly: GCA_034092305.1. Lineage (NCBI taxonomy): Eukaryota > Metazoa > Arthropoda > Insecta > Coleoptera > Curculionidae > Diaprepes > Diaprepes abbreviatus. Next base: position 6,899,841 of record JASJET010000008.1, on the reverse strand, counting down.
CTGTCCAAGTTCAATATCAAAAAAAAAATTTGGACTTCCCCAATACAATTATATGTAACACAAAACCACCCTCAAAATAGGATAAAAGTGAAACTAGCTCTGAATTATAGGAGGTTAGGTAATTTCTAGGCAAGAAATATGTAAATTTTAGTAGTTAGTTTGCTACCACACGATAAAATTAGCATTAAAAAACCACCTCTTCACGATCCCCTACCATGCTATAGGTTTTAGGACTGAAAAGTAACAGTGAACTTTTGGGTTTTATTAGCAAAAACATTAACAATGGATTTTTGGTGTAGTCTTGGAATACTTCCCCTCAGGGGTACTGTTGTGATGCGAACAGTATTGTAAGTTGGACCTATTTGACTGGATCATTTTTGCAAGAAATTTATGTCAAATACGATTCTTAACAATAGTACTGTGTTCATCAATTTTTCTACATATTGCCATTTTTAATTATTTTCAACATTTAAGAAGAGGTGGTTTTGGAATTTCTTCGAAAAACAAAAAGTCATACTCATTAGTTGCTTAGAATATAGGCAGATGGTAAATATGGTTAATGGGCTAGTAGTAATATTTATTTTTAATAACACTTGTCAACAAATACAAAAAAAATTGCGACTGATATTGTAATGGTTATCCGTGGGAGTTTAATGAATCCTAATTGCAAATTCAACAACGAAAACTTTCCATCATGTATAGATTTTGAGTTATAGAATGTATCAGTTATCTTTAATTAATACAAACATTTTTATATAATATTTGTACATAAATTCAAAACAGTCAAAAAAAAACAAGAGATTTTAAGAATAACAGGATTTATTTACAAAAATACAACGAAAATACATTGATAGTAAGTCTTTTTCACATAACTTTTTTTGCACATGTTGACTTTTATTTATATTGTCCTTGTTCGTCACTGACGGCACTCAAATTTTCTGTGAAAAAATTTAAATGGGAGTGCAAGAAGTGTATTTTAACAAACAAGCGACAGCCCATTTCGAAGTACCCTTCAAATAGTTCTTCCACAAGTTTTTCGTAGTTTTCTACTTTTTTGTTTCTTAAAAACTCCGAAATAATTGTTTTAAAAGAACTCCACGCGGCTAATTCAACATAGCTTAATTTTTGATCAAACTGTTGATTTCTGAGTGTTTTATAATTTGGGAGCACAACAAATATTCCTTCCTTAAGCTTAGCATGACTTAGTTTCGGAAAAATTTGTTTAAGGTATTTAAACGCATCTCCTCCTTTATCTAATGCTTTAAAGAAATTTTTAATCGATCACAGTTTAATGTGTAATAAAAGTAACAGTACTTTTTTCAGATCAACAAAAAGGAACCATTATTTTACTTGTTAATGGCTCTGTGCTGCTCTATTGTCCCAAAGACAAACAAAACAATACTTCGTAAATCCACCCTGAAGCCCAAGTAATAATCCTATAAATTTTAGGTCACCACATATTTGCCACATATACGTACCACAGCTTATTGCATATAGAATAAGTTACGTACTATCTCATGTTTCCTTCATGTCAACTGTATATGTAAGAGGAATAGAGGGTCTTTTGTTGCCATTATGGAACAAGCTGCTCTTAAACTTATTTTAGAAAAATCTATAAATAAGTGCCATTCATCCGGGTTCTGTGCAAATCCTAATTTTTCCATTACACTATGGATTAATACAAACACACATTTTTTCCTGCAAAGTAAAAAAACGAGGTTAGTTCCTGGTTACGGTTCCTAAATACTGTAATTTTAGTTCCAGTGGCTAGTAAATTCCAGTGTTGTAATCTATACCTTAATACTCCAGCATGCTCTTTGGACAAGTGTAGGTCCCGAACTAGATCATTTAATTCAGGTTGTTCGATTAAATGGAGTGCTTTTCCTTGACTTTCGGGAAATAAGAATCGTCCTTTCCTGATACATTATCGGGTTCTGCTTTATCATCATACATTTCTAAATCTTTCTTCCATTTTGGCTGAGGCGCTGGAACTGGAAAACCTTCTCCCATAAAAAATCGGTTTTATTGCCGAGGGAATATCACGATATTCAATATTATGTTTTTTCTTTCTTGAAAACCTAGATACATGCAGAAGTAACAGTCGTTAAAATGATTTGTTGGTTCTCTCCAAATCATTGTAACTGCAAAAGGCATCGACGAGCGTTTGCCATTTAATCAATTATCTAGATTTGCTGCACAGCTCTAACAACATATGCGAGGAGCCCAGTCCTGATCTTGATCGCCAACAAGACATCGAAAATACTTATGATAATCTACTTTGGTCATTTTGTTAATTGTCCTTTTCTGTGATTTATGGGTAAACTGACCACATATGTAGCAAAAATTATCTGCGGGGTTAACACAGCCACATTTCTATACTTTAGGCATTTTGGCGTTGCCGCGTACGCCGGTTCGGAGATGTGATACTATGTTTATAGACATGAACTAACTTTATTCAACCCAAAAATAATACTAATACAGTGCCCTTCGCTCATACCCTAGATTTAAACAACAATAGATTTGTTTGAAGGCTGTTTATGGTCGGTGGGGGAGACGCTTTTTTGATGCTTGACAGACATAAACATATTTACTTATCTTTTCTTTCAGTTTAATTGCTTGTCGTGACTTTTTTCGGTGTTTTTAAGTGTTAAAAATTACTATAAATGCGAAGTTTACAATTAATATTAACAAAAAGAGGATTTAAAAACTTATTTTTATCGGTAAATATTGTTAGATATTGTTTATATATTAAAAATAACAATAATAATTTAGGCAACCATATATTCATACTTTGTTTTCAGAATTGATGTACCCAGGGGTATGTTCGAAGGACGTACCGATGATACTCGTTTAAATAATGCAATTAGAAAAGGATAGCATAAAATCGGTATGTCTGTACCAAGAAATTAAATATCTACTGTTTATCAACACTTTTTCAAATATAAATAAAAATATTATTAGTTATTCAGCGTTCAAACAACCGGGCCCTAGTTCTGACGTTATGCTACTTCTACAGGGGTATGTTCGAAGACAGGGCCCCTATTATTAGTTTTTTCGCGCAATTCGCTTTTTCTCTATTACTGACTACTAGTCGTGCTAATCAATACCGATGATACGACTGCTGCTTTTATAGTCCTTTCGTACTTCTGGTATATTCTTGAAACATCGGGTATCGGAAGTTCGAATAGCGACGACGTACTTCTCGTATACAGGGGTCATCTATAAGCAGATTCGGCTACGAGACAGAGTGAAGTGTGGAATTATATATGTTTAAATAGGTATTTCCATTATTTTAAGCCCTAGGCTAGGTTAAGACTTCGTGATTGACTTGTCGTCCCTAGACACCCCCACGTGGTGTTGCCAGATTGTGTGCAATTTCCCTAACTTATGGAAAAAGTAAATTTGGTAACGTCGCGCTCCGGTATATTACGTTACAGATTAATTTTTAAAATAATATAATTAAAATCTTATCTTACGTATTAGGAAGTTTTTACCATCATTTTGGCATTTAGAGACCAAAAATTAACTACAACCGTCTTTTACATTACAGTCGCAAGTTGGCTGTAAAGTAATATAATTACGTAATAAAAAAAATGTCTCTTAGCCCTACAATGGTAAAATATAATTAATTAATTTGTCGTATTGCAACAATTAGTCAAACACCTCCAGCAGCTTCTAAACAGATATTATGTCATCAAATTACAAGGACTAGTTTCTCTATTTAAGATAAAAATAGAGTGGTTACGCAAGAAAATCGTTTGTAATGTGTTGATTGTTTATTAAAGTCAATATTTCGATAAGACTTCAATTTAGGCATTCATATAAAATATACTGGGAATTGTTCATACTACAGGGAATTATGTTTAAAGAAAAAGATCGATACGTCATATTTTCTGTATAAATGAACCAAATGTCAAAAAATTGCCAATTTGATAAATTAATTTAAAGCACCAGTTTTTATTTTACGCTCTTTTTATTAATATAATTTATGTGCATTATTTGGATTGTGCATTTTATAGTCCGAAAGTATAAAAAAACCGTATATTTGACAGAACTTTGTGTCTGTAAAATAGATTCTTTAAAAGTAGATCGCACGCGTTTCGCCTAATGCTGATTAAATTCAACTGCAATGTTGTCAGATTTCTTTAATGTTTTTATAAAATTAATATTTTATGTACAGTTGATCTTGATTTTTACGTTTTAAATATGTTATGTGTTTGTGATTTTATTTTTCGGATGGTAATTTTAAACTTTTGGATCATCTTTTTACTTTTGGATTTTCTATTATTAGGATTAGGAACTTCCTACGAAAATTAATTGGGTTTGACATTTTGAATCAGGTTGACGGATTTATTTTCCTAGCGACTGATCCAGCGAAAAGGATTGTAAAATTGATACGGAAAAAACTTATAAATATTTTTAACTATTCTAGACCGAACTTAAGGTACGGTTTAGAATTCAAGATATTTGTTAATTTTTTTATTCTCAAAAGTACAAATATTTTATTTTTGAGAATATCCACATTATTTTAAAGTTAATACTAATTAAGAACTTCCGAAACTACTTTTGGGCCTTATACACTACAGACGGAGCTTGGAGTATACTATTTTATTTAGTTAGACTCCCGACAATAAAGTTAGTTCACTCGCGCACTATAGATTTCTCTTTTAACGGAAATAAACAACTAATAATTTCAATTTTTGAATTACTTACCACTCAAGGTAGTAACAATAGTTGTTACGCCATTTAAAAAACTAGAAATATCGTACGTATCTTGTCAAAACAAGAAGAATCAAGTATGTTCTGAACAGCCATAGTCTTTTACAAAAAAACTATTTTTTTTACCTGCATAAAATTAGCAAAGAATGCTGTAAAATTTCATCGAGAAAGATTGAATGTTTGTCACAGAACATATTGATACATCTTAGTTAAAATTTAAAAATTTTTTGTGTCTTTTATAAATTTGTAAATGTGACCAAATTATATCAATTTTCTTTGGAAGAGTTTACTGAGAGCTGTTTGACTCTCAAGAAGTTATTAGGCACATTTTAATACTAAACATTACAGCAAAACCAACGTACGTAAAGAACTAGTCAGTAGAGTGAAAAACACCCTGGCAAATGGGGAAGTGCTCCTAGGAGCATTTCTAGATATAAATCGGGCATTTGAGGGCGTCATTTCAATAAATCACCACTTTTAGAACTACCATAAATTTAGAAGAAACCTGTTACAAGTGGATAGAATATAAGCTAAAAGACAGAGTACTCTATATAGAGCTACTTGGAGAGACGCTAATGCCTTGGGTAATCAGAGGATGTCCACAGGAGGAAATTCTCTATCTGCTGCTCTGGAACCTGGTAGTGGACAAGCTTATACGAATCCTGTGTAGGAAGGGGCACTCACTTTAATGATAAGCTGACGACTTGGTAATTTTCACCCCAGACAAATTTAATACACATGTGATAGATAAGGTGCAACAGGCTCTCAGGTTTATAGAAAAATGAGTAGGACAGGAAGGACTTAATATTAACTCTTAAAAGACTGTCCTAATCTCTTTTAAAAAATGGAGAAAATTAGAGGATTTCAATCTCACTATCTTACAAGGATATAAAGTACGACTCTCCCAGGAGGCTAAATATCCAGGAGTAATCTTGGACTCTAGACTGACTTGGAACAAGCACCTGGAAAAAATTCTATGTAAATCCAAAACAACCCTTGCGATTTTTATAAGGTTGTGCGGAAAAACATAAGGTGTCTCACCCAAGATGACGTATTAGCTATACACTGGTGGCCCGAGATAACGTAAAAAATACTCAAGCTAAACGGTTTACAGAGAGTCGCCTATTTGTGCATTTCGGGATTTACCCCAATCTCAGCAATAGAGTGCATTCTAGATCATTCTCCACTACATTTTTTAGTGATTCAGGAAGAGGCAAGAATGGGCCATCAGTGGCTACACCACTCACTACCAATGTAAATGAATACTAAAGAAGACTAAATAAAATATATTAACTAGGAATAAGTTGTGTTCATAGTGGAATCTAACTTCGATAGATAAAAATGTTATCCTCTAGTTCACATTGTGTTTAACTAAAGTTGGTTTGTCTAAAGTTAAACTGTCGCATAAAAGAGTAAAACTTTAACGCGAAATAATTTCCCGAAAATTTTATTTCACATATACTGTTTTCTCAAATAGCATTTGAACCAGATTATATCATAAAGAACCTATGTTAAAAAATGACACTGTAAACATCTGCTTTCTACTGATAAAGAAAAAAAGTTCTTAAACGAACTCCTTTAGTTTTACTTGCCACACAACTTTCCCCCACATCTGGAATATTTTTTACGCTTTATTCAAATAATTTTTTTTAGAATATACCTTATACAATATCTAAGAAGTAACTACTTCTTTACAAGTAGTTAATCTTATCATTTGTTATTTGTTTAAGCTAGTATAAACATTAATTTGATTTTTTAAAATTTTCGTAACAGTATATGAGCGAAAGAAACAAAGATAGTTATCCCAAAATCTTGCAAAATAAAATAGTGTCAAGAGACACGCTGTTGAAATTAATTTTATCTAACTTTTTCTATAAATTAACTTACTTACATTTAATTTACTAGAGAAAAGTATTAATTTCAAAGTGCAGTATTTTGGATGACAGATTATCAATTCATCTAAATAATAATTTCTATAATATAGCATAAATTTATCATGTTTAAATGACAGTCCGTTTATTATTTAGTTATACATTATGTGAATCCAAAATATTTTATCCAGTGAAATATAAAATCGCATATACAGGGTAGAGCAATAATGTAACAAAGTACCCTATGTCTCTTATTTTTCAAAAATTTGAAAAAATGTTTCAATAAGATTGGAATAATATGAAAATTTCCACAATATAAAAATATTTTCAGTTATACATGGTGTTTTGTGAAAGCGTGGCGCTAAAAAAAAGATTTTTTTAATAGTATACCCTGCATATCTTTGCATGTTTGGATTACCCCAAGAACGAACCACATGGCAGCATATCTGGTTTCGAATTTTATTGCGAAGAAGCCAACTTTTTCAGAAAATTCATTAAAATTTGAAAAAAAAAATGGTCCTCTTTATCTATTATTTCTTTCAATCTTCAGCAATTATGGTACATAACATTGACATTTAGACAGACAAATGTACTTTCAGAGTTTAATATAGCGCCTAAACAATTATCTCGTACAAGCCAAAATTTTGCCCATTTTATGAAATGTAAATTAATTTTTCTTTGATTCTTTAAATGGAACACCATGTACATAACTATTTTATCATGTAGAGTTATCGTTTCTCTATTTTTTTTTTTAATGAAACACGGAGAAAATTTCATATCCAATAGTATACTAACATAAGGGGTAAAATTACATCTAGAGGTCATTTGAAGGTCAAATATCCTTCTGCCTTGAATGAACCAATAATTCAGAAACTAAGAGTGATGCAGAAAAACTTTTGCTACAAAAGTTCCTGAACATCAAACCATGTATGCTAAAGTGACTTTAGATTTGACCTTCGGTTTGACCTTGAAGGCCATTTCAAGGCCATGGTAATTTTTTAAGTGGGATCCTATACTCTTTATTCTGAAAATGGAGATAGCGGAAAATTTTACGATTGGGTATAACTTTGACCCCGAAAATTAAGGTCAAGGTAATCTCAAAGTCAAATATAAAAAAATCCCGAAATGGCAAGATATTGGAGAATGTTCAAGGCTTAGGAGAAAGTTAAAGTACTAGGGTTTGGATGAGAGTGAAAAATTTTTCTTTGGAAATGACCGTCAATGACTCTTCTTAAACCTTGCGGGTCATCCACAACGTGAAGTTGCTGAAAATCCGCCAAACTAGGACAATTGGAATAATTCAAACGATAAGAGAAAATAAATAAGAACGACCTGATTGAATTGAACATTGTTTCCGGGAATAACAAATATTGAAGGTGCTTTCAACAAGTAGATAAAATGCAAAGATGTGAGCGATCTAGGCCATCTTCACCTTAAATTTTCAAAGACAGTATAGGTTGAGTTCGTTTTCTTTTAATGAAAACTCCAATTTTTATCGTCTCATTCGAAAGATTGGGAAATTTCACGTCAGAAATAGTATTTTAAAATCAGTTATCCTGTTCTGGGAAGGCTTAACTCTTTAAAAAGCACCCAGAAGTTTTTTGACGAAATTTAGTGGTTTTCTGAGCATATTAAATGTTGAAAGTGCATTCAACAATATTAAATGAAATGCAAAATTTTGAGAACTTTAACAGTATTGACCTGCAGCCTATTTTCGAGGTCATTGAAGTTTGCGATAATTTTTTTAAATAAAGAAAGTGCAAAAATTATTTATTTTCCCTTAACGTTTGAATTCTTCCTAATGTTCTAGCTTGACAGATTTTTTGCAGTTTCACATTGTGGATGTCCTGCGAAATCCAAGAGGGGGTCACTGGAGGTGACCGCAAAATTTTCCACCATCTCCACTTTCGGGATCAAAAATATGGGGGTCCCATTAAAAAATTATTGAGACCTTGATATGATCTTCAAGGTCAAGAGCAATATAAAATTTAAGGTCACCTTAACATATACAGTTTGATTTGCACAAATTTTTGTAGAAAAAATTTTTCTCCATCTCACTTGGTTTCTGAATTATTGGTTCATTTAAGCCTTCAAATGACCTCTAGATATGATTTTACTTCATATGTTATGACACTGTTGGATAGGAAATTTTCTCCGCGTTTCGTTTCTACAATAAAAAATGGGGTTTCTATTTAAAAAATCACATAACGTTAAAATAACCTTGAAAATAGATAAATGACCACCCTCTGCCCTTCACATTTTTTATCTGAGACATTTTATTTTTTAAACGGAGTATTTTAAAAGATATTTGAATTTATAGATTATAATCGCTCACCCTGTATTATACTTGTTATATCTAGACTTCGTGATCGAAAAAACTAAAAACGTATTAACTTAAAGGTTAAATATATAAAAAATAATGAAAATATTTAGCAAAGCCTTATTTTGATAAAATTCAGCTTTATTGCTAATATGAAAAAAATATTCAACCTCTCAAGTGAAAAACACTACTTTTACTTATTATTATCTAAAGTTAAAGGCCATTTAAACCGAATACTCAGTATTAAATATTTAATAAACGCAATATTCTAGAAACTGAGGTTTCTTAACTCGTATCGAAATTTTCACTTTAAAGTGTGATTGCTTTAGCAAATATATACTTTAAATAATTTCCATTTACAGAGCTAAAAGTTCTCATGCTACGCTCAGATTATGTTATACGCGAAGTATAAATATAATCTCGACGAAACTTCTGGAAAATCATTTTCTTTCAAATCTCGATATTTTAGTAAAGCGTCCTTTTGCTCTGGTGATTACTTATTGAGAATATCTTATTAGAGGAAAATAAGTAAATATCTTTAGACTTAATATTTGCTGTTGTAATATAATATAATGTAAATTAACTTTAACACTTTATTAAATGATTAATTTAGACATATGATTAAAGAACCCAAAGAGAAAAGGTAAATTTTGTTTTGATAGGGCCTTGATAAAGGACCCCGCACAAAGTTTTCTTCCAAATTAGCTGAAAATATTGTAGATTAAAAGTTTAAATGGGCACAAGGTCCGAAAACAGTCCAAGCACATTCATAAGGAGAATGTTTTATTTAGATTTAGAAATACTGCCGTATATTAATTGTGAATACAGTTCAATCAACAATATGACAAAAATTTGAACTAAATACCAAACATTCGCGGTACCTCTAAAACTAGATGTAGAAAACTATGAATATACGCGCATATAGCATCTACTCTGTGGTGATTGGGATAGAATAGACAAAGTTTCCTTCACTCAGAATTTAATAGATAATATTTGACCAAAATTTATTAGAAATACCGCTTTCCCTGAGTAATGCCGCTCCCAGCCGCTCAGAAAATGAGTTATTTTGATCTATCATTACTTAAAAACTGGTTATCTTGAGGCATCATTCTCGTTAGCAATTCCCGAATCTTGAACTAATTTCGCAAAACGCCTTTTTCTATTGGGATTGTGAGGAAACCTTTAAAAATTTAAACACATATGAAATTTGAATCTTTAAATGTTATTGTGTTTAACTTAAACATTACAAACTTTACATTATTTCACAATTCTCCTCTTTTTCTTGTTTGGAGCCAATTTATTTTATAAATCTACCTAGATCTACTAGATCTACTTAGAAGTTGTTGCAATTTCACTTCTGTATCATTCTAAAATAAATAAAAAGTACCTGATAGACGCATATAAGTTTGATGGGATACCTATTTTACCTATGTATAGGTTTACGAGATATAACATGCTCACATATTCACTGCTCATAACCCTGCGTAGTTGGTGCTTTTCTGTTAAATGAATAAAGAAATAAAAAATCACTGTAGATGTATTTGAAATTGGAAAATTTGATTTTGAAGCTCGAATAAATATATTACTTCAAGTTTAACTGATTAATAACAGTTCAATGAAAATGGCTTCAGAGATTGGGAAACGATCGTATCCATATCTAGAAAAAAAACTTGGTGATTTACTTCATAAAAGAGGAAAATTATATTACATATAGTTGTTGAAGCGAATGTCAGTAATTTTGAAGAACATTTCTTGTTATACGAAATCTTTCAATTATTTGTAAAGTGCCACAAAATCTTTTTTAAAATGCCAATTAAATATTAAAAATGCAGATCTGCCAAACATTATACATTTAAAAAAAATTCTTATGAATAAAAACTTAAATAGCCAAAATGTTTCTCTTTGTAACGTAGTTTTGATAATTTATTGCTTCACTTGCATACCTCCACAGTGGAGACTATGCCAAAGAAGTGAATATACTCTAAAATGATGAGAAATGGAGGCATTAAACGAAGGCTTCAGTCTCATCTAGAAATCGGCAAACGTGAAACATGAAAGATAAAATAAAAAAGAGGTTCCACTTTATACAGATTTGAACACATGGTTGAGTAGTAACGTGAATAAGATTGGGATGTCACTGAAAAATTTAACGGAATTGCCATTAAATGGTATAAAGACGGTTTCAAAATAATGGAGGAAACAGGAGTAGGAAAATAACGATACGGATCTAGACATTTTAAAACCCGATCTCCTAGTATATTTTAAGCAGATATTTACACGCATTTAGTTAAATGTAGCAAAAAACTATCGCACAGATGAGATTATCATCATCATGTTGGATGCATAAAAAGCTAAGAATGCATTGAGTTCTCATGTCTTCCTGACTAATATGCTCTGGAAATGCTAAGAAGAACCAAATGAACTAAACAAAAATATAGTAGCTCTCTTGTGGAGAATGAAATGAAATGGTAGACAAACTCTCAAATATGAGGACTGAAGCGCCATTTCTAGAGCCCGAAACTTTTACGGGATTGACAATACTAATACGAGAAGAAGTCAAAAAAGAGGACAAATCAACACGGACTGAGATAAGCAAAGATATTTCATGGGAACTAATACTACAAGAATTTCCAGGAATGTATTAGCCTAAATAAAACTACCTTACCTTAAGAATTTCATATAGTAGCAACTGATGAATGCAGATATCAAGAGGACGACAATTTTATCCACATTATATCAGAATGCATCACCTTGCAAAACAGTAGGATGCGAACTTAAAATTATATGAAGTAGAAGAGGGAAATCTATAGAACCTGAAATCGTCCTACATTCTAAATACCGTAAGATAAATAGGATAAGTGAACTTGCTTAGGTTGGCGAGTCATTCCAAACGACCTGGTAACAAAAGGGCAGAACAATAGATCTTCTAGGTATCAGTGCATTCATCCCGATCTTAACATACATGCGTAAATATCTCACATACAGTTTTTGTCTCACTTGCGCCATTTTATTATAATAATAACAATATTTCACTGGCTCTTACCAATGCATTTTTTTAAATATAGAATATCTAGAATTAGAAAAATGATTAATTTACGTAATATAAATTTTAATATTATGTTTTTTTGAAATCTTTTTTAAACAAAATTTGTGTATTTTAACGACATAAAATTGAGAACTAAATTATGGCATACTGTATTAACATAACCTGAACTCATGATATTGGAAATTAATAAAAACTAAAATAAAATTTATCTAAAATAGAACATAAGTTTCCATTTTATGAGGACTTGTTCCTTAATCTGTTTATTCTGGATTATACTTTGCGTAATAAATATTCATTTTAACAGAAAATTATTTATTTTAAATTATTGCAGTTTCAAATATGATGAGTTACATAGTTTATAATCGGGTCATAGCTTAAGAAATTAAATTAATGAAGAAATTTCCATAACGGATTCCTTCTTTTGGAGATAATGGTTATATGGTCAGATTGTTGTTTTGCCCATGTACACGTACGTGTTAATTTATCAGGTCGGCAGGAAAATAACTTCGGTTTTGTAGTGTGTAATAAAACTAATTAAAAAAAAATTAACTTTAAGTAATTATGTATTTTCGATTTTGTTTAATGACATCAGTAAAAAACTGAATCAAGTGCGATTTAAGACCATCATCATTTATGAAAGTTTTAACATTTAAGGAGTTTTGCAATATTCGAAATAAATTGTATTCGGATGGTGCCAGGACAGGGCTATATGGAGGATGCGACATCACTTTCTAATCAAGCTCCAATAATTTACGATCAATACCTGATTGATTTATCCAGTTTCATTAATTATTAATAGTAAATATCAGAATTGATCGTCCAGTCTCTTGGAAGAAGCTCAAAATACTCACAGGTGATTTTCAATTATTGTGTGCGATGTATTTCATCTCTCTGCAATCTCTCGAACAGTTATATTAGGATCCTCTTCAATCATGGATTTGGTCGTTATCAATTTCAGTAGGTCGACCATTACGTTAGTCATTTTTGAGTGAAAAATTTTCAGAATGGAATTGTTTTAAATAATTCTGACACGTGTGATCTGTTGTGCAATCAATACCATAAACTTTACATATCCTTTTGGGAGCCTCAGCAGCTTTCGTTCCTTTACGGAAATAAAAAATAAAATATGCCAAAAATATTTGTTTCTGCACTAAATGTTAAAATTTACCCCAAACTGACAACTACAAACAAAATTACGCACAAAATGCTTCTAAAGTAACTTATATATGACTACTTTCTCTGGAAGTAAAATATCTAGGGATCATCTTGGATTCTAGACTGACCTGGAATAAACATGTGAAAAAGATAACTAGAAAATCCGAAACAACCCTTATGACTGTTAAAAGGATATGTGGGAAAACATGGGGTTTCTGGCCAAAGATGGTACACTGGGTATGTATCAGTGTGATAAGGCTAGCGGTTATATATGCAGCCGTGGTATGGTGGCCAAAGGCAGCTATGATATCGACCCCGACTTCAGCACTGAAAAGCATTCTAGACCGCCCTCCACTATATCTAGTAATACAAGAAGAGGCAAGAATGGGACTTTACTCGCTACACTATTCAATACACAAATGCTGATTACAGGACATAAACTTATATGTAACAAAATCAGGGGCCCTGAGTTGGAAATGGATATAGACCATCTTATAATCTCGGGCTATTGTTATTATATACCATTTGAGGTCACTATAGAAGATCGGAAGGTAAGCAAACAAGGTAAACCGAAGCCATTTTCTTGCACACTTATCTGGTACACTGACGGTTCAAAAGCCAACGAGGATGCCGGAGCTGGAATATATGGACTAGTACCAAAAAGAGAAATTATTTTTCCTTTGGGAAAACACCTAACAGTATTTCAGGCAGAAATATATGCTCTCTTATAATATACAGATTTAATAAATAGGAAAGCTTACGAAGGGAAATTCCTATAACCAAGCAGCTTATGTTGAGAATGTCCGAGTAAACTTACAACAGTGACGAGGAACAACAGAGATATGTTAAAGTGGGTACCAGGATATGAAGGCATACATGAAAATGAAAAAGCTGATGGACTGGCGAGATCTGGCTCATAATCTCAATATAATGGCCCAGAATCGGCTCTTTTGGGTACCACGATGTGCGACACGAGAAGATGTTAATCAATGGATCACAAAAAAGCACAAAAATCACTGGACAGACAGGCAGAGATTGAATCATAGCCGACGTTTTATTAAGAATACTGACCGGAAAATAGCAAGAAAACTACTCCAAAGGAGCAGGAACTAATTAAGGGCAATCACAGGCATAATGACTAGACACGTAACCGGCAAATTTCATTTGAATAAAATGAATTTTTACAACGGAGACCTCAATCGCAGACTATGTGGTCAAGTCGAGCAAATAAGAAAGCAAACCATATGTAATTTAGAGTCATTAAGATCGGAAAAGACAACAAACCTTCGGGCCAACAAACTTAGAACTGAATGAAATACTAACTCACTCCGAAGCAGACTTTTACAAATTGGTTCAGGAGGTTAACAGAGCTGCTGTAAATCAAGTATGAGCAAAATAGGCCTATACTAGCCTCTGTGCATCCAGCTTCACGACGGACTCATGAAGAGAAAAAATATCTGACAAAAAAATTCTCTGATTTCGACCCTATATATGTATCTGTACATTGTGAATTTGTTACAATATGTTGAACAAAATTACAATGTATGAAAAGAAATGTTTAAATTGAAAACATGGTATTACTAACATAATTTGTGCAGTAGTGAAATATATCTTTTTTTTTGTTTTTACTTATAAACATCTTGTACCATAAGGAAGTTCAGTTGTTGTAACTATATTTGCATTTATTAGTTTGCTGCTTCAATTTTTTTTTAATTATAATACTTTTACATATAAAGCATTGAGCATGATACTGGATTTTCAAAGTTTGGTTAAAAAATTAACACAGTTTTGTTGTTAATGTGATCTTTAAGTAAACGGAAAACTATATATATATATATATATATATATATATATATATATATATATATATATATATATAAATATATATATATATATATATATATATATATATATAAATATATATATATATATATATATATATATATATATATATATATATATATATATATATATATATATAAATATATATATATATATATATATATATAAATATATATATATATATATATATATATATATATATATATATATATATATATATATATATATATTTCAGCACGTGTCCATGATTCCATTTGGACTATTAAAGCGTCTTGTTGATAATTGCGTTGATATTGATTCTTGACTAAGCTTAACTTTTTTACATTCCTCCATATTATCTTTACTTAGATTCTTATTTTCTCTTTCTTGTTTTTCATTTTTAACTTTTAAACTAGCTAAAGTTTATTTATGTCTATTTCTTTTATTGCACAGTGCAGAATTTAAAAATATTTATTTAACTAAAAATGGAGAGTAGCAAAAAATGCAATTTTTCAAATATTGAACAACGATTTTTAACTCAAAAACTGTCGGACGGAAAAATCACAAATACTCTTTTTTTTCAGAATCGACCAAGGAACACGAAAATTGTATTTTATAGAAGAAAACTATTTTTTCAAATATTAACATTTCTTGTTGTTTATAAAAATTTACTCGAACCCTTTCTCGATATTCGTGATCAGGTGGTCAAAATACATATAAAAAACTTTGAGGAAGCCATATAATTTATACGTATTCTTCGGTCTCTCTTTATAGATCGATGCGATACAGCCTCTAGTTCATTCTGTCCCGGGTTTTTCGCGCTTTATAGTTCTCTTAAATATTTGGTTAACTGTCCGATAAAGTATTTATGAGCCACATTTTATAGCTCTGAGATAATTCTTCTAGACTTGGTTGATTTATTAATTTTTTTCAAAAAGTTAACAGCAGATTGAGATTTAATTTAAAAAAAAAAAAATTTTTACTTTAACAAATATTTGAATTTAAATTTTAACCTCCGAGTGCACTAACATGATCTAACTTTAAAACCATTCTAAATTGACAGCGGAGTATTTGAACTGACAAGAGCAACAATAAGTCGAGCAAACTTTAAACCCAAATGGTTGGTTCATACTTCTAAAAATTATCAACTACCACTAAGAATTTCCATTAAACTAACACTTCCATTATAAAAGAATGGCCAGGCAAAATCACTTATAATATTCTAACTTAAAAGTAAAAGGTTTTGCTTCTCGATTGTTGTTTACCTAATTTTATTTTCATCTAAAGTGTTTCGACTATTTTGTGACACATTTTGAATAAGTTTTATTTGTTTTTAATTTTGTTTTTCATACTTTTTTGCACTCGTCAATTTTTTCGACAGCTGATAACATTCAGACACGAATCATGCTGATTTTTTAAAGGTTAAAGTTGACCACACCTTTTTAGTTGATAATTGACAGTTGTTAATTTTTAGTTGCGACTATGAAAAGAAAAGTGTATCATTTAACTCATAAGTGAAAGTTGATAGTGAAAATTCTTAGTGGTAGTTGATAATTTTTAGAATTATGAACTGACCATAAAAATATAAGCATAAGAAAATCATTTTCATTTATTACTGAACCGGCAAAAATGGAAAACTTATTTATTTTCAGGATGTAACTATTCTTCTTATATATTTCAAGGCTTTATAGCTAGGTTCTTATCCTTCATAAGCAAAACAAAAGTGGCACACTAGAATATCTGTTTGTTATGGCAATTAGATTGGGTTTAAGTCTTAAACTTTCTTAATGAATCTGTTATGCTGTTAAATTTTAAAGACAATTTATTACCCTACTTGATATGAATATAAAAACCAATGGCGTTTAAAAAAAATTTATTTGCAGGAAATAAACTGTTTGTGTATATTCTTTCCTTTTCTCTGCTTGAAAGTGTAATACATATAAACAACTATTTAAATACGGCTGATAAATTTCTTTATTTCTTACTGAAATTTTGATTTTTAAAAATTTGCCGACACTTAAATTATTATATAGATGTCATTTGACTGGCGATATTTTTCAGTCTAACATCGAAGTCGACAGGTTTTTAATATCCTACCGACATTTTGCGGAATTTATATTTTATATAGCAGCTGTTTCTTATGAATGTTGTTCTCGGTTCGATACACTGATGAGACCATAAGGTGCTCGAAGCGCATATGGAGAGAGAACCAGAGTTGTACTTGCAGGAAGCAAACTGTATATATTCTTTCCTTTTCTCTGCTTGAAAGGATAATACATATAAAAAACTAATGACGTTTAAGGTAAAGAAGAGAGGGCTCGGTATATTGCAGTTTACATATTGATTGTGCAAGGCAATATAAATGTGTTTTTCAACTATTAGGTTAACTTAGCTCTAATAAATTGTCAAGTTGGAAACTTAATAAAGTGAGTTAATTAGGAGAAGTAGAAGTAAATTAGTTTCTATCAAAATGGAGAAATCTTGATGTACCTCTAACTTGAGCTAACCTAAAATATCTTATACTAAATATCTTAAAATCTATTAGTTAAAGCCTGAAATGGAAGTTATTTGGCAAGAACGAAAAATTCATATAATAATACACCAATTAAAGAGAAATATATCTCTATTCTAATAACATGATTTTTTAAAATTATAAACCATTGAATGGAACCGAGAAAGCATGGTCTAGGACTTTAAAATTACTGTCACTTGTACTCCCTTTCGATTAAAAAGGACAAAATATCACATGATATATAATCGTTATCGAAATTAAACATAATGTAGTTACTCTCATAAAAGTATTAGGAAAAATGTTTAACAGTTAATATGGTATTGGCTAAGTTTATTCCATTATTATTATCTATAACAAGATAAGAGGTATTGCCTTTTACCACTTTGATTGTCAAATTGCTCAACACTTACCAGAATAAATCTCAAAGTAGTGAATAATCTTAGAAATGACATGACATTAGTGCTAGACCTCAGTTGATCTGGTTTACTTAACTGCTATTGGTTGGTATCATGTTGGTATCCACTTTAAATTTCCTCGACATTTCATATAAAATTATTTCACTTAAAGACGTACAAGATTAAAATATGAGACAAATCAACTTCTTTTTTGTATTTGTTTACACACAAAATTATTAACGAGTTCAAAGCACTTTATTAAAATAAGAATTTCAGCAATTTTGAGCTAATTCAGTACACAATAATAATTACTGGTTTAGGAAAATTTCGAATTTCTGATATCAGATAATCGATTCCATTTTTAATTTGTCTGTTGCAGCTTTGGTAACCATAAAAATCATTCTGTAATCGTTAAAACTTTTTATTATTGGTGTCGATATTCATAAATAAATATTCTTTCAAAGAAAAAATCTGAAAGATAATTTATTAATTCACTGAATTTTATTTTGGTTGACTGAGGCAAAACATGTATAATTACAATCAAACGCGATTTGTATTTTCTCTGGTATTTGTTTAGTTTTTATTATAAAATTTTTTGAAGGAGAATGTTAATTAAGAGTGTTTTCAATTAACTTGTACTTAAACAGTAAGTATTATTAATATGAAAATGATTTGTTCATTTGTCAGAAGCCGAATATAGTGAAGATCCAACAATAAAAAGAACTAATCATCACCTAAGGCATTATATTGTCACAGCTCATTTAAAATGTGAGTCCATAAATCATTTATTTGTGCTTGAAATTTGCCTTAACATATATTTTCGAACGTTCGTTTATGAGTAATTAATTCATTTTGAAACATACATATTTAAATGGATTTTTCGTTGATTAAATTTTTATAAAAATTGGGCACTGATAATAATACAAGTGAATGTTCCCAAGAAGGAGTGTAAAGGCCGTCTGTTAACTTAAATAATTACTCCCAAAAATTCGCATCGCTAAAGCCCATCCTCAATAGTAGCAAGATGAGGTCACATTTTACTTTTCTGGTAAAGTGTTGTATATGTAAATTTCTTGATAAGCAAAACCACTCCGAAATAAAGCCGTCACATGTTTTGGAATGACCAGCAATGTTTTGCGACGAGTTGTGAATGTTGGTGCGTGGTACAAGATTTTGCCAAAGATATGAGAGAGAAGAGATCAACATAATCTTTCCAATAAAAATGGCAACCTTCTACTATTGCCTAAGTTTGGTCATATGTCTTCAATTCATAGATAAAGCCAGAATTTTTAATTATTTAAATCATTTTTTGTTAACTTACATTACAATATTTTACGAAGCTTCCTTGAAAAAATGTATTTATTGTTATATAAGAGTTTTAAATTTAAATATGTTTTTTTAGTGTTTGAAAGTCATACATAACGATGTTTCTTTAGAAGTAGTAGAGGTTTGTTGGACTTCTATCGTCTTTACTTATTTTTCTCTTTTATTAAGTTACCGTTCTTAAATATTTTGGTTGAAAGAAATGGCAGACAAATTAGAACCTCAGTTTACAGACAATCACATACATAGAAAATAAGTAAAGAGGATAGAAGTCCAACAAACCTCTACTACTTCTAAAGAAACATCGTTATGTATGACTTTCAAACACTAAAAAAACATATTTAAATTTAAAACTCTTATATAGCAATAAATACATTTTTTCAAGGAAGCTTCGTAAAATATTGTAATGTAAGTTAACAAAAAATGATTTAAATAATTAAAAATTCTGGCTTTATCTATGAATTGAAGACATATGACCAAACTTAGGCAATAGTAGAAGGTTGCCATTTTTATTGGAAAGATTATGGTGATCTCTTCTCTCTCATATCTTTGGCAAAAGCTTGTACCACGCACCAACATTCACAACTCGTCGCAAAACATTGCTGGTCATTCCAAAACATGTGACGGCTTTATTTCGGAGTGGTTTTGCTTATCAAGAAATTTACATATACAACACTTTACCAGAAAAGTAAAATATGACCTCATCTTGCTACTATTCAGGATGGGCTTTAGCGATGCGAATTTTTGGGAGTAATTATTTAAGTTAACAAACGGCTTTTACACTCCTTCTTGGGAACATTCACTTGTATTATTATCAGTGCCCAACCAGAACCTCTTTGGAAGATTCACTAGTATTATTATCAGTTCTAGAGGTATACGTCATTGATGTTATCCCACAAATATATGGAAAAAAATTGTGTTTATAACCAAAACGAGGATACTAACAAGAAGTAAATTTTTTTTTTTATAAAAATATTAAGACTTTTTATTTATAATGCATAGAGTTTTATAATTATCGTCATAGCTATTTCTTTCTTCGTACATTTCCAACTGGATGAAAACAAATAATTTATTGCGTCTTTTTTCTTGCAATTTCAAGATTTTGCTTTTCTTGGTGATAGCCGTATGAAGTTATCAGACATTGTTTTCTTGTCTTTTATGATTAAATATAAATTTATATACAAATTTAATCAACGAACAATTCATTTAAATATGTATGTTTCAAAATGAATTAATTACTCATAAACGAACGTTAGAAAATATATGTTAAGGCAAATTTCAAGCACAAATAAATGATTTATGGACTCGCATTATAAATGAGCTGTGACAATATGATGCCGTAGGTGATGATTAGTTCTTGTTATTGTTGGATCTTCACTATATTTGGCTTCTGACCAATGAACAAATCATTTTCATATTAATAATACTTACTGTTTAAGTACAAGTTAATTGAAAACACTCTTAATTAACATTTTCCTTCAAAAATTTTTATAATAAAAACTAAACAAATACCAGAGAAAATATAAATCGCATTTGACTGTAATTATACATGTTTTGCCTCAGTCAACCAAAATAAAATTCAGTGAATTAATAAATTGTCTTTTACATGTTTTCTTTGAAAGAATATTTATTTATGAATATCTACCCCAATAATAAAAAGTTTTGACGACTACAAAATGATTTTTATGGTTACCAAAGCTGCAACAGACAAATGAAAAATGATATCGATTATCTGATATCAGAAGTTCGAAATTTTCTTACAGCAGAAATTGTTATTGTGTATTATATTAGCTCAAAATTACTGAAATTCTTATTTTAATAAAGTGCTTTGAACTCGTTAGTAATTTTCTGTGTAAACAAGTAAAAAAAAGTTGCTTTGTCCAATATTTTAATCTTGTACGTCTTTAAATAGAATAATTTTATATGAAATGGCGAAGGAAATTTAAAGTGTATACCAACGTGATACCAACCAATAGTAGTTAAGTAAATCAGAACAACTGAGGTCTAGCACTAATGTCATGTCATTTCTAAGATTATTCACTACTTTGAGATTTATTCTTGTAAGTGTTGAGCAATTCGACAATCAAAGTGGTAAAAGGCAATAACTCTTATCTTGTTATAAATAATAATAATAATGGAATAAACTTAGCTAATACCATATTAACTGCTAAACATTTTTCCTATTGACTTTTATGAGAGAAACTACATTATGTTCAATTTCGATAACGATTGTATATCATGTGATATTTTGTCCTTTTTAATCCAAAGGGAGTACAAGTAATAGTTATTTTAAAGTCATAGCCATGCTTTCTTGGTTCCATTTAATGGTTTATAATTTAAAAAATCATATTATTAGAAGAGAGATACATTTCTCTTTAATTAGTGTATTATTATATGAATTTTTCGTTCTTGTCAAATAACTTCCATTTCAGGCTTTAACTAATAGATTTTGAGATATTTAGTATAAGATATTTTAGGTCAGCTCAAGTTAGAGGTACATCAAGATTTCTCCATTTTGATAGAAACTAATTTACTTCTACTTCTCCTAATTAACTCGCTTTATCAAGTTTCCAACTTGGCAATTTATTAAAGTTAAGTTAACCTAATAGTTGAATAACACATTTATATTGTCTTGCACAATCAATATGTAAACTGCAATATACCGAGCCTCTCTTCTTTAATTTAGATGCTATGGGTTGTTTATATGTATTATCCTTTCAAGTAGAGAAAAGGAAAGAATATATACAGTTTGTTTCGTGCAAAGACAACTCTGGTCCTCTCTCCATACGCGCTTCGACCACCTTATATATATATATATACAGTTTTCGGATTGATCTGTAATGTGTCTACTATATTGATTGCAGAATAATTTTCAAGGAGTTTTCAGGACTGATCTTTGCAGATTGAACAAACAATTTCCTCAAAATTTCAATATAATCACTATAGTCACTCAAAAGTTACGGGGTATCTTGTGGCCCTAAGACCCACTCATACATGGCGAAGGAGGACGATATTCGAATTACTATCGCCGATGAGCCCCCGCAAGCGACCACTCGAGAGAAAAATATTACTCGTAGACAGCGTCAAATTGGCGTTCTGCCAGAAGATACTCTTTGTGGCCCTGGAATAGACGACTCTATGTGAGTTGCTGAAATTAATTTAACAATGGAAAATATACTCTCGAAAGTCTAAATACAATTATCTCGAAACCGTTCTTTTTTAAATGCCAAGAGAACATCGTATCTCAAAATCACCGATCACTGACTGAAAGAATTTGCATCTTGCCCAAAATTTGTTTTTATTCCAAAAATATGAAAATTTGTTTATCGTATTTTTTTTTTGTGGCATTGTGGCAATTTTATCAAACTTATCGTTTCTTTCTTGATTTTATAATATACGAAAAAATTTCCTTGGATTCTAATTTTGGATCAGTGAGTCTGGAGTCATCATACTCACCGCAAGTGATGATCTTTTATTTATCATTATTTTTATACGAAAGAAATTATGCAAGAACACTAAAACATGGGCTTTATTAGTGCTTTAATATGATGTTTCATTGAATGAAATTAATATTCATTTTACCAGAAAAAAATCATAGAATCAAGTAATTTTCGCAAACACAATGAACTGTAGGCTCTTAGGTTATTTCAAAAGTTTTTAATTAACTTCCTTCTCAGGTTACATTTCGCCGAAACATTTTTCTGCAAGTCAACAGAAATAATTAGAATGCATTAAAATTTTCTGTTTTCCGTCAACAACATCAAATTAAAGATACTTCATCTCTGTCTATTTTTTTGAAATTAAAATATCTTAAAATTCTGATGTGATTTAATTTAAGCGCAATTTAGCTCGAAAATTAAATAAGGAATGACTACTATCTTTTCTATTTTTTGTAGTCCTAATTTACCGGTCCCGTGCTAATATTGTATAATTCCTGAGTAATATAAATGTATTTGTTCCAAACTATTAAGTAGATCTAAATCTAATAAACTGCATAGTTGGAAACTCGACGAACTAGTTTTAGAAATAAATCAATTAAGAACGTTAGACATTAATTAATTCCTTTCAAGATGCTGATCGCAGTAACTTAATATACCTGGAAAGTTCGGAGTAGTAAGAATGCCCCGGGCTGCGGTATAGGTGCCACCGCATCCCCTTCTGCCCGCTAAGTTGATAGGGATTTGCATGAACAATGTAATTGCCAACAATAGACAAAGGTGCTGCCACATCGTAGTTACAATCTATCTCTTAGAAGTTCTCCATTTTAGATCTGAAACAATTAAAACTATGTTCAGTATATTTTAGTTGGTGAAAAAATAGGATATGGTCCTTTAAAACAAAATTAAAGTTCCAAATTTTCAAATAAAAAAATATTTTATAGCAATTTTTCTTGCAGACTTTGATTCTTATAATGTTACAAAATGTTAGTTACTGCAACTTAATTTTTTGCCAAGAGGTAATTATTATTTTTTCCATAATTTATCTCATGTAATTCAGTATCAAATTCAGCTTTGATATACAGGAAAACACAAGGGCCTTGAATACATTTAAATTGTATTAATTTTGTTAATTTTGTCCAGGCGCCAACTCAGGTAGAGGTAACTGGATACGTAGAGGGGCACTTTGAGAAAGATATTTGTATAATATATAAGGTATTAAAACTAAAAGGCCATAAAACAACTGAGGATACTAAACATCAAAATAGAGCCATTAAGTTATACACATTTTTTAGTACTGTTCCTTGTTGAAGAGTTACTTGGCGATCTCGTAATTATTTTATTTTCATGGGTAAGAAATAAGAATCTATGATCCCATTTTAAGTTTTCACTGAGGAACGCAAGTTATATATGCAGCTAACTTTCAATTCAAGTTTCTGAGAGAAGTATTATTTTTTAGTTAAAAAATTACACCTACTCAATTATTGATATTTTTGAGATATCATTCTATAATAAGTGATTTTCTAAAAATTGCAAATAAGAGATTCCATTAAATGTGTTGGAAGATTCAAATGGCTTACCAAGTAACTACCGACGATACAGTGGGTAATTATTACATACCCCTATTTTTAGATCGCAGCATTCCCTTATAATTATTATAGCTCCGAAAATAATTTGGATTTTGAAAGGGTTAAATGGAAAAAATGGGAAATATTTCTAAAAGTATAAACAGTTTATCTAGTTAAACCCCTAACGCTTTTTTATAATACTTAGACATTACATAAAATGATCTAAAAACATAAATTTTTCATTTTTAGCTAAGAAGGTTATAAATTTGACAGCTAAGTATACAATATTGGGCAAATGTTCCGTATTGGCTTAATTTAGGGCAAAAGGAAAGTTATTGCCGCCAGGGGTTTCTTCAACCATCAGAACGGCAATTTTTCTATGTGATTCTGCATTTCCTATGCCACTAACCTCAACATCTGTGAAATGATGATATTACTCATAAATTTTTTGAATGGAACATTCTGTCTGGCGATCGCAAATAGTTTTCTCAAAAAATATTTTAAAATTTCATTGTCCCTTTCCGTAATTTTCAACAAATATCTCTATAATTTGCCACTTTCACTAAAGCACATTTGAATGTTCTGAATTACAACACTTCTTTTTTTTTAATTATACACATTATATTGTTCTAATATAATCAAAAACATCTGAAAAGAAAACTAAACTACGCTAGACTAGAGAGAAATAAGCATGTACGGTTGCCAGAGGTTTAACAATTATAATATTGTACTTATTCTAATGTTGTTATCACTTTTTACTCCTTTTGTTCCAAAAGTGTTTCTAACAGAAGTGAATCATTCTTGAATAGAAACAAAATATGGCTAATGTAAAAAGGGTTAGTTCTGGTTTGCCATTAACGAAAATTTGCAGGTTTATATTTTTTTGAATCTCCATGAAATTCAAACAAGAATGGCTTATGCATGAGCTCAGCTTAGGCTCAAAGACTATGGTTAACTCGACAAAATATTTCAGGAAAGTGTACGTAGTTTGCCTAATTGACAATTCTGAGAAAATAGCTGGTGAAAGAGACGGAGTATTTAAAACTGATTTTTCATCAAGCAGGTAAAGGAAAGAACATATACATATAGTTTGTTTCCTGCAAATATAACTGTGGATCTCCCTCCATGTCCTGTTTCTCTGATGTGCTGTTAAAATTAGTGCTTTCTATTTCGAGAGCTTCTCTGATGATATGCGTTCTATAATGGGTGCGATCTGTTTAGTTTCCTGGAATAAAGCTGATTTGGTTGGCTATCCTTTATGTTATTTTTATATTCTTGGACTCTAGTTGAGATTCTTCTGTTTGTTCTGTCTATATGGGAGGCTGTACACTCCCTGGTTTTCCAATGGTATTTTGTTTTTGGGATTGCCCAATAATTTGTGTATGGTTGTTTGTGACTTGTAAATTGTGCGTATGTCATGCTTCCTCAGAATTCTTCCAATTACGTCTGTTACACTTTTTATGCATGGCAGTGTAATTTTTGGTTTGGATTTGTCATCTTCCTCTTTATTCTCTGCTATTGCTTTTGTGTTCTATTTTAGGGTCTTTTGATATTGTGTTCTTTGTAGTTGTTTTATTTTAGAACTTTTGTGATGTTGTTGAGTTCTTGGCGGTTCGTGGGTTTGGTTAGTCGCATGGTTCTGGAGATCAGTGTAACTGTGATGGATGGTGGTGTGATTCGGCGTTTAGGTATCTGTTTATGTATGTGAGTTTTCTGTAGACTATATAGTCGATGCTGAGATCGTTGTTTCTGGTGATTAATATGTCAAGGAAAGGTAACTGCTTGTTAGCTTTAACCTCAAATGTGAACTGAATGCGGTGATGAATGTTATTTAGTTCCTTTAAGAATATGTCTAGGTTGGATCTTCTGTGTGGCCACATGATAAAGGTGTCATCCACGTAATGTTTTCAGAGGGATGGTTTTGTTTTGGTTTTTCTTAGGGCTTCTGTTTCAAAACATTTCACAAAAAGGTTTGCGATGACTGGTGATAGCGATGATCTGATGGGAGCATAATCTGGCTGTCGATAGAAATTATATTCATAGGAAAAGTATGTGGTTTTAAGACAGTGTTTCGAGAGATCGATGAAGTAATATGGGAACTCGTCGTTCATAGCATACTGGTTCAGAGCTTCGTCAATTGATGTTCAGGCTAGCAAGAATGTCATCTTTTTGTAGTTTTAACCCTTGAAGTATACTAACCAGGTGATCTGAATTTTTCAGGTATGAGTCTGCCATTTCGGTTGCCGGTTGAATATTTTGTGACAGGTATTTTTCCAGTTGTTGAGTTGGTGAATCTACTGCACTTACTACGGGTCTTATCAGTGTTCCTTCCTCTATATATTTATATAAATATATATATATATATATATATATATATATATATATATATATATATATATATATATATATATATATATATATATATATATATAGATTTATTTATTCCTTTTTCGCACCACTTCAGTGAATGTATAGATGTGGTACGACTGACGATATTTTTTCAGTCTGACATCGAAGTCGGCAGGTTTTTAATATCCTACCGACATTTTGTGGAATTTATATTTTATATAGCAGCTGTTTCTTACGAATGTTGTTCTCGGTTCGATACACTGATGAGACCATAAGGTGCTCGAAGCGCATATGGAGAGAGGACCAGAGTTGTACTTACAAGAAACAAACTCTATATATTCTTTCCTTTTCTCTGCTTGAAAGGAAAATACATATAAACAACTTATGATTTTTAAGTTAAAGAAGAGAGGGCTCGGTATATTGCAGTTTACATATTGATTGTGCAAGGCAATATAAATATGTTTTTCAACTATTAGGTTAACTTAACTCTAATAAATTGCCAAGTTAGAAACTTAATAAAGTGAGTTAATTAGGAGAAGTAGAAGTAAATTATTTTCTATCAAAATGGAGAGATCCTAAGGTTTTGATATTGTTGCTCTCGGTTCGATACAGCTCCACCGACGAGACCATAAGGTGGTTGTAACGCGTATGGAGAAAGATCCGGAGTTATATTTGCAGGAAATAAACTGGATGTATATATTCTTTCCTTTATCTGTTTGAAAGGAAATAATTGAAATTTAATACATTTTTGGGAGCATCGAATGTCTGCTTTTTTTGTTCTAGTTGCGGAACGTCAAAAGTATGCTTGTTTAGGGTCATTAAAGAATGAGTATTACTAGGTACTACCATTATCTCTGATTGCTGGATAGCTTATAAAGGCTTAACAAAAGAGTGTTTTCAGAATCAAACTGTAAACCACAGCAATAAATTTTTAGACCTAGATACTGGAGCTCACTCTCAAAATATTGAGAGAGCTTAGAGAGATTCACGTGAAAATGTTCCGAAATTCGGTCGACGAGAATCTCATTTTCTCGGTTATGTAGCGGAATATTTATTTAGAAGGAAATATCCTAACCACAAAGGCATGAGTCATGTATTTTTTAAATTCATGGTAAAAGTCCATCTTGTCGTAAATAGTACTGCGGTTGAGGTAGGTGATTAAACTACTTCTAGCGTATACAGTATGTAAAATAGCTTGTAAAAGTATAAAAATGTAGAATAGCAAGCAGAAAGTAAAAATAAAATAAAAGACATAAAGAAATTAAAGACATAAAATAAAAAAAAAATAACTAGGACTAACCGTAACAATTCCCTAGAATAACCATTAGAACTTATTCCTATTTCCACTCCATGAGAGGATGTTTCGCCTCCCCGTAGTCTCTGTTGGACAGTAACATTTTTTAATTAACATCAAAAGAAATAATTGTAATATCCATTATAACAATATGGAAATATTGTTTAAATGTACTATAAAATAGAACCTAATGAAATCGTGGCAAAGCAATAATATATCCTTAGAAATTGTTGTTAACTAAGTTAGACAAAATGTACTTTAAAACTTCCCTGATAATGCAACTGTCAGCTTTATTTGTTACATTTCATGCAACAATATTAGAATGAATACAATCAATATATAATTTAAAAACCACGTTTTTCATCGAAATGCAATTTAAAAACCACGTCAATGCGACAAAGTCACATTACATTACAGATCGTAACAGATGTGTCTTTTAAAATGGAAGGCAAATGAGCAATGAACAGGGTGACAATTTTCCTTGGTTTTATCAAAAATTCACAGTTTTTCGCAGTTCAATATTAATTTTGTTAAAAAAATGTTTAAGTACTGTGTCGTGTTTGTCTATTTTGCTAGACGTAGCAAAATTTAAAGGTGAAGACAGGGAAATACGATTTACGTGTGTAAAAGTGAAAAAAATTGTTATTGGAAAAATTATTTGCGACATCCAAAGGAAAGTTAGTATTCATAATCTACGATCCAAAAATGGTTGAAAAATTCGGTGTTTCCAGTATTCCGAGTAATTACCCATCAAATGTTTGTCGAAAACTCTTACTTAAAATGCTTTTCTCTTAGCTGACGTGGATTCTCAAGAGAAAAATAACGATTATTTTTAGAGACCAATGTCACGCCTGCTGAACTCCACCTCATCAGTAAACAATAAAATTTTTAGGAATGTCAGATTTAATTTTATTTATTTGGTAAAAAACTACGATAATTTTATTTTCGCTGATCAATAGATATTGTATAGGTGTAAAATGGTAAGGGTAAACGTTCTCTCTTTGGACACTATGCGACAGTGTTTATTTACTTCTTTTCCTTAAACAAGTATCATCCGCAACACAAATCAAAATCTACTCTTTCTGAACTATCGCTACAGTTTTTCAATTCACTGCCAAAAATCTTGGTAACCTTTTTCAACTAAATGAGTGTTAATACGTTAAAATATTTTTCAGTCTGTTTGAACTCTGTTTGGATATTGCTCTAGATATCATCCATTATGCAAAAGCACGACAACTATAATTTTCTTGAGCTTACAGAGAGCATATTTCTAAATTCACGATTAGCGTATTAATTAAATAACAACAATAGCAACATTTTTACTAACATATGTTTGATATTACGTTATCTTATTTCATAGCAAAAGTCAAATTCAATTTTTGCATTCGATTTGTTGATCCACAGCCAACTTCGTAGGTATTCTTAAAATAATAATTTAATAAATATCTTAAATGCATCTTAATATTTAGACGCAAATTCTTGGAATTTGTTGGAGACATAAAGGTCAAGCAAGTATTCCTTGTTAGCAAAGAATTTTCAGAAACTTGGATGGACACATATTTAGTTTTACAGGTAAGAAGAAAAGCCTTTATTTGTTAAAACCAATGTACCTAACTAAAGTCATCCAGTGGCAAACCTAAAATGGATCATAAGTTCAAATTTCTTATTAATGAAAACGTAATAACGCCGATTTCCATTACCATACACTGGACCATTTAAAAATATAAATAATTTTCCAAAATAGATTTTTACTTTCAACAACCTATATGTCTTTAACTAGTACTTAACGTTTAACCTTAATGACTTAATTGGTCTATTTTGATCAAGTGTCTTCAGTTGCTCTAGTGTTGGAACACTTAACTATGGATCACCTTGCATAAGTTTGCGGTTCTAATTTAAAATTATTTATATCTTTTTAAATTTGTTACTTAAAATATTTGTCTCTCTTCTTTAAAATTTTTATTGTTTTTATTATAGTGGAAGAAAACGAAAAAAGTGTTGAAAATTAAAGATGCATGCTGGTTTTTTTATGATATTCTACTTGATAAAAGGATGATGACTTTTATTATGGTTATAAAAATATGAAAACTATTAAGTCCATCGAAAATTTCATAAATGCTCTAAAACAGGTTTACATCCAACATCAACTACCGCATATCAAAATTTGAGTCTCTTTAACGGAAATCATTTCTTATTAAGAATTTTGTCATTATAAAAAAAATAAGGAAGTTAATAAATTTAATTTTGTAGATATTACTGATTTACCGGAGTGGCCTACTTCTAAAGAAAATAATTTTCTTTTGTTAAAAATATTTAATTAAAATGTAACTACCGGAATGGTAAAATTATTCTCAAATTGCATACTAAAAGGGTCTTGACGTAAATTGCGCTCCATTCTTAAAGCGAAAGTTTAATTTAGGTTTTAATTGGCTTACGTAATTTTCCAAAATAAATAATTGTTCTATATATTGTTTTAATTTTTAAAATATATCTTTAATTAAGGCAGGAAATTTTTAAAAATAAATGAACTGTTACAGTGTTGAATTTGTTTGTTTTCCTTTTCGGGAAAAAAATAATTTAGGGAGATATTTAAAATAAGCAAATTACTTAATGAAGAAAAAATACTTTCAGAGATCAAAACATCAATCAGAACTAGTATATTTTCAGTACAAAAAAATATTCATCTAACATGGTACAAACAAGATTATTTAGCTTCGTTAACTGTAACCATTAAAAGAGATTTTGTGTGCTTATAAATACTTTTGACGTCAGCGGCATGCAAGTTCCCGAGGATTGGGTAATTTAGAGTTTTTGTAATGAAAAATCAGGATATGATTTCAGTTTCGATGTACATTGCATAGGGCGCCACCAGCAGAACTTCGCCTACATCTAAAGCTTCACAACTGTTTTGTATCTTGATATCTTAAATTTATAATTAAAAATTCTTATTCCTTGACATCTTGTATCCAAAAAAGTTATAAGTAGGTGTCGTTTCGAGCAGCCGTTTTAGAGATAATAGAACTTAAATGTTCTATTGCATACGGAAACGCGTCGTAGCCCTTTTCTCATTTTATCCAGGCTCAGGAGTGGTTAAAGGAATTTGGAGCATATTTAAGAGCCAATAGGCCAACAACATTAAAAATTTACATAGCAACAAGCTAAGAATGATAATAATAAAAAATGAAGAACAATAAGAATAATACATAAAGTCAATAACAAGTCAAACAGAAAAATATTATTTAATTAATTATTTAACTAAACTCTAAGTAAATGTTCAAAATGATCATCACTTTTATATACACCAAGATTAATAATACAGAGAAAGTTCAACAGTATCATTTCCATCGTTTCAGAATCCAGCATAAAGTGATTAGTGAATTTTATATTCGTGCTCACAATTATTCTTCAGTATTTATAGATTTTACCTTACACCATCTGTTTAAGAGTTTTCTATAAAAAGTAATTTATAGGTATTAAATCCGATAAGTAGTGGGACTAATTTGTTGGTGGATCATTTCTACGAGCAATCCATCGATTTTGAAAATTCTTATTTAAATGATTTCTAACATTTAATGTAAAGTATTATAAATACAATAAACAGTTAAATTATACTCTTTTTAATAAACATATTATATCACACGGTGCTTATACCATAAATACACCTATCCTTAAAGGACCAAAACATTGAATAAGTTAGAGCTAATATAAGATAATAACATGTTGAAAATTTTCGATGGAATCTGCCTAAATAATTTTGATGCTTGTTTTTCTTTAATACTAAATTTTACGAAAGTTTCCTTCTTTATAATTCTTGATATTCCTATAATTTAGAAAATTTCATTATATATATCACTAAAATGAAACGCACCATATGTCAATAAGAACTTGTCTTTTATTTTATTAATATAAAATCACTTGTAAAGTATTATTTTTATAAAAAAATTGAACCGACTTCTAAAGTGCGCTAAAAAGTGAAAAATAACTATAAATTTTTATACGAAAATGAAATTTTTGAAGTCGGCGCAAAACTAACACCTAAAAAAATGTGAGTTGCATAAACAGATTTAAAATGGTTTATTTGTAATTGCTTTCTTATCATAATTTGTATATATTAGTAGTTATTTATTTTATTTAGAAATAACTTGGCACCGACTTCAAAAATTTTAATTTCATATAAAAATTTATAGTTATTTTTCACTTTTTAGCTCACTTTTAGAAGTCGGTTCAATTTTTTTATAATTTTTTTTTTTCGATTTTTAGTTTTGAATTCATTATGATATTCATAAATTATTTGAACTAAGTACTAACCGAGATTAGTGTACCTCGCAATGATTCCAAGGTGACAAAAAAGCATCCATTTTATCCAAAGTTGTAAATCACATTAAAATGAACCACTAAAAATTCTTTGATTCTTAGAGTTCTTCAAATACCAATGAAATTATGTCACACAAAAATTTAATCATAGCCAATTCACTATCTTAAATTTCAAATTAATTTTAAATTGGCTACAAAAACCTTCCAATATCGATATCTAAAAAACTTGCGACCTAAATTTCTTAGCCTGATATATTTTATACTGCATATTGAATTTGTATACACTCAAGAACGTCGTAATATAAATTTTAGACGAAATCGGAAAAAGTAAAACTTTCAGTCTCTAATATTGTATCTTATCAACCTAATAGTTGTAAAAAATTAAGTTCATATTCGTAATACACGACCCCGAAAACCCCCTAATACCAAATCTGAAAAAATGCGAATAAGGTATAACTTCAGCCCACCATATTGGATCCGCCATATTGTATTTAAAAAAAGTAATTTTAACGTCTTAATCTAATCTAAACCCTTCAAAGCCCCCTAGTACCAATTTTGGATGAAATCCGGAAATTTAAAATTTCTTGGCTGTCAGCATCTGACATATTAGATTGTCTTAAAAAAAATTTTAATTCACTATTTACGTCTTCAAGAACGATTCAGGTTAGTTCAGGTTAGTTCAGGTTAGTATGTAAAATTTGTTAGTAAATGTAAAATTTTTAATCCGCTATATTGGATTCGCCATATCGAATCTTGAAAAAATACTTTTAAATTCATAACTTACACCCTCAAGAACCCCTTATAACAGTTTTGGAAAAAATCGGAAAATGTAAAATTTTTAGGACGAACCGCCAGATTAAGTTTTCAAAAAATATTTTAAATTCGTAATTAACACTAACAAAAATCCTCCAATACTGATTTTAGACAAAATCGAGAGATGTAGAAACTTTAATCCGCCATCTGAGATCCGTCATATTGAATTTTTTTAAACTAATTTCAGGTTCGTTCTGTGCGACCCCGAAAACTTCCCCATACCAATTTTGAAGAAAATGGGACAAAATTGATCCTTTCGCCTGCCATATTGGATCCGCCATATTGAATTTTTTTAAAGTAATTTTAAATTCGTTATGTGCAACCCCGAAAACTCCCCCATTCCAATTTTGGACAAAATTGACTTTTTCGTCCGCCATATTGAATCCGCTATATTGAATTTTTTAAAAATAATTTTAGATTCGTTATGTGCGACCTCAAAAACTCCACTGTACCAATTTTAGAGAAAATCCGACAAAATTGATTTTTTTGTCTGCCATATTGAACTTTTTAAACATATTTTGGACTTGTTATGTGCGCCCCTGAAAACTCCCTCACATCAGTTTTGGAGAAAATCGGACAAAATTAAAATTTTTTGTCCGCCATATCGAATTTTTTAAAAATAATTTCAAATTTGTTTTATACGACCCCGAAAATTCCTCCATACCAATTTTGGAGAAAATCGGATAAAATTAATTTTTTTTGACGCCATATTGTCAGCGCCATCTTGGATTTTACTGCACCAATTTTATCCAAAAAAACATGGGACCACAGCAGTAACTTTCTGAACATAACGTAAAAAATTTTATTCAAATCGGTGCCGCCGTTCCGGAGTAATGGGGGTACATACACAAAAAAAATATATAGTCGAGAAATTGAAAACCTCCTTCTTTTAGAAGTCGGTTAAAAATGAGCTATGAGGAATACATTTTTTTAACACATATGTGTAATTTGCAAATATTAATTAGTGTTAATTTGTTAATTAACGATAGACTACAAATAAAGTAAGAAAGATTGTTAAAAACAGTTTTTAGATTTAAAATTTCCTTTAGCGGGATGCAATGGATAAATCACTCCTAAATAATGCTAACAATGACAATTGATCTCTGCGCTATTGTGAACAGGTGAGTGCGAAACGTGAAAATCTATTTGCTAGAAAAATGTCCAAAAATTATTTTTTCTAAACATCAGTCCTAGAGCGAAATATAACAGGACATAATTTGTTTGTTCATTTGAAAAAGGAAGAAATGCTCCAAAAAAGAAGAAATAATGTATTTTTTTTTCTAATAAGCGGTAAACAATTTTAAATTCAGCCTATTTTTTCGGTCGTTGGTCAAAATAAATTTCGCATTTCAACAAATGAATCCCTTAAAGAATAGTCCCCATAGGACAAATAGGTTTTGCATTATTTGCAATATAATCCAGCTCGGTACGCGAATACTGTGCGACTAGCATTTTTTTATTCGATAAATATCGAATAAGCCTCAAAAACAAGTTGGATTTTTCCAGATCGGACTATAGTTAAAGTCTAGGGAATTTTTTGAAAACCACCTTCTTTTTAGCTTATAATCTAATAGAATAACTCTTCGATCATGGAACGAAATGTTATAAAATAAAAATAGGGTAAAAGAATTTAGAAAGACGCTTCGTTTGACGAGATATTCATCCCGATTCGATTAATGGCTTACGAACTTTAAAATCAAGCTCTGTTTGTGGCTAAACCACGCAAGATGGAGGGTCATAGGTTTACTTTAAAGAGTTTTATTTCGTAAGCTATTAAATAGTTAGAGATAAATCTTTCGTTAAACGGAGCGTCTTTTCAAATACTTTTAACCTACATTTATTTTATAACATTTCGTTCAATTTGCAAAAATAATCGAATTATTTATGAGCAAAAAGAAAGGATAGTATTTCAAAAATTCCTTTCGGCTCCCTAATCGTTCGATCAGAAGAAAATCAACATAGTCTTGATGCCTGAGACGTTTAATATACTTAAAAAATTGATGTCCCAATGGATTTATTATGGGTCATGATCGTGCATCGAGATGGATTAACAAATTAAAATGCAAAAACGGTTTCACCGATCGGAAATATTCCGTTGGAGATTTCTTTGTCAACATGCGAAATTTTTTCCGAAACACCAATAACATTGATTGCGCTTGAAATTGCCGCTTTTTCGCATGTTTTTCAATTTTACAATGTATATGGGCATATTTTGTATATAAACTCATATATACCAGCGGTTCCCAATCTTTTTCTTCTTGCGAACATTTTCTAAAAACGGCATAAATTGTCGAACCCCCTGTGTAGTCGTTAGGAACAACAAATAACACAAAATTTATTTTGCATATCGAATAACAATTTATAACGAAAAAATTAAAACATAATTGTAAAATATTTAGAGACAGACAAGTGGTAGCTTATCTTACATTAACACAGAATACTTAATTAATACAGAACTAGTAAAATACTCTTAGTGGGATATTTGTGCCTGTTTGGTGGAACAACGAAATTCAGAATTTGGTGCTATATCTTATAGTTTGAGTCTTAAATCAGGTTCTGCATTTAACTTGTTTCTGTATTCATCATTCAGGTAAATGTATGTTTGAAATTTTTTCTCACATAGATATGTTGTACAAAATAGCAGTAAAACTTTAATGACTTTTTCCGCCCAAACAGGACACTAATTTCTTACACTGAGCCAAACATCTATTAAAGAGTGATCATGAAGAACAATTTTAGGAAATTATCAGAGGATAGATCAAGGAGCCTTCTTTTTCCAGTAAAGTTAAAGAAGTGTGTCACAGTTCAATTTTGCGCTTACGCTTACTATGACTAATTTATTTTGCAAATACTGTCGTTATGGGCAACACACTTTCATTTTCCGTAAGTATTTCCCAGGGATTCTTTGAAGACAAGCATTTCATTAAGTACAGTTTCGATTAATTTTAATTGCCATTATTTTGTTCTACTTTGGTATTTCACTACACTGTTCTTAGGTATTTTCTTATCCATATCAAATTTACTGCTACCTTTTATTGTATTCAGATAGATCTTGTTTTTTTTTCCCTACCATTTATATTTACATTCGATGGGATTGTATGTATGTTGGGTTGCAGAAATCAGGAAATTTCTATTGATGTATTAGTATATATTTCTTGAATTTAAAAATAACTACTGGATACTTATTAGATTTATTATTTTTGTTTTGAATGGAAAATGCTAATGATTAACGGATTGGCTAACTAACAAATTCATTTTAGCCGACTGTTTTTGCCCGGTGTCTTTGTTTCTGAGCTGTCATTTCTTTCACACGTGGTAATTGAACGCTCCTAACGGAAGTCGATTAATGCGCGAGCAGGGCCATGGTTATAAATAGAGGCCATTTTGCCTTGATTTTTCACATTTTTTCCTGGTTTGATTCGGCCGAAGCAGCTGCAGGCTTCTATCTCAATTTTTTGTTGCCAAATTTTTGGGATTCTGAGATGGAAGGTCGAAGTTTATCCCGGTAATTTTGTTGAGTTTTGGTGTACTGTATCTCTTACCAGGTTGGCGGTTATGGGTTTTTTTATTGGGATGGAACTGGAGACAGAGATTTTAGGAAGTTTGCATGGGTTAACGAAGGAATGAGTCTGACCCCCGAAGATCGAGGTCGACCCTCTAGGTCGAAAAACAATCTAGATCCACCCTCTAGGTAAAAGAATAACCCAGGTCCTCTCTCTGAGTAGAGAACAACCCAGATCCACCCTTAGGGACAGAAAATTAGTTCACCCTTAGAGACAGAACATTAGCGCACCCTCAGGGACAGAAAACTCTTTTTATCGGAAATAAATAGTAGAATTAGTTTTAAAATTGATGAGTTTTATTTGTCCCACAACTTACTGTCGTTTTTTTCAGTGCGTTACCCTTTTATATTTCTAATATTTTATGAAGCAATTTGAGAGTTGAATCGAACGCCAGGACCAAGCAATAACGTGCGGGGGGGGGGGGGGGAGTTTCTGTGTGTACCCGGCCGAAATTCAGTGGTGCTCTTTAAAAATGCCCACCCTTACTCAACGGAATAGGGGCTAGCTTGGTACTTTGCTTGCTAGGGCCGCCTCTAGCCTTTAGTTCTGCTCTGCTATGACGAGATAATCTCTACTAGCGCCTTTACCTTAAATACCAGTGTAGCAAGTGTTCGAAGTTATACCTCCTTGAAAAATATTAGGTATCCAGTTGTTCGATCCAGATATAATATGTTTATCAGGAAAACAATAGTTGAACGGTAAATTAAGTTGTTTGAGATGTTCATTAATATCTCTTTTAATATATTTGTTAAGTTGAATTTCATTTTCTAATAAAATGGTATTGAAAGAACCAAAACATTTGTACTTATTCATCTGGAAAAATTAAATCCAAAATAGCTACTGATCTGCATCTGTCGTACAGGTTTTCAGTGGTTTTACAAATACGAGTAATATATCATCTTGAATAGACTTCTTAAAAATATATCTAACATAGACAAGCTATACAAATTATTGATTATCCGCTACAGTGTGGTAAGGGAACATGATCAATTTTCTTTGCCGCTTTTTCTCCAAGCATACTCTTCGTGATATCTTTAGCACACGATCCAATCAAATTTTCTGTCACTGTATGTGCTTGTTCAGATTTTGCAATTCAAGAACTAACTCGAAATGATGCCCCGAATGTCACTTTACTATCTTCAGTTAAATCTGTTAGAAAAGAAGTCACATTGAACTTTTTATAACCGGCCAATTTTCTTTTAAAATATTCAACAGGTTTATATTTGTGATCTAGATGTTTTATTTCAAGGTGTCTATGAAGAAGAGATGATTTTAAGCTGCTTTTAGAAAAGATTTTATTACGAATTACCCAAGTGGTTTAGGTTTTGACTTCTCCCTTGTAAATTAAAAACCCACTTGTAAATAATCGCTGTCATATTTTTGTTTCTTTTCCTATTTCTCACTCTGTTCGCCTATTTTTTCTTGGCTATCAATCTGCAAACACGGTAGCTCACTACAAGTGCTACCCTATGTTCGTTCCAAGTCAGGGACTGAAGTAGAAGAAACAACTGATTGCTAGTCCAGCTTCGTCCGACTTGACGTTTTTAACCAACGATCCATCATACATATACGGAACAATAATTATTTACTTTCACTTACGGCGTGTGCCCTTCTGATTTATAACGCTGGTGTACTTATTGTAATTTATTTACACAAGACGAAATCACTAGACTGGTTTACATTACTAATATTTATGTACAAACTATGCATTAACTACTAGCTCATTTATTTTTTTGAAATCACTCGAGATTTTTAAGCTTATCGTACAATTCAGTTCGACTCTACCCTTCTTTATATATGACTGCGGTGTTTTTATATCGACAGACGTTATTCGTGTTCTTTCGTGCCCATTCGGAAAACTTCAGGGGTCACCGAAGTAGAAGTTGCCGGCTTGTTCAAGAATATACTCGCATCATCAGTGGCGTAGCGTACCCAATAAAAATGTTACCTGTGTACTCAAATAATAGAAGAGACATAGAAATTACCTATTTATGTAATAATTAACAATCTTTAATTAAACGATTGTGTAAGTAATTATTTGCTTAGTGGTCACAATATCTGTAATTTACAAAAACTTGCCCATTGATGACAATGTATTACGCCGACAACAAACATGTCTAAACTTGAACCAGAGCTGCAAGGAAGATGGCGCAGACTTGCACGAAATTTGTTAAGTTTGTCTATTATAAATACGAGCAAACCTTGCTCATTTCTTTTCTGAAATTTTAAGGAGAAAAGTGATAAAACGAATAGTTTCAATAACAAAAACCGATTTAATATACAAGTTAACGGGGATCGAGGTATTTAGAGGTGGCTTGTACATTTTTTAATAACATTATTCTTTTTTAATTTCTCCAATGCTTATCATTACTTAAAAATAAAAGTTATTCGATATTCTAATCAACCAAATTAACTTTTTTAATTTTTTTATGATTTTTTTTTCATTTTAGCAATTGGTAATAGATATTTTCTTTCTGAGTGAGAAATTCAGGATCATCTGGGAAGGTGTTAAGTGATAAAACAAGTAAACGTTTAAAATTCTTTGAAACACTGAAAGAAAAACATCACACACCACGGTGGACAGTATGTTTCGTCAATGTCAAAAGCAGATGATGATGGTTTGCGGGTACTTTAACTCTCTACTGAGGAAAACTCCATACTATCGTGGAAGAGCCAATTTTTCCACTAATTTAACAGTCTTTTAAAACTGTTCCACACAAACTTGCTTATGGTATACTCAAGAAAATTCATTTAAGCAGCAATACAATCCAAAGACGAATTGATAAAATGAGTCATGATAGTGAAAGCTTCTTGTGTAATTATTTACATCCAGTTCTCCATAAAACTGGACGAGTCTACTTTATTTACAATTAGTAATGTGGCATTGTTGGCATATATTCATTTTATTATGGAGCAATAAGTCAAAGAAGAACTGCTTTTTGCCTCAATTTTGACAACAGATACTAAAGGCGAATCAATATGTCCATCCAGATTCATTAAGAAGGTTTAAGACTTAAACCCAATCTGGTTTCCACGGAAGTTATATCTTTTGGTTGGTCAGTGTTGTGTTGCTTTTGATATTGTATCATTGTGATTACTGTCAACTTAGACCGGTTTTAAAATTATAACATGGTAAAGAATTAGGGATTAATGTTTTGAGATATCATTTCACAGAAAAAACGGTTCCTTTATCAAATGTATGCTGAAAAAAATAGAGCACTTGTCATGGTTGGACGTTACCTTGGTTCTACAAGCCATTTAGAATAAAATGTACTTAGTTGCTAAAAATCTGAACGACATCAATTTGTCTTCGATTACAAACGCAGTTAATAAAATTCGGAGCTAAGCGTTAAATTCTAAGTTACTTTTGTAATTGTTCGAAGAAAACGACGAAAATTTGCATGAAACCAAAGTATACTGGCTGTTGAAAGGCTGTTTTTGATTGATAATATTTTTTTCAGCTTT
This sequence comes from Diaprepes abbreviatus, assembly GCA_034092305.1. Lineage (NCBI taxonomy): Eukaryota > Metazoa > Arthropoda > Insecta > Coleoptera > Curculionidae > Diaprepes > Diaprepes abbreviatus. The sequence continues at coordinate 6,859,876 of JASJET010000008.1, read as the reverse complement.
TGAGACTGTTTTAGAGTTTTGGATACTAAAGATCCCATTTAAAAAAAATACCGAATCAAATTGAAACAAAAAACAATCTCTATTGCCTATTTAATTGGTCTGTTTACCAAATCTAAGAAGTCGGAATTTCATAAAAACAGAGTTCATCATTACCGTTTTTCCTATCAGAATTAATTTTATGCATGAAACCGTTGGACGGCGAAAGTTTTCCCAGTTCTCCAACTCGTCACAGACATGCTAGCCTACGTTCGTCATTTAAATAATCTGTAAATAGGCTTTAAAATTAGATTTGAGGATGTTTTGATCAAGAAAATACCACGGATGTCACTTTGCAAGAAGGATTGATTAGAATACGTAATTAAAAAAACTCTGCAAGCTTTTGACAGCTTTTCTGCCTTCATACCTCGTGAAAAGGAGTTTCAGCATGGTTGCCAATCTTCTTATAAAAAAGAAAACAGAAATGACGAATCGAGGAGATCTAAGAAAAAAATTTACTAATTTGAAGCCAAATATTGAAAATTTGTCATTAAAGCATCAGGCTCATCCTTCTTATTAAAAGAATTTTATAACTATCACAAAAGTTTATGGCAGGTGGGAAATGATGCTCTGAAAGAAAAAGTGGAGTCTGCAGCGATTTTTTGCGTTATGAGCATAGTCCCCCACCTGTTTAAAACTTTGACGAGTAGAACAAAAGGACTGATGTTTTATGTATTTAATATATGCAAGAATATTACAAGATTTGATTTTGTGTCGTTTTAATTAATAAAGGTATGAGCCATAATTCAAATATAATTTTATTTTAATGTCTTCCATTCTACAGTACCTCGTATCAAGTTGCGTAGCTCTGTGGTAAGCAGCACGTTGTTACGTTGACATTTTTTATGTTATTCGGAACTCGCTGCATTAGCTTCGTTCGCGGAAAGTATTTAGAACCGATTCTGAACTAATACGCATGCACAGTTGAAATAGAAGCGTTCGCGGAAACAAAGTTCTGAATTTTTAGTTGCAGTCCCATGTTCGCGGAGAAAATAATTCGGTTCGAAATCAATTCTGAACCAGTTCTACTGGTTTTAAGGATTGAAGAAGAACTGTAAGTTCGGAATTTTATGTAGCGCTAGCTCTCATGCTGCGGCCGCAATGTGCAACTATTTGACAATTGTTTTTATTTTATTTTGGGTTTTTCTTTTGTTTATGTCATTCGTTGCATTTGATGTTCCAGTATATATTTTATTATATTATATTGGTTTTACTTTAATTAGTGTTAATCTACCTAGAATCTTAATTAATAAGTTAAAAAAGTGTTTAAACCTAAAAATATATATATATTTTTAGCGAATACTCCCATTATAGTAGGGGAGCCCAAGCGGGGATTTTGGGATTTATGCAAGCTCGGCAGAATACTATAAAAGAAGAAAGTTTGTACCCTGTTATGAACTATCAACCTGTTATGAACCTTAAATATAGGGGGGTGCATCTAGGGCAGCCAATCAGATTAGTAAAAAAAATCGATCCTTAAAGTAACTCGAGCTCGTCAGATTAAGACAAGGTAAGTTAATTACATGCAGAAAAGTGTACATTTCAATATTCTGACGGTTTTAGCGTGACATAAGAAAATGAGCGAGTGACAAAGTTGCAAAAAAAACGTCACCTGGACATATTCGAGCGCGGTTGAATTTTTTTTTTATTTTAATGGAAATCATGTAAAGATCACGGAAATAATATAATCTGACGATTTTCGCAAGCCGAAAAAGCAAATTTCATCAATCAAGTGTAGTACGTGTAGGTGCTGAGAATAATGTATTTCCCACTCCGCGCCTCTCTCCCCTTCTCACTCTTTCTCTATTTCTCATTCTCTCGCACCGTCCCCACACTACTTTCTGCCGCCATGTTATTCCAGCTGATCACAACAACGCGTTTGTGCTCTTAGATGTTTATTGTATTTTCAAAAAGTTTAGTGAATTAAATACAGTAAGTTTTATATGTATTACTACAATGAGTGATAATAGTGATAAAAGAGTAAACTGTGTATTTTATGGTCAAGAAATACATGAAAATTTAATAAAATTTACACCAGAAACATTAAAAAAATGCATGGTGATTTTGGACTATCGCCTAACCAAGCCGGTTTGAAGAAAATCACGCAGCACCTACACTGAAATTGAAATTTCAGATGAAACATCATTAAATGACGGATATCACGCGCAGTGTTATTATGACGCTTGTAACTTGCCCCCATGCCAATCAGAGCTACGGCAACAATTATTACGAACGCAATACATCGCATGCTTATGGACGAATGCCCACTTCCGAATCCTCACTGAGATATCATCAACAGATTTCGGGTGGAGAAATGTGGATGGAAAGTTGGAGATGACTTGGTTCGTTGGAAATGAACTCCCAGAAGCATATGAAGATATTGTCATAACACCTGACATTTTAGAGAATATTCAAGATTCAGGTATGTTTTCTTTTTAAAATACTAATAATATCATGAAATAAATTAAATATTATTAAATATCATAACCATTTCTGATTATAGATACGCAAGATGTAGATGAAAATGACCAAAGTGATTCATTCGAACTCGCGATTCCACTGATGATGAAGAAGTAATCTTCTTTTTGATTTTTTTTTTCATTCAACATTCTTCTCATAAATACATGATAAAATTGTACATGTATATATTTTTCTATGACATATTATTTGCTGTTCATTGAAATTATTCGGTTCATTAATAAAAAAAAAATGAGACTGTCAGATTTTAAAAATTCCTCCACACAATTGTCAGGTTATAGGTCTACACAATAAGGACATCATGCTGAACCGACTGTATATAAATCTGACGCGCTCGAGTATTTCAAGGTCAGGTTTTTTTTACACTTTCAAAAACCCGCTATGAGTTTTAGTTGCATCAAAATTGTCAGTTTTTCTAATATGACATCTTTAAGGGTTCACTTAACATTCTCCCTGAATATCTGACGCGCTCGAATAACTTTTTTTTTCTAATTTTTTCCACCCCTTCGTGTGGCTACCCCCATCTAGCAAGCCGTCAAATTAACATCCCTCCTTTACCAGAAACAGGTTGCGCGTATACATTGTTAATGTCCGATGCGCTTGAGTATGTCTTTGTGACTGATTTATTTTACATTTTTGAAAATTTATACTCGCTTTCCTCACCAGTATTGGGGCATACATCATATAAACTTTTTTTCTATTTAGCATCTAATCTTTACAATCCAATAGGTCCCCACAACGCTCAAGTAACTACTTATTTAGCCTCTTGGGCTCCCCTAATATTATGTCAAATCATTTATCGTCCAGCAATGAGGACTTAAAAGAAATTTTAAAGGGATTCAAAATTCCTAAAAGTGCTAACCATTTTGAGGAAATTTTGCCCCCCATTTTCAGTTAGGCTGAGAACTAGCACATCGCTTCACTGACTTACGAGTTTTATATTTGCAGGAAGGAGTGTATTATGGTTTGCGATAAATGAAGTTGCATCGTATAGGGATGTATCAGACCGGCTTTTAGTTGTGTTAAAAAATGTTTTTTGAATCAAAAAGAAGTGGACTTAAAACTATTGCGTTTTATTTTTTGTTTAGAAAGACCCACATCTTTTTATTAGGCGTATGTTTAGAATTAGATTTACTTTGAGGCTCCCGAAATATGAACATAACATAAAATAAAGAGCAAACAATAGATCTTGGTTAAAATATATATTTGTTTATCAAAAATTCTATTCAGCAAAAAACAGGACGTTTTATTCTAAAAGGAACTGACAGACTTCATATTATATAAGAATAACAATGATAATTCAATATTTCTTTAAAATAAAACAGAGAATAAAACCTAAAAAAAAAAGATAATTTTAAGTTATGTAAAACAAAAACACAACTAGTTTAGTCAGCATTTAACACCGTACGTTAAATAATAAGACCCGTAACACAGTGGACGATTCAAAGTTCCAAAATCGTTCGTGGTAAAAAAAATCCTGAACCGGTTAATAACTGAGCATGAGCTTTAAGACAATCCTGAACTAATTCCGGACTAGTTCTGAATCGGTTCGGAAAGTGACCCGCGAACAAAGCTATTGTTTGTTCGATTACCAGGCCTATGGCTGTCAAAAACACGTTTCAGCTCATAAAATTTTAAACATTTACTATTAGACAAAGGTAGTCTAGAAAATCAAAAAATTTGGGATTCTCAGATTTAAAGATTGCAGGTTTATGTATTTCGTATCTATATCTTGTAGGTATGTATGAATATTTATGAATTCAAGGTTTATGGAATTAGAGTTTACGAGTTTAGAGCTGATAGATTTAGCTTCTATGGGTTCATAATTCAAAATTATTGGGTCTTAACATAATTAAACTATTTAGTATTGGGTTAAGTGTATCTGATATTACCGAGACGAGCTCATTGTCAGTAATGCAATGTTATCCATGTCATTTTTGAGACACTTTACCACATTTTACTCAAAATTTTGATATGGACTAAAACAGATACCGGAATCGTATTTAGATATTCGACTATTAGAAACGAGAAGCATTGACTTGATTAAGTTAGCGATGTTGGCTTATTTATTAGGCTGCGTTGTTAATCTAAATAGATTTTCCTATCGTTAAATTTTTTACGTTGTTAGAAAATCATCAGTCTTTCTCTTAAATTATTAAAACAGTGACATAAAATAATAATTTTAATCTTGTCTCCAAACATAGTTCCTAAAGGAGAAGTATATTAAAGTGTGGAAACTAAAATGGTATTTCAGTTTTATATGAATGAAGTTCTTGTCCCGAAACAATTCATTCAGTGGCACAGATATTATTTCAACAAAATTTCTTATAGGGCGTCTTTTCAATAACCAAAATCCAATTTAAGAGTAGTTTATTTTAAATAATATAAAAGTAGTATGTCATAAAGAACAAAAAAATTAGGCTTAGATAGTAATAATAAAGACAATAGAGTACAGAACAATTGTCTCTCTATGAATACCAAACTGCTGCGATACATTTTATGAAGATAACTGTGATTTTATGTCGAAATTATAACAGTCGACCTTCAAAGTTATATTTCGTTTTATTCAGCGCGTTGTTCTTTACAACGTTCCCATTTCGTTTTATGGGCGTCTTTATTTAACTTAACAAATATTATTTCTATCTAGATAGCGAAAAAGAACGTATATCGATGACTGCCCTCTGTTCAAATTTTGGTCAAAAATAATTTCTAAGTTCTAGAATAGGGTTAGCGGTCCTTCGTAGTTAGGTAGCTCCATGCTGAATTTGTATTTAATATAAAAGAACTCTGAATAGGTAGTAAATTATTAACTAAATATGTCAAACAAGATATGTGTGAATGTAATGTTCCAACAAAAAATATCCAGTAACACAAAAATTTTTTGATTTTCGATGTTCTTTATTTGTCCAGGCAGATGAAGCCTGGCTTGAATATACATACCTTACGGCCAAACCCATAATAGAAGAACCTACAGTGGAAGAAGTGTCACGAGCTATTCAAAAACTTAAAAAAAAACAAAGCCCCAGGAAACGACACTATACCGGGAGAATGTTGGAAAAAGGGAGGAGAAACCTTGAAACGTGCTTTCTATCAACTCATCTGTCAAATATGGAAAGAAGAAAAAATACCAACCTCCTGGAAAGAAAGTGTGATAGTACCAATACTTAAGAAGGGCGATAAAACGTGCTGCTCCAATTATAGGGGTATATCCCTTATTAACACAGGATATAAAGTCTTCTCTCTAATGATCTTAGAACGATTGACTGCGTATGTGGAGTATCAAATAGGAGATTACCAGCGTGGATTTAGAAAAAACCGCTCAGCTGTAGATCAGATATTCACGATTAGGCAATTAATGGAGAAATGTTGGGAATACAACAAAACATTGCATAAGCTATTTATAGATATTAAACAAGCATACGATAACATCACAAGAGTGGATTTGTGGAATGCCATGGCAGAATTGGGCATACCGAAGAAGCTAATTAACCTCACCAAAACATGTGTAGAGGGATCTACAAGTGCGGTAAGACTTGAGGGAAGATTGTCAACCTTCTTTACAATCAGCAGTGGTCTTAAACAAGGTGATGCGCTATCTCCACTCCTCTTTAACGTCGCTTTGGAGAGCATCATGCGAAAAACCAACACAAAAACGCTCCTCTTTAGAAATCAAAGTCCGCGCATCATATTGGCGTTCGCTGATGATATCGATATTGTAGGTAATATAACTGCCAGTGTCAAGGAATAGTTCTTCAAACTGGAAAATGCCGCAAAGAAAGTTGGCCTACGAATCAACGAAAAAAAAAACAAAATATACGGCTACAACAAGAACGGAACGGCGAGACAGAATAGGACAGAACGTGACTATGGACCACTACAATTTTGAAAGGGTCCATCAGTTTAAATATTTGGGAGCTACGATCACCTCTGATAACAACATTACACAAGAGATTAACAAGAGAATACAAGGAGGCAACCGCTGCTTGTATGGGCTGCAAAAGATAATGAAATCGAAAAATATATCCCGCCGCACGAAAGTAAGAATATATCAAGTAGTTATAAGACCGGTAATAACATATGCATGTGAAACATGGACGTTGACAAGACAAAATGAAAATAGACTGAAAATCGCAGAAAGAAGAATGCTTAGAAGGATATACGGACCGGTCAGGGACAACACCACACAGCAATATAGAACGAGAACAAACAAGGAATTGGAGTAACCATACAACCAGCCAGATATAGTGAAAATAATAAAAGCAGAAAGATTAAGATGGGCCGGTCATGTTATGAGACAAGATCAACGTATCGTCAAGTTGGTATGGGAAGAGAACCCAGAAGGAAAGCGGTCGCTAGGAAGACCAAGGATGAGGTGGAGAGATAACGTTGCAGCAGACTTACAAACCCTAAACGTCGAACGTGCGGATGAACTGATGATGGATCGCAGCAAGTGGAGGCAGATTGTGAAGTCAGCAAAGAACCAATCCGGGTTGTAATGCTAGACAGAGAGAATTATTTTTTTATTGTTTACTTGCTTAGGAGCCAAAGAAGTTTACCTTATATAATTTTTGATATTACGGAAGAGTATCAGCCAGTACCTAAAAAAAATCTATGTAAAAATGTTAGAGACTCAAGAAGAAATAAAGAAGTGGTTCTAAATCTTTTGTTATTCGCGATTTTAATTCGATTATACAAAAAATGTTCGGGATCCCCTTTTTTCATCCGTCAACCCAAGTGGTAACATTTGTTATTAAGTATTAATTATCAAATATTAATGTGATAATTGAGCTTAGATCTGCATAACAAATATAATAAATCTTGGTAAAGTTTTCGTCAAGGAAGAACTCATGTTATCTTGAGTATTCAGATTATTCTCGGCTTTTGTCTTGATTTATAAAAGAGATGAAAATCCAATAAAAAACGGAAGCTTTCACCACTTTAGTCAAGTTGAAAATCATTGTTCTTTGGTTTAGATCGTGTCAAATTGGAATTATTATCCGACATTTCGCTTACGACTGCACGGGGCATGAATGACTATCGAGGAGCAACAGTCCGGATTTCCACGTGTGAGGTAGACAATAACCCGCATCTCTATTAATATTATTTGGATATTTACCAATTTTAATTAATTCTCTAATTTTATGTTTAAAAAAACCAGGTACTGATGCTAAAACCTTTGTTTCTTTTACATTAAAAGTGTGACCTGAGCAATGCTGGTGTTCAGCTAGTGCAGATTGTACAATTTGTTTCTTTTTTATACATCTTTCATGTTTCTTAAGCCTAGTGGATATAGATCGTCCTGTTTCACCTACAAACAGTTTACCACAAAGGCACGGTATCTTGTAAACGCCTTCTGTCACATAAATATGCTGCTCTTTAATCCGGGTCTTATCGTTAGAATGTGCCATAAATCCTTTTTCAGTTCAAAGACTCGAACAACAATATATTCTTTTGACAAACATTGAACAGCAGTGTAACAAAGAAGAACTTCGTGATCAGAGTTTCTCTTCTCGCATAACTCCTTAAACAGATGGGAATTGAGATCACTAGACTTTATATAATTAACAACAAAGAGTCGATCACTTCTTGCAAATGTTTAGGAAGAGTCTCGGTAGCAAGGGCAAATCGGTCAATCATGCAGTGCAATTTCTTAATTTGGAGCGCAAGCTTTTTAATTTTGGACTGAAGGTTCGATCTGGATCCAAGCATGGTACCATCGATACACACTCCATTCAGATTGCTCTATTGTCTGTCATAAGTTGCAAAGAATGAATTTTTTGTCTTTATCTGTAACGTTGTAATAAAAAAAAAACAAAATTCACAAAAAACAGCTGTTTATATAATATCTAAATTCCGACATATGTCGGTAGAATCTTAAATCTGCAAATATCTTAGATGTCAAACTGTAAAATATCAACAGACAAAGGATATTTATGTATACACCGAAGTAGCAAGAAGCTTATAAATTTTCTTCTCTGTATTTTGCTTTTGGTTCATTACAACTCCACTGACGAGATTATTCTGTCATCGAAAGGCGTATGGAGGTAGAACCATAGTTGGATCAACAGAAAATGCGCTGTCTGTATATATATTTTCCTTTAGCGGCATAAAGGAGCAAAACAGTAGCTTATTAAACTAATTCTTTTATTTTACAGAAGTTTTATAGTAGGCCCTGATAACGTATGATCGCTTTCATATTCATGATAGATTTTAAAGTGTAATAAAGGCGCTGAATATTGCCAAAATTTTACCATTGCATAAGAAGGGCAACACAAATGGAATTTCAAACTAAAGACCTCTGTCCATTTTGTTGACCATAGCGAAGATTTTAGAAAAAGCAATGTATGATAAAATAGTGTGATTTTCGAATTCGAACTTAATATTATTAATAAGTGACAACGTGACCTTCAAAAGGAGATATCTACTGAGACAACATTTATGCAATTTTTGAAATGTTTATATGTACACTTGAATAGTAGGGCAAAATGTATTGGTGTGTTTAGGGATTTACGTGCAGCTTTTTATTACATGGACCATAGCTTATTGCTGTCAAAAATGCAGAATTATGGCTTAAAAGGAAGGGCGAATGAGTGGTTGTCATCTCATCTTAGTAACAGATCAGAGTTAGTTAATATAATCGGTTCAAATTCTAAGATTATGTTACGGATTAGTCATGGTTTCTTTGCTATTTTTACTTCTCGTGAATGATCTGACCGATATTGTCGATAATTTACCATTTATGTTTGCAGATGATAGCAGCTCTCTTTTGGTATACAGAGATTTTGATTCATTACGTTATGGAACAGGTTTTAGGTAAACACGTTTTAAAAATGATTGAGGTCTAATAAATTGTTTGTGAATTTCAACGATTTTTACGAACTGTGTCCCACGACAAAATACTCTTGAAAAGCCTTTGTTAGCTAGGATGGATGTTTCTCAATATAGAAGTTCATAAAAGTTGAGTTTCTAGGTATATATTTGGATAGTTGTGGGAAACGCACTTAAAGTTGTATGTATTTCGCTGCTATCTGTTTCTTTTGCAGATTTGCTGCTTCAAGATTCTACAGCCGGGTCAAGTAGGGAATCTTTTCTTGAAGACGCTCAGCGTAGATCATCCAATTGTTTCGCATGCAAAAAAGAATCTTAAGGACTACTTACGGAGCAAGGAATTCTGCATCTTGTAGGCCCACATTCGAAACCTGGGATTACTGAAGGAACCAGGTATCTATATTTTAGAAATTGTAATGTTTGTAAAGAGTAATATTAATAAGTCTTTAACCAATGGTCGTTATCATTCATATAATACAACAGATTATTTATGTGCCCTTCTCACGAACTTGATATTTTCCAAAATAGTCGAAACTACAAGGAAATTATGCTTTATAGTCACTTATAAAGTTATCTGAGAGCCATAATAAACCCTAAATTGTTTTGGAAAGAGATGAGTATTTTTTTTTAGAATTAAGTGTTATTATATTATGCAGGACTTCTTATTGCAACATTTTGTTTAATTCCTAAGTGCTTTCCTTTAAATGCACTGTTTAACCTCATCTATACTACTTTGTATTTGGTCTTTTAAATGTCTGCAAGTTTAACATCCTGCTAATATATCTCAGAATTTAGATTTTTTATTAATAGTTGTTTTCTGTGAAGTTTGCTTTTGGTTCGTTATAGCTACACTGACGAGAGCATTAGGTGATTGAAACGTGTATATAGAGAGAACCGTAGCTGGATCCGTACTGTCTATCTATTTTTTCCTTTTACGGCCTGAAGAAAAGAAACTGTAGTATAATGAACTAATTCAACAACCGAGAAATGTTATTTATATTTTATGGAAATTTTAATTTTTAAGCATCTGACTTTGACGTAAGCATAGATGTCGCTTGACTCTTAATATTTTGCAGTATAGCATCGTAAATGTCTGCAGGTTTAGCATCCTGCCGACATGTCTCGGAATTTAGATTATATATAGACCACTGTTTTCTTCGAATTTTTTTTTGGATTCATTACAGCTCCACTGACGAGATCATTGGGTAATCTAAACGCTTAGGAACAGAAACCCAGAACTGGATTCGCAGGAAACTAACTGCCTATCTTTTTTCCTTTAACGACTTGAAAAAGAAAAAAGTAAAAATTAATAAGGTTTCTTCTATTTATTACAAACTCCTAACGCTCTTTCAATGTTAAATTTTTAAGTAGTTATACAAATCAAATCAATATACAAATCTCTTTTTGCTATTTAAATTAAATTCACTTTAATTTACATATAAGCTAATAAAATTCAATTATTTTAATAGAACAATGCTGTCGGTTGCTAGTTGAATGAACTGAAAATTCAGAAAAGGGAACGGAATTTAAAATTGTATTTCTGTTTAATATTAATGAACTTTCCGTTCTAAAACAATTTCGTTAGTGGGTTGAGATATTATTCTGGGAAACTTGTTAATAGAGTATTATGGTAATAACTGAAACTACTTTTAGTATTGTTTGTTCGTATTAGACATATGAAATTATTTAGTTCGGGATAGTTTGAAATATCAATCATTGTTATTAAATTAAAAAGGGTTTTCAGTCGTATTATTTCAACCTGAAATATTGTGATAATTTCTAAGTAGCAGTTTTTATAGTTAAAAATTGTATTACATGATAAATATTTTCTAAGCCAGGCTGCGGCGCCGTGAAGCAGGGGAGTAGTAAATATATGAAAGAACAAATGAGGAGAAGGCAAATGAAGAGTATATACTCTTCATCCTCCTCCTCATTTATTCTCTCATAATATTTTTCGAATTACCTTTAGTTTAATCTTAAAGTTAATAACCCGACTAGCCTTGAAGTCAATATAAAATGTCTCACCAAAGTTACAATGATAAGATAACCTTGTATCCTTTCTTTAAAGCTTGATTATAAAAGCAACACTTCAAGTCACTGGTGGTAGGATTTTTTATCGACATCAAGGTCAAATATAGTATTAGCGCTATTACCGTGCCGCAAGGTTAGTCGGATTATTAACTTTAAGATTAAACTCAAGGTAAAGTATTAGCAAACGAATAGGACATATATACGAGGTAATTCGTATATATGGGTAATATTATGAACGAACAAAAGAGGACGAGGAGAATGACTTTAAGATTAAACTCAAGGTAAAGTATAAGCAATTAAATGAGACATGTATACCAGTTAATTCGAAAGTATACGAGATAAATGGAAAAATATTATGAGAGAATAAATGAGGAGGAGGTGGATAAAGAGCATATACTCTTCATTTTCTTCCTCCCATTTGTTCTCTCATATATTAAGTACTCGGAGGGTAAGAAAAAAATAACCCTTTGAGGTGAAATGAGGGCGATTTTTAGGGATGAAAAACAGTTTTTTGCGATTTTCTGCTGCGCATCTTATCGAAAAAAGTTAAGTATAAAAATTGTAGGCAATGAAAGAATCTAGAGCCCTTGTGAAACCATTTATACCCTAATATCAAAATTTTCCGAGAAAAATGCAAAAAACCGTTTTTTCGTTTTTTTTTTCTTCCACAAAAATTATTCGATTAAGCTCGAAGTTGGAAAAAGTGTATCTTTTAATGCCCCAAATAAGTTATATTTGTTTTATGCAAAAATACTTAACCATTGCGGTTTTATTTATCTTTAATAAAAAAAGAGTGAAATTTTCAACTATATTTCCTCTTAAAATTAATTATCAAACAGAGTTCGGATTAGACTCGCTTTTTTCGTTTTTACTTCTATTTTCAATAAATGGAAAAAAAAAATATAGTAAAATGGAACAAATTGCCGAAAAAATGGCCTTTTTTGATATGCCTTTTATGATTACTGTCAATAAGTTGTTATTATTTATTAAAATTATTATAATCTTATAACATCAATGTTTACTATTAAAAATAAGTAAAAAAAATTAGAAATTCACTATGTTCAAATTATAAAATAAACAAAAAAAAAAAAATTTAGCTTTGCCGGAGCATGAAATAGCTTCTTTGTCAATTATTTAATTCTGATGTTATTTATTCCATAATAATAAAGGTTCAACTTATAAGTGACCCTGTTTTTATTTATTTGTTAAATTAAATATTTTAACTCAAAATTTTTCATTATTATTCCGAGTAATGCTGGGAACCCTGAGTCTTGCAACTGTTACCGCCCCCCCCCCCCCCCCGCGCTGAAAGGCACCTCCTTAATTACTTGACTCCAATATTCAAAAGTAAAGAGTTCGAAAGTAGTGCCAATATTCTAGAATTTTGTAATATTCTGGAAAGTTTTCGAAAATATTGGAATATAATGAAGATGGATTAATACAAGGCCCTCGTGTTGTAAGCAAAGGGGGGGAACGGACTGGCTTCTACTAGAGAGGGGTCTCAGTTCATTTCGGAGAATCAAGCGAGGAACTGCTGTACCTTAAAGATTATTTTTTGTTTAAAAGAGCAGTGTAGTGGAGAAATATACCATATTTGGAGGAAAAATTTTTATGTGATGAAAAAAAAAATAAATTAATGCAAATATTAACACAAGGATTTGAAACAGCAGGATTTACATATAAACAGGCAACAGAAAATGCTGACACCCTCTTAATAAATACACTAAAGTCGCCGCAGATGATAAAACCGTAATAGTTATTGGACAAGACATTGATCTGCTTGTGTTTTTAAATAAATTGGATGACAGAAATTCTGAAATATTATTTTACAAACCATCCACGGGTAACATTCGCCATTCTTACTACACTTCTGATAGCTTCAAAGATCCATCAGAACGGAAATATTTCGCTTTTCTGTATTGTTTCACTGGCTGCGACACTACCTCAGGTTTTGCAGAAAAAGGAAAAGTAACGACGATAAAAACACTCCTGCAAAATAACGATTTGGCTGCCTTAGTTGACATCTTTTTCAAAAAAAGATGCAGGCAAGAAGCTAATAGCTGAAGTGACTGAAAATTAATAGCATGGATTGATGGTAAACGAAAATATAGCGCTTCATAGTCTCACATGTACCTAAGAGCCACGATCGAATCAATCTTCAAATTGTACAAATTACCACCAACATCAGGAGCAACACACTAATATTTTTTTAGGGCATATTATCAACTTCAAACATGCCTTGGAAATGAAATTATCGCTACGGATTAGGACTGAACTAAATCATTGGAGTCATGAAACCGAGAATCAGTGAAAATCAGTTTACAGCCGATAGTCTCCTTAAAAAAATTTATTACAGTTACGAAAATGGTTGTTCTAGTGCAAGATGTAACTGTAGGAAACATAGTCTAAAATGTATCAATTTATGTTCAAGTTGTTACAATTTAGGAGTTCAAAGAACTTCAGTAAACGATAACGACTCAGAAGAAATAGAGCCGTAATTTTGAAGCAGTTGATAATATTTACGATTATGAAGAATCTGTTAATTGTGTGGAATCGGATGAAGAAAAACCACCACTTTCTCCATAGAGAGCGAGACTTGATGATGATAAACTTGACGATTATGATATATAGCATGTTGTATTACAACTGTATGATTATTAAATGTAAATAATTAGTGTTATGTGAAAATTATTAGTTTTCTTATTATTCTTAAAATGTAAAATTATTAGTTATTAAATTAATTAGTTTTTTACTGCTTGTTTTTTAAGAAAAGTTTGGCTATAATAACCAACTCTCTTCAATCCTAATCCATTCCAATACTTCCTTCGAAACTTCAACTATTTTTACGTAATCAATTCGAATTTCAAATTGAATATTATTCACATTATTCAATTTTAAATAATTTAAATTGATATGCTAAAAATAAATTTCTTATTTTTGCTACAATTTTTTAGTTTTGTTTAATATTAGACGATTAACAATCTAAATAAATAACTTAAGAGTTACTAAAGATTAAAATTGAAAGTAAATATATTAAAACTACCACATATAGAAAAATGGGGTCAATTCTATGCCGCACTTTTATCGTTATGGTAGAAGGCATAACAACATACTTTTTTGTTTATTTAATAAATTAAACGTAGTTGAGCGATGTAACTAATTTATAATTTTTATGCTTACGATTTATAGTAAATAATGGCATTATAAAATTATAATAATTTTAATAGATACTAACAAATTATTGACAATTATTGAATAACGCATGTCAAAAAAAAAACATTTTTACAGTTTTTTCGATTTTTCGGCAATTTTTCCTATGGTACTATACATTTTTTTTATTTATTGGAAGTAGAAGTAAAAACAAAAAAAGAGCCCAGCCCGAACACTGTCTGAAAACTATGTTTAAGAGAAAATGCAATTAAAAATTTAACTTTTTTTTTTTAAAAGAGTTAAATAAAACCGCAACTATTGAATATTTTTGCACAAAAAAATTATTTTATTTGGGACAACAAAAGTCACATTCTCTCCAAGTTTGAGCTGAATGGAATTATTTTTGTGGAAGAAAAAACAAAAAATCCGAAAAACCGTTTTTTGCGTTTTTCTCGGAAAATTTTGAGGTTAAGGTAAAAATGCTTTCGACAAAAATTGTGGATATTTTTATTACCTACAACTTTTGTGCCTAAGTGTTTTTCAATAAGATGCGCAGTTTAGCCAAAAATTGTAAAAAAATTGTTTTTTTCCCCTAAGAATCACCTCCATTTCATCCCAGAGCGTCGCTGGTGGTTCGAATCATTTTTGCTTCATTGGTTATGACATTACATACAATATTCCACTATCAGTTTGCTGTAACAAATTATTTTTTTAGTTAAAAATTCAAATCATTAAAAACATATATAATTTTTTTTTTGTACGATTTTATTTTAAAGTTTGTCAATGACATGCATGAATTTAAGTTTATTGGAAACGATATTTTCTACTGTTAAACTAAAATTACCTTTTTATTTTGCAATCAAGGACACTGATTATGTACAAAATTTTGCCTTGTCTTTATCAGATTCTTTCTTTTGTTTACATATTGAAACGAAACCTATTTCTGTAATTGGTGAATTTTGTTTGTTTTCATAAAGGAAATGTATAACTAATTGGAAAATGTATTTTCTTCATGATTTTACGAATGGTATAAAGCTTAATTGCTTTCTTTTTGAGTGTCACTTTTATAAAATGTTTGTTTATTTACAAATGTCATTCGAATCAACTCGAACCAGTCAAAATATTTCGGACTAGTAAAATAATTTGTTGTTTTAGGAAATTCGTTTTGATATTTTAGAGTATTATGGATTGGATTGTTTGTCTCTGTCTGACTTGTTTAATTTTTGGCTAGTTATTTGAAATAGAAGTGTTAAAGTTGTGTGATTTGTGCGGGTATTTTACAGAATATTTTGGTAACTTCCCTTGGAAAACGTTATAGCATTTAACATTAAATCGTTCTTAGCTGGCTATCTGATGCAACAGCTAGAAGGAGTGCTTTGTGTTACTCTGTTTCCTAAATTTAGGGATTTGACATTAAGTAACCGATAAAGTGTACAAAAGTAAAAGCTTGAGTGTTAAAATTGGCAGCCAGATTTACTAAGAAGATTTAACCCGATCTAGTTTCTGTGAAATTTAGATATTCTAGCCGACCAATTTTCCCTTTTCGCTTGTTTAATACTAAAACAAAATGAATTTTTTATTATTTCTCTTGTCAATTTAAGCCTTATGCTGTAAATTTAAGATCGCTTTAAAATTAAATCGTGTCATTGAATTAGGGGGTTATTGTTTTGTTTTGCCCTGCAGTCTATTTGGAAATAAAAATAACTTCTTCAGCGAGCCCAGTAACAACGGCTTAAAATTTTCAAGATGCCACCATTTTGTTAAGTTTGAGGCAAACCATTTCCGTTTAGAAATAATTACTTTTGTTTAAGCAAAATTTAGCTAAGCTTTGCTTTTTATAACTTTGATTAAATTTAATTTTTCTTTCTTAATTTTATCTATGCGGAATTCTTTGGTCTATGTAGAAGTCTCTAATCTACGTAGAAGTCTTCATATACGTCTTTGCAGATATATTTTGGATACAATTATGTAACGTACAGCGTTGTGATAATAGTATGCCCTTTTGGAATTATGTGTTTCTAAATGGGACTGTGACCTTTTTTATCTGGATTTCTGCCTCTATGATGAAACCATTTACTTCGGAGGCCGTGTCAAACCAATGTAATTTGTAAGTTACTTAGCAAAGTGTCTAGTCATAGCAAAACATGTACATTGAAGGGTTTATTCGTTAAACCATATGTGTATTAACAATGTTTTATCCCGTGGTTTATTAAGTTAAGCTTCCATTACGATTATCATACAAGACTAACAGGTAAAGAATTATTCGCTGCATGATTTAAATATCTAAATTTAGATAGATTTTTCTAGGTTAATCAAACAATTTAACAATCGTAATAACTAATTATGTAAAGTGAAACTTAAACTTTGGATATTTTTTTCAATATTGCGATTTTTTTTTGTATTTGAGGTTTTATGGTTCTTTTCGATATCCCAAAGTGTCAAATCTATGAATATATTTTTTAAATAGACAGTTGTTTTCCTGTGCATTTTGTTCTCGGTTCATTGTAGGTCCACTGATGAGGCTATTAGGTGGTCGAACCTAGTGGAGAAAGAACCAGAGTGAAATCGTAATCTTATTCAAGAAGCCGTCTAATTAATGGTAAAAACCGGATGAAAATTCATTAATTACTTTTCAAAGTGAGCGAAGATGTATTTTACAGATAAACAACATTACTGAAGTTTTTTTACAAGTATGTCTGAATATTGTATAGAATTTATTTAGGATATTAAAAAATACCTAAATAACTTTTGATCAAAAGCAATCTGCAGAATGCCTTCATATTTTAATATTCGTCGGAAGCATCACATAAATTCATTTCTCAGAAAACTTCTGAAGAATATGTATAATAAAATAATCTACAGAAGTTCAAGTAATAAAAAGACATGTTCATGCTTCAAGCAGTTAATTTTAATCTTTGGGCGGATAGAATTAGAAAATTCATGGAAGAAGTTGAGCTATTGTTTGCCATGCCTCCAAATTTCTACGAGAAACCACACGAACGAACGGATATATTCCTGAATTAATACTGAATCACAGATATATATATATATATATATATATATATATATATATATATATATATATATATATATATATACATATATATATATATATATATATATATATATATATATATATATATATATATATATATATATATATATATATATATACAGGGTGTCCGGGAAAATACGGGAAATCTCCCAGATAGAGAAAAGAATGTGACAGGAATATTACAAGTTCATATAAACTTTTTTCGTATGGGCCTCCTCTTTGGAGTTATAGGCTCCCATAATGGAATCAAATTTCTTACACATAATTATTGAACCACTAGGTATATTTCAATTTTTTTTAATATGTTTTATATCAGGTAAGATCCTTTAAATTATTATCCAGGAAAGTGTTGTGAATTACTCCCTGCTACAGGGACGGACTAACTGTGGCACTCATGACCCCATTTTTTTACGCCATTCATGATAAGAGCTTTGGACAACGTTTTTTACATACTTATAACTATTGACTAAAAATTAAATACTCCTCATTCAAGTCGCTAATCCTAACCATATTCGATAAAACGTAATTTTATTTACACTGTTAGTCCCCTAACTTCTGTCGGGTGGAATATGAGAAAAAGGATTTTTCCCCTGTCATCATAGTTTCAATAATAAGATAAACTAACTGCTTAATTAAAAACTTCGTAAGAGGGTTCCACATGGGCAAACGACTGCTCTACCGGCCAAATTAACTCATCATTGTTCTTTGTTGATCACAATGAAACGTGATTCTCCATAAAAGTTTCTCCCTACTATCGACCGGAGTGGAATCCACCAAGGTTTTGAGGTGTCCCCACAGGTAAAAATCCAACGGCATTAGGTCGGGAGATCGAGGAGGCCAGGCAATAGGTCTTCTTCTTCTACCTATCCAACAGTTTGGAGAGACGTTATTCAGGTGCTTCCGCATAGCAACGCTGAAATGAGGTGAATAAAGTACATGTTTCAGAGGGTTTCAAGTGGAAAGTGATCTACTAAATCGCGAAAAGGGTTCTGGAGGAACTCCAAATAAAGTTCTCCATTCAATTGGCAATACCAATGGTCTAATTACAAAATTGCCAATGACTGCTGCCCAGACATAAAGTTCTTATCATACAGGGCGTAAAAAAATGGGGTCACAGCTATTCTATTTCTGCAGCTGTGAGTAATTCACACACACTTTCTTGGATAGCAATTTGAAGGTTACCTGATACACATCATATTAAAAAAATTGAAATACTCAGGTGGACCAATAATTATATGTAAAAAAGTTGATTCTATTGCAGCCCTTTGGGGCCCATATCTCCGAAGAGGAGGGCTATACGGAAAAAGTTTATATGAACTTGTGGTATTCCATTCACGTATGTTTTTCCTATCCGAGAGATTTCCCACAGAAGAAATCAAAGGCACTTAGGAAACTTTAACTGTATATTAATAATTTCTTACTTTACTACATAACAATATGTTTAAGTTTTAAAATGTGTATCTAGAATCGTCGTCTAGAGTAATGTAATAGTAGTCGTAAGAATAATGTAATCTAATCATTTCAAGACATTTTGGGTTTTTATACTGACCTTATCGCTGACTAAATTAGGCCTAAATCTAAGTACAACATTTATCTGTATAATTAACAATATTTGCTATCGATTAAGCTTGAATTAAGAGAAGGAACTTTTAGACTTTTCTATCATTTGAACGCAAATATATTTACTTATCTAAATTATGCAAATATAATTATAATTTAATTATTTCTAATATTGGAAAGTTTAAAGTTAAGATGTAAAGTAAATATGAAAGTGTATACTACAGGATGGTAAAAATATATGGGTACATAATATTAGTTGTAAGGAATATAAGGATACATATACAAGGTGATTTAAGTATATATATATATATATATATATATATATATATATATATATATATATATATATATACATATATATATATATATATATATATATATATATATATATATATATATATATATATATATATATATATATATAACGTTTGTATAAAATGCTAGGAGGAAAAAAACTCTAGAACACGTTGAAGAAAATACAAGTCTGAGCACCAGACACTTAGGTTTAGAACATAGAGTGAGAGAGAGTTATTAGAATTTAAAAGAACTGATACTAGGTTTCTGTCGATTTTGTCGATTTATGAATAAAGGAAGAGTACATGATATAAATTTCCAAATTACCAATGGGGGTTGCTTCACAAGAATAGATATACAAAATTTACATAATGAACGTGTTTATGCTGACGAAAACCCGTTTGCAGTAAAGGTTCTCTGAAACATCGAGTAAATTTACCAAATTTAATGGATGAACTTCCACTACCTACTAAATAAAATTTGTGTCACATTCACGACGGTGCAATATTAGAGATAATTTAAATGAGAATTTTCAATATCGATGAATCGGCAGAGGAAACTTTACTCATGCAAAATTGACCAGCCCGCTCATCAAATTTAACGCCTATGCATTACTTTTTATGGATAATTCTTAAACAGATGGTATAATATAGACCTATAAACACCAAAAAATCTGTAGGTACGATTACCTAATTCAGAAAATATTTTAAGCCAGGTTCACTAAGAAGGTTTAAGTCGATCTAGTTGCCATGGAAGTTAAATCTAGTCGATCAGTTCTGAATAGTTATGATTTATATTACATAAAGCAACAAATAAACATTTATACAGGGATAATAAGGATAAGAACCTAATGATAAAGTCTTGAGATATGTAAGACAAAATACTTGCATTCCGAAAAAAAATTCTTCATTTTTGCTGTTCAGGAGTAAAACTTGTTCTTTTTATGCTTGTATTTTTAGGGTTTAAAACTTGCTTGACCTATTGTTCTTCTTGTTGTTTTAAACCCTCTCCTGTACATTTAAAACGAATAATTAATCCATGTTAATGAATTAGAGGCTTTATGCTGCAGACATGATGGAAAGAGTGCAGTTAAACTTGCTTCGTATAAGTAATCTTCATAAAAGGAGGTAATTGTGAACATTTACTTAGAGTTTACTTATTAAAAATTATAAAGATTTTCTGTTTTCAGTTGTTAAGACTTTGTGTTATCCTTTTGGCCAGTTTATCCATACATTATCATTGTTCGCTAGTTGTTATGTATATTTTTACTGGTGTTGGCTTGGTGACCCTTAAGTGTACTTCAAATTTCTAAAAGTACTCCAAAGGTGGAATAGAATGTGAAATGGGCTACAAA
Organism: Diaprepes abbreviatus; assembly: GCA_034092305.1. Classification (NCBI taxonomy): domain Eukaryota; kingdom Metazoa; phylum Arthropoda; class Insecta; order Coleoptera; family Curculionidae; genus Diaprepes; species Diaprepes abbreviatus. Next base: position 6,839,090 of record JASJET010000008.1, on the reverse strand, counting down.
GGATACACGAAGCGGTATTACCTTTCTGGAAAAAAATGTGTCAAGAAATAAGAATTTTTAATTGTAAATTTAATATACTTAGGATCAAAAAAGTTTTAATCTAAAAATCCTAAAGTTTCAAATTTAGTACAAATCAAGCTATTATTAAGATAAATATTTCTAAAAAATTTAAAAAATTATAGAAAACTAATCAGCTATAAGAATTTAAGCTCGCGTTTTGTACAAACGTTGTTGGGACATCCTGTATAGTATTTTTTCCACTTTTTATTCTGGACTCCTCAAATTATACCTAAGTTCATCAAGTGGCCCACCTGTTTCGTAGCCTTTGTGTGTATAAACGAACCTTAAACTACCTGGGGGCTATTTGCTACCTTAACTTGTGACCATAAACTTCACATACGCATTTGAGTTAAGGTAACTCTTCTGTTAAATAATAACTCAGTTTTGATCTTTATCAAAGTAGTTAATGTATTGAGATAGTTTCCAACGACAAAGATATTTAGCAGCATAGACTTGAGCAATTTTATACTTTTATAGTGTTTTAACAGATGGAAGAACATTAGATCTCAAGTTGCATAAAATGTAATAAACATATTTACTACAATATATTGTGCTTCCTAATAGTAACAAATAAACCTACTTATTATTCTATATTGCTTGTACCTTTAGAATTGAATATGAATAGAAAAAATTAATTAATTATCTTCTTTATTCTAAATATAGATTTAGTCATTGAAATGATTGCAAACACGTAAACATTTTGAACCTAAGTATTCTTCAGATGCGAAGAACAGTTGTCTAGACACATTTTTAAATTTTTTGTTCAAATTATCTTGCCTAGATTTCGAGTTAAGAGTTTATAAAACATGCCATATAAGAAATTTGCATTCCGAATTTGGATAATACTGGAGAACAGCCAAAATGTATCTAAAATAAAATCGACCAAGTCTTACCTTTTTTGGTGTCTTAAAACTGAAACTAAACTTATCTTTTTAATATTAGTTCAAGTTTTGAAGATACGTGATATCTCTATATATTAATAATGTAGCCGGAAGGATGCACATGACATATTTGTATTGTTATAACAATAGAGGGGTCCGACGTTGTCAAACATACATTTTCCTCAAGTTAAGGAAATTTTTCATAATTTGACAATCTCCAAGGATGACCCCCATATACGAAGTTCCAACCTTCCAGAGCTTAAAATAAGGCAGATAGTCAAGATGTCTCGAAAATTTGTAAACAATTAAGATCACTTCTGGTATGTTTGTGGTGAGGTGACTTTTGCGTCTCAGAAGCGGTCTATTACCCCACTGATAAAAAAGGCATATCAGCTTTTTTTCGGTTGCAATATTGAGGATTAAGACAAACAGTGGGCACCACATGTCTGCTGTAATAGATGCGCTTCAAGCTTGAGGAACTCGTTAAATAATAAAAAACAATCTATGCGATTTGCCATTCCAGTAATCTGGAGAGAGAGAATCTTGTTAATGATTGCTATTTCTGTTTTACACCTCGTATTGGGCAAGGCAGAGGTATTTCCAAGAAGCAAAAGTCGGTTATCAACTATCAAAATACACAATTTTCCATGAGAGTTGTGCTTCATAGTGACAAACTTCCTGTTCAAAATCCCCCAGAAATATTCATTTACGAATAAGATAATAACGATACAACGATTTCTCAAGAAAAAGATATGCCATCAACATCAAGAGATCCTGATTTCACACCCAGCACATTATACCGCCAGCCTCATAAAATAAACCAATCAGAATTAAACGATCTTGTGAGACTTAAAAAAGGAAAAGCAGAGTTACTTCGATAAAGATTGCAGCAGTGGAACTTATGAGAAGACATTTTAATGGGGGCTTTAAATATAAACTTCAAACCAGAGGAATGGAGATTGTTTATAGACATTTCAACATTGAGAGTATAAGCAGTACTAAGTGTGTACGGCTTTCACAGAGTCCTTCGTATGAGATGGTTATATCCATATTATGCTGTTGTAGTGCTGAAATCACATTTAGCAAACGTACAACTATATGCAACTCCGTATATAAATGAAGTAAAATGCGAAACAGTAAATGCAAACTTCTCTCCGTCACATCTTTTCTGTGTTAGAGGTTGCACAGTTAGAATAAATTGCTATAAAATACAATTTATCCTATTCTACCACCATCGAGATGATGGCCTACCTGTACCACCCTATCGAGATGAAAGTCAAAGCTTACCTTCCCCGTCGCAGTGATGCGGCAGAGGTACATGTTTCGTCTCTACTAGACTCATCCGGGACCCGGGATGCAGGACCTTCGGATTTCAGAGCGATGATGCCACAAAAAAGAGCTCCCCACAATTACATTGATGGGGAACAGTTAAATACTTGGGAGTTATTCTGGACTCACGACTGAGCTGGAATAATCAAATCAAGACTAGAACCAATATGTGTTTTTTGGGTTGTACATGGGGGTTGACGTCAAGAATATTATTTTGTATATACAATATGATGATCTGTCTGATAGTCACATATGCCGCTATTTTATGGTGGCCTAATACAACAAAAGGCAAACACCATCTTCAGGTTGACAAAGTGCAAAGAATGACTTGTGTGGGAATAATGAGTGCGATGAAGACTACCCCTTCTAATGCTATGGAGATTCTTTCAAGCCTACCTCCTCTTTACTTATACATAGATGAACGGGGACCTGAAGGCTATGTACGATCTCAGTTCACAGGTTATCTCGCAACTGGAATGGGCGGCTATTTAAGTATCTAGGAAAGCGTGGTGGAGAGATGTCCAGCACTCTTCATGCAAACAGATTACATGGCACCGCTCTTGAACTCCAACCACTCTCTTAAGATACTTTTTTCAGTAGACAGGTGCGGGAGGAGAAGCAAAATCTTCCGAGAAATGGTTCGTGGTGCTTTACAGATGGATCTCGACACGATAAAAAGCTGCAGCCGCAGTGTTCGGCAAGAGCATTACTCTCTCGAACAACGAACGATGATCTTTACAGCGCAAATTTATGCTGTTCTGCAGTGTTGCCATCTCTGTGAGGGGGGCATACTCAGGAAAAGGATAATAAACATATGCTCACTGCGATAATGTCACTGAAGTTCTGTGTCGTAACTTCACGATTAGTGTGCAAAGAAATACTGAACAGTGTGATAAGGAACGGCTGCACAATCGGACTCATTTGGGTTCCAGGTCACTCGAGAATTGAGGAGGTCTCGCAAAGATCGGGTCCCAAATTGAACATACCGAAAAAAAAAGGAGCTTTTGGGCTTCTCTTCCTAGAAAAGAAAAAGCTGCCAATTGTAGTGGAACATTGTCACCTGAGGGGCCGTCCTCATAAGATTGGTGTTTCAGATGGCTCGACGTACAGATGGTGTCTGGAGAAGGATGAAACTATTAGCCACGACCTCAAAAAGTGCCCTGCATTCAACGAAATGGAATAGAGACATTTCGGAAATATAAAGTTCAATGAACCAGACTGCTTGAATTCGCAAAGTAAAGGGCCCAACGAAGCCTAAGCATGGATGACCACCTTTTTGATCATTTCTTCATTCATGGTCGATTATATATAGATTCTCGTTTCTGGCATTTAAAATATATTTGTTATTTTAGGTTAGAATTGTGAAACTATATCTGTGGCATTACCAAAAGGCATCTTATTTGGTATTATTATATTAATTTACCTTTTTAAGAAAAATTTTACCTACACAAGTCCAAAAATAGATTTGAGATTAAGTAGCTTTATCTATTCTTTATTTTTTTATAAAGAAAATTTTTAAAATTCTTAATCTTATAACGTTTATTTTTCTACAAAATATGAGAATCAACGTTTCCTAATTTTAACTTATAGAAAACCAACAATTAAGAAAACTGCAATAGGTGCAAACTTAGCGATGATTTATGTAGTGTCACTACTAAAAATTATGCAATATTAAACTGAATAAACATGACTGTAATTCAGAAATTGTGTTAACTGTCTCTGCTTATCTAACAGACTGGGTTTTACAACAGTAAATTTGATGAATCTGAAAATGCCGCATAAAGATTTCCATTAAATTATTCGTTCATTAAATAATAATTTAGTTCTGGTCTAAAACAAACTAGTTAGTGGATTGAGATAATTCTCCGAGACATAGCTATTGTGCATTGTGCGGTGAAGCATTATTATCCGGTTATAGTGTGTTAATAGGGGGAAATGCATTTTGCATCTTTATATGCATGAATAAATTTGTATTTGAACATACGTAATTACGATTATATTGTACTCTTTATCGGCTAAACGGCTAAACCGACTTATTGCATATTATATTTCTCTGCGAGATTTGCTACGGATTTTAATATCATTAAACAATTTGACAATATCCTTAATTAATTCTATTTAACTCTTTCGCGCTGTACTGCGATCGATTTCTAAGAAAACAGATTTTGAAAAATTTTTTAAATTTTGTAATTTATTAAAGTCAATGGGGACAATTCGGCTAATATATTTTCAAGATGGTGGCACTTGTGGTTATGTAGGAAGTTGATGCATTCTTGCTTATTTTAAATGAAACATTCTATATGTTATTTTATTTTTAGATTATGTTCAAAATTATAGGCATATTTTATGTCTAATGTTTTATACCTAAGTCTAAATGTTATTAACGTATTTTAAATTTTATGGCAAAAATAGCGTTGGCAGGCTTAAACATCATTATCAATTTGTCCTATATGAACGCTTTTATTATTTAATTGGAGTTAGTTTTCTTCTAGAAGGAGATCTAGTTTAGTGCATTGAGTTGATATTTTGATAATAAATAAATACAGGGTGATCAAAAACTAACATTAAATATTAACTAAAAAAAACGTTAAGTCAATTTTTTAAATGTAAATCCACTATTTTTATAATATTATATTATTTTGCATTAAAATAAGGGTGACTTTGTATAGAGTTAGCTATTCCAAAAATTTTAAGCTTTTGAAATATTGGCAATTTAACATTTTTCTACTGTAAAATTGCTAAATAGCTTACCTACACAGGGAAACAACTTATTTGGATAAATGTTCAAAATTTCCACCCTGAACTTCCAAACATTTTTCACATATCCAAGGTGGTTCGTCATAGGTAACCGCTGTAACTGAATCTGAAGATAAACTTTCGAACGCGTCGCTTACCTTTGTCACAAAGTCTTCCATCAATGTCACTGGATAGAAATATACGATGTTTTTTTATCGTTCCCCATAAAAAATAATCTAATACAGTCAAATCAGGAGAACAAGGAGGCCACAAAAAGGGTCCATTGTGGGCAATCCACTTGTCATAAAAGTTGCTTATGAAAAGTTGGTAACTGGAACGATTCTGTGTGGTGGGCTAAAAAGAGTAGCTCTGTTGAGCATAACCCCCTAATTTCCTACAAGCTAACCTGGACACAGTCCTAAAAGTACTGACGCTATTTAAAAATATCACTTGGCAGCAGCATAAGTTAAAATTTTTGGGAGAGATATTAAATCAGCCTAATGGCGGAATCTCATTTCCAAAGAGTCTAGATCATTAACTTCCTTTATCGCATCATTAATTGCTATTTTTCAATTAAGGCCAATGGCTTGGAGGCCCCACCTTGGGTGCTAAGCTATCCCAGAAGAATTAAAGCGGAGTAAAGCTAACTGCACCTCATTTCATTACGGTGGTTAGAAGGCCATATTTCTAGTATTAACATTTTAAATTTCACTTTTTTGGTTTTTGAAGGGTACCACTTAGTTTCGTTAATACGCAAAACTAAGAAAAACTTACTGATCAAGTATCTGATTGAAAAATCTCAATTAAAAATAAAGGTATTGCTACTTTGTTAACGTTAAATTATCAATTAAAAAATATTACTTTTATATATTATGTGGACAATGCCTGTTGTCTAGATAATTTTATTATTAAAATTTACTTTTGTTAAGATTAAAACTATTTTATTTACTTCGAATTGTTGAATGTAGTAAAGTGTATTACGTTTCGATATTGATTTTACGACAGTATCTTAGTTAGCTAGCACTTTTGTCGGGACAATTATAAATGAACTGGGTTTACTTAATACAGCAAAAAGCCAAGCATTTCTTGAAGTTATTTTTACCGAGAAATCAAATTACGGGTGCCATCTGCAGCTCAAATTGGCTTCATAGCCAAATAATCTAAATAAAAACAAATTTTGTGTTCAGTATGTAAGATATTTAATTTTAAAAGATAAGCGGTAAGTTCATTACACAAAAGAAAAATAAAAATTGCGCCCATTTTTTTTTTATTAAAAATTAAATTAATATAGTTAGTGACAGGTTTTCTTTAATATATTTATCAAACAAACTAAATTATTATTATACTCATCTGTACAGAAGTAATTATATAGGGGTGATAATCACTAAGAAATAATATGGAAAAATATAAATTTTGGATTAACTGGTAAACTGGAGATGCAATCAGCTAGGACAATCAGTAATAGCTTGAAATATAGTACGCTGAGAAAATAAGTTGCAATACATTATAATCTAAATAAACCAGCAACGTAGTAATAAAACTGAAAAACGTGGTAATAAAACTAGGAGACATAGTACGAAAAATTGGCTTCCAAAAATAAAAGGCATGTCTCACTGATATAATTTGGAGATTATGGCATATCTAGAGGTTTTGGCAATTCAAAATTTCTGCACAAAATGGAAGCTTGGCCAGTTGCAGAGAAAATGACTAAATTCCTCAAAATCAAAACTTTTTGACCAACCCTTTTGAAAAGGTTTTTAATTATCAAGAACTCTTAATAGAGAGTATACCAAAAATTTTATGTTATTTAACGAAAAATCAAAAACTGAAAGTCAATTTACCGATAGGAAAATCAATAAAGAAACTTCACAATATCTCGAATCCAGTTAAGAGCGGTAACAATAGATAGCGAAATGAGTACAATTATCTAAAAAAATCAGTTTTAAATAAAAAAGGTGGAACAATAATGAGACCTACAATGTAGACGTTGTTTATTTCATATAAAAATAGTAACAATTAAAGGGTACAGCTCCGGTTAGCTGTTTATACTGAATACTTCTCTACTAAGTGTTGTAGAAATATTAAATCAGCATCACAAGCATGTCATTATGAATGGCATAATGTAGAACTATGTAATTACATAATCTAAGACTGTAATTGGAAAAATACAGTTTGTGTCTTAGCTCTACCCCACATAGCATGAAAGCTTTTCAACTCAAGTTTCATGTAAGTTTCTTAAGTAACTTTCCAAAAAGGTTCCAGAAAGCTTATGAATAAATTTTGTAAAGGATCCCACATAATCTTTCACGAAAGATGCCGAAAAGCATAAAAAAATATTTTATGGAAGATTAACGAAAAAAGTAGCTGTGAGTTTCGTGAAACCTTCCTACAAGTTTCTGGAAAATAATATGCAGTATTTCAAGAAAAGATATTGTAATTTACCAAGCAAACAAAGTGGGTACATTAGCATGAATTTTCAGTAAGATTTCAAGAAAGAGTTGTCATTTCATATTGATATTTTCAAGAAAGCTTTCTGTAATCATCCAGCAACATTCTTAGAACCTTTATGGGTAATTTGTTGCAAACTTGAATGTAATATTCCATTAAGAATTTATGAAATCATCATATACGCCTCTTATATATTTTCCTTGAAAGCCTAATGCAAACTTTATGAAAGCTAAGGTATATTTTCCTATTTTGGGAAAATTTCGTGAAAACTTTTTTTAAATTTTGTAAAAGATAACATGAAATTTTCTTGAAAAAGATTATGTAATGTAACAAGTAAATAAACTCAGAAGCTTAGTGTAACTTTCCAGCAATATTTCAAAAAAAGTTTCTGTTATTTTAAACTGATACTTCCAGGAAAACTTTCTGTAATCGTACAGTAATCTTCTTAGAATCTGGTGTGTAATTTGCTGAAAACTCGAATGTAAGCTTCTATTAAGAATTCATGAAGGCAACGTGTAAATCTGTTATATATTTTCCTTACTGTAAACGTGATGGAAGCTAACGTCTAAGATGTATTTCCACATTTTCAGAAAGTTTTGTGAAACCTTCTTGCAAGTGACAAATAAAAAAGTAGCAATCTATCAAATAAGCAAATTTTGAAGTTTAGTTTAACTTTGCAGTAAGGTTTCAAGAAAAGTTTCCGTCATTCCAAGTTTATTTTTTCAAGAAAGGTCTCTGTAACCATGCTATAATCTTCTAAGAATCTTGACAGATACTTTACTGCAAACTCCAATAGAAGCTTCTATTGAAAATTCGTAAAATTATCGTGTAAGCCTCTTATATAGTATATATTTCATGAAATTTTATTGAGTGATCAATCGAGATGTTCACTCTTTGTCTTGTTTACTGCTTTTAATTTTAGAATCTGTTTATAATACACAGTACGTAATGGTGTAATGAGTCCCATGCTAGGACGAAACAACGCTGTGAGAGCTTTCATAGAAGCTTCCAGTAATTACCTGTCGGTGACAAATATTTTGGGAAAGGTTCCGTCTAAGCTTAGGATATACTTTCAGGATAGCCTAACGGAAGTTTCTTTGTAAGCTTACAGTCAGTTTGCATTGGTATATATATATATATATATATATATATATATATATATATATATATATATATATATATATATATATATATATTCTTGATTCTTGAACCATAGATTATATCATTTTTCTTTATTTTGTCTTTTCTTGGGTCTAGGTTTTATATTTAATAAATACACACGAAACGATTGATGTTTCGCCCTTTATTCAAGGCATTTTCAAAATTCTTTCCTCCTAAAAATATAAAATTAAAATACATCACATAAAAAACATATTACCATTTCGAAAAACAAACAAGATACTTAAAAAAAGTATTCAAAACTTTAAATTTTTTAAAAATATTTAATTTTACCGGTACACACCTTGACATTTTGCTATTCTGTTACTAAATAAGATTCAAATTTTACATCGTTTGCTGAGGATACGTGGAAATTGACACAATTAGAGCTGAAGTAACTAATGTTTTAACTAATCATAAAATCAAAATAAGACACCAAACAATAAAAAGTAACAGCCTCCAAAAAAATTAAAAAAAAAAATTAAATCAAACAAAAAAATTTATCAAAGACAATTCTCAAATGATTGTTCTAAGGCCTGATAAAAGCAATAAAACAGTAGTTATGAACAAGGCAGATTACGAGACAAAAATGAACAACTTACTAAAGGACGAAAATACATATAAAAATATTAAGAGTGATCCAACGAACTTATATCAAAAAAAAAAATAATACCTTCATAAAAAAATTGCTCAATGTAAAAGAACTAACTGAAAAAGATGCAAAAAGGCTAACCATTCACAATGCTATTCCACCAAAAATATACGGCCTACCAAAACTACATAAACAAAATATACCACTAAGACCTATTGTTTCTTGTATACAATCGCCATTCTATAGTTTATCAAAATTCTTATCAGATTGCATTTCAAATATTACAGGCAAAAACGATTTTTTTTATTAAAGATTCATTCGCCTTTAAAAAATTTATTGATAAAGTAAACCTGCCTGAAAATTACAGACTCATTTCGCTAGATGTTATATCTTTGTATACAAACATACCAAATCAACTTGTCCACACTATTTTAGCAGAAAAATGGGGAATTAAAAAAAAACATACATCGCTATCAAAAAATAATTTTATGGATGCTGTTGACCTCGTTCTTAATACAAATTACTTTCAGTACGAAAATACCTTTTACAAACAACTCGATGGAACACCAATTTCATCTACCATTGCTCAGCTAGTAATGGAAAAGTTTTAGAAAAATTAAATTTTAATATAATATTTTTCAAACGTTTTGTCGATGATTGCATAGCAGCCGTACCACAAAATAAAATAAATGAAATTCTCCAAGAGTTTAACAGTTTCAACGAAAAATTACAATTCACGTCCGAAACAGAGAATAATAATAAAATAAATTTTCTTGATATGCCCTTATACGCAAAAAAAAACAAAATTTTAACTGAATGATACACCAAACCAACTTGGTCAGGTAGATATCTAAACTAGTAGTGAACATAACCCGATTCGCTCGATCCCCCCACTCCTCGACCTTGACCTTGACCTTGCTTCACCCCTCTTTGGCCCCGCCCACATGTCCTTGTCATTGACCTTGAAAGTGCACGTGTGCTTTGGCCTTGGCCTTGTGTTCAAGGTTGTGTGTGTGACCTTGACCTTGACCTTGGTCGAGACGACCTTGACTTTGTTGAAGGTCATCTTGGGTGTGTGACCTTGAAGATATGTTACGTGGTTGGGGGTGACCTTGAATGGTTTTATATAAGGTATGGGGCACTTTCATTCATCAGTTGGCTCTGACTTGTATAGGTAGTACATGTGTTAATATTTGACAAATCATGGCATATGTTTGTGAAAATTGCGGTTCTAAGTTTACTAATATTTATAATATGAGACGTCATCAAAGAGAATCGTGTGCGGCGAGATTTAATGAAGTGCCTGGAGGAAAACGGCTCCGAATTGAAGAGTATACATCGACGATTCCGCTAATTAATTGCGCTACATGTAATGTAGATGTTCCAATAAATCATATGTCAGCGCATAAACGAACACAACAACATAAAAATAATTCATGTTTGCCGGTATGTCATGGTGTGCAACTCGTTCAATGTGCCTTCAAAAGGAGAATTGCAACCTATCGGGTTAGCAGTGATATGGAGCATTCCGATTACGTAATGTTCTTTGCAGACATAAAATCCAAGGTGGTGGAACTTGTTAATAATTTATTGCGTGTGCATCATGCTTTAAAAGTTAACATGACAGCTGTTGGCAAGTACATGCTTCCATCACAAGAAATATTCAGTGAAAAATCCTTCAACACTGCTAATCAAATAATTAGTGTAGAAAGTGATTTGGATGCCGTTTACCATTCTTTCACCGAATTAATAAAAACGCAGGCGACAGAGTTCCAGGAGAAAGATTCAGGTATGGAAAAAATCAAAACCCGATATATTAAACTGATTTTTATATATTATTTTTCTTGTTATAGGATGGGCTCTTGTGCGAATTTTATACTTGGAAGTTGGTATCAACAAGTATATGCCTATGGGTGGCTCATCATACATCAAGTTGCCGTGTTCTATTCAAAAGAAAGGAGCTGTCGTCAATGTGATTAACCAGGACGAATTTTGCTTTGCGTGGGCTGTAACATCAGCATTGTTTCCTCCAACAGCAGAGACTTCACATAAGACATCCTACCCCCATTTTTCTAGAGTGCTAAATGTAACAGGTATGGATTTTCCAGTAAAATTACGTGACATTAAAAAATTTGAGGAAATGAACAACATATCAATTAACGTATACGGTCTGGAATCTAAATATGAAAATAATGAAGTAATACATGAAGTTATTGGTCCACTGAGGTATGCGTCAAAAAAGTTGGATAGGCATGTAAATTTATTGTTAATTACAAAAGACTGTAGTAGTAAAGATGGCGGTGAACATTTTTGTGATACGACTTGTTCAAAGAGTCATTATTGTTGGATTCGGGATTTATCACGTTTAGTTTCAAGTCAAATTAGTTGTCAACAACATAAAATATATTTCTGTGATGGTTGCCTCATTTATTTTAGTACACCGTCAGCTTTAACTTTACATCAAAGCTACGATTGTAACCACATTTTCACGCAAACACCCTCAGTGGATTTAAAAATCGATAAATTTGGAAAGAGTGTGCCGGAAAATATTTTAAAATTCGAGGGTATAGAAAAGCAAATGCGCGTTCCATTCGTGGTTTATGCAGATTTCGAATCTGTTTTAAAACCCATTGAAACGGTACAACCAAACCCACAAAATTCTTACACTGTAAAAAGTTTTAAACATGAACCATATTCTTTTGCTTATTTAATTAAATGCTCTTTTGACGACTCACTTTCGAAATTTGAGCTATTTCGGGGGAATAATGCAGCTCAAGTCTTTGTGGATCGTATCGAGTGTGATTTAAGGGCTCTATACAACACATATTTAAAAGACATTAAGCCTATGAAATCGTTAACGCCTGAAGAAAAAAGGGAGTTTAATGATGCTAAAATATGTGGTATATGTGAAGGCCCTTTTGAAGAGGGTGAGATTAAAGTACGAGACCACTGTCACATAACTGGTGCAAAAAGATTTGGTGCTGCACATTCCGTTAGTAATTTAAATTATAAATTACCCTCTTTTATCCCTATCATATTTCATAACTTAAGCGGCTACGACAGCCATTTATTTATAAAAGAGTTATGTAAATATGGGGATAAAATTGGTGTTTTGGCTCAAAGTAAGGAAAAGTACATATCATTTACCAAAAGCATTTATGTGCACGATTATTTTGATAGTAAATGTGGAAAAGTCAAGAGGAAATATTTAAAGTTGCGATTTATTGATAGTTTTAAATTTCTGTCAACGTCTTTGGAAAATTTAGGCAGCGGTTTAAACGACGACGATTTTATTGAAACGCGGAAACATTTTTCAAATATCAACCAATTTAATTTGATGCGTCAAAAGGGTGTTTTTCCCTATAGCTTTATTGACTCTATAGAAAAAATGGAAAATACATGTCTTCCAAGTAAAGATGAATTTTATGATAATTTACGGGAAGAACATATTAGCGATGAAAGCTATAGAAGAGCAAAAGAAGTATGGCGCTTGTTTGGGTGTAAAACTTTGGGGGACTATTCGGACGTGTATTTAAAATCAGATGTGTTGCTATTGTGTGATGTTTTTGAGCAATTTCGGAATAATTGTTTAAAATTCGATAAACTTGATCCAGCACATTACTATACCCTTCCAAGTTTATCATTTGATTGTATGCTACGTATGACTAAGGTAGAGTTAGAGCTCTTAACTGATATAGACATGATACATTTTTTTAAGAAAGGTATACGCGGCGGCATAAGCCAGTGTACAGAAAGGAAGCACATCGCTAATAATATTTTTTTACCAGACTATGACCCAACAAAACCTTCTTCATTTATAACATACCTTGATGCTACAAATCTATATGGTCATAGTATGTCACAAGCATTACCATATGGTGGTTTTCGATGGTTAAGCGAGCGCGAAATTCTGGATTTAAATATTATGTCTGTTGGTGATGATAGTTTACATGGCTACGTTTTGGAAGTGGATGTGCATTATCCGACTGAGTTGCATGATGCACATTCTGATCTTCCATTTCTAGTAGAAAATATCATACCGCCAACAGAAAACGCTAAATTACCGAAATTAATTCCTAATTTACAAGATAAAAAAAAATACATTGTACACTATAGAACTTTAAAACAAGCCATCGCCAACGGCTTAGTGGTAATGCAAACCCATCGAGTATTACAGTTTGAGCAATCAAAATGGCTAAAATCGTATATTGATTTTAATACCAATTTATGTAACAAGGCCACCACAAAATTTGCGAAGGACACTTTTAAATTAAAAAATAACGCGATATTTGGTAAAACTATGGAAAATGTGGAAAATCGAAAGGATATAAAATTAGTAACACATTGGGAGAACAGTGTAGGCAGAAATGGAGCTAGAGCACTAATATCCCGCCCCAATTTCAATAGTAGCTCGATATTTACCGAGAACTTTGTTGCTATACATATGAATAAAGTTAAAATATTGTACAATAAACCAATTTATATCGGTTTTTCCATATTAGATATATCAAAGACTGTAATATACGATTTTTATTATAATTTTATTAAATCCAAGTTTGGCGATGATGCTTCGTTACTTTACACCGATACTGACTCGCTTATATTAAAAGTGTATACGGAAAACTTTTATCAAACTATATCAGAAAACCCCGAAAAATTCGATACATCAAATTACCCCGAAATTAATAATTTCAACATAATTAAAAGTAATTCTGTAGTTGGTAGAATGAAAGATGAGTTTCCTGGTGATCCGATAATAAGTTTTTATGGTACCGGCGCGAAGGTTTATTATGTAAAGTCCATTAATAATGAATTAAAAAAAGCCAAAGGTATCAAAAAATGTGTTATCGAGAAAGACCTTCATCAGGAAGACTACCAAAGAATTGTTGAACGGGGTGGTTTGATATTAAGAAAGATGAAGACATTTAGAAGTGAATTACATAACATTTATACCAACATAATAAATAAAGTAGCATTGTCACATAGCGATGATAAACGTTATGTAATTCCCAGTTCAACCAAAACTCTACCTTGGGGGCATGCAGACATAGATTTTTACAAAACAGACCCGGAAGAAAACTTAGCAAATTTAGTCACCGTGTTGGAATCATTTCTAAGTCAGGACAGCACGTAATCTGGAAAATCCATATTTCATTATTTGTATTGTTTTTATTATTTCTATTAAACATACAACATTAATATGTAACGATAGTATTGTAATTTTTTTTTTTTTTTAAATAAAAAACATGTATTCATTACTTGATTGCTTTTTTATTGAACCTTTATTTTAAAATTATAAATATAATGAAGTGTCGACAAATAACAAACTGTAAAAGTTATTGTTGAAAAATTTGTCTAATAGTAAATTAAACGCACAGGTCTACGAGTAAATGTTTAATGTGAAACAGGTTTGCTGACAAGATCCTCCATAGTCTTTTCAATTTTCAACATTCTAGAGTTAAGTTCATCACGCAGTTCGTCTTGCCTAAGTTCATATATTGCAATAACAGTATCATCAATGTATCCTCTAAGTTCTTGACCGGTTTCAATTAATTTCTTGCGTACGTAACCTTCAAGTTGGTTTCTGAATATATCTTTAATAACAATTGTTGAGTCATGTAAAGCTTTCTGCGTATCTTGCACACACTGAGCAAGGTTATTATCAACATAATTTCGTGTGGTCGCATCGTCTCCTTCAAGAGGTTCTGCTAAATAGCACAATCTTTTGCTTCCCATGTCGTAATCTCCATTAGGTGTAAGTTTAAAACCTATTCCTGAAGGACCTCGCATAAAGTTAAAATCCTTAAATCTTCTTTTGCGACCGAACTTATCAATAGTGTTTACTTCTGACATTGTTATGTGAGACTGATTTGAAACCATTAGATTTCACCCTAATATATGGTTCTATTTCATTAATAAACGGACTCTGCAGAAAAATATGGATTGCAAAACGTATTTTAGGTGATGTTTAATAAATACACATACAGATTCATTTTACTATTGTTTTATTGAAAAAAAAAATTAAAATATAACAAAAGATTGAGTTTACTTTTTATTATTAAAAAAAAATAAAAAAAAAATAACAAACAAAAAAATTAAAAATTAAGAAATAAAATACATGTTAATTTCTTCTGTACAGGTAAGCTTCTTCTATGACCCAATTTCTTCTCTGGATGGCACGTTCATTAATGTCCTTGAACTGGTAGTAAACTAGTCCACAAAAGCCGCATTGTACAAATTTAATCCTGAAAAGGTCAATGTAGTTGAAGTCGTACGTAAGATCATTTCGCCAGCAGATACCTAGTCTTTTACAATGATGACAAGTTAAATAAAAAGCTTTTGGTATATGACTGTATGTTTTGGCTGCTTCACTAGGTTGTTCATCGGTTGGCAACATGATGTTTGAATATGTTGTACTTTTCAATCGCGGTACTCTAATTATGTATTACTTTTTAAAATAACCTTGACAGGACCAAAAAAAAATCCTTGAAAATTACAACCTCGAAAACGACCCTGACATTGACGGGTACTTTGACCTTGGCCTTGGCCTCGCATCTAACAAGTTTAGTACTATATTTATATGCTTCTTTAAAATAACCTTAACAGGGACAAAAAAAAAATCCATGAAAATTACAGCCCTGAAAACGACCCTGGTATTGCCGGTTACGTCGGCCTTGGCCTTGGCCTTGCATCTGACAAGTTTAAATATTATACTTAATGCATCGAACAAAAGGAATAAAGGCGGTGTAGTGGGGGAAATGGGCATAAAAGCAGACTTGCTGGCTCGAGCTCTTCACAGTTCGTCAGAACAGCAAACAGTACAGTGCTAAGAAAAAGTTAATTGTGTGAGTTTGAATATCGAAAATGTCTAGTGTACGGTCTCTTTTAGATGCTCTTGACGTGAGCTGCGGTTCACAGCAAGGCATGCTGGATAACATGAGTGGTTTAGAAGTGTTAAGTCCGGGGGTGTTCGAGAACTGGAATGGCGTGGAGCATGAAGATGCCGAAGACCGAGCCCTCAACGATGGTCGCGACGAGGAGTTAGTTCAGTCGGCAGCGCAATTCCTGGAATGCTGGACGGAGGAGAAGGAGCCAAAGATAAATGTGATTAGTGATGTGGTTGTGCGAAAAGCATCGCGGCCTAGGGAATCTTCTCCGAAAGCTTCGAAACTGAAAAAGCTCTTGACTATGCGGAAGTCGGAAATCGCCGATAAAAAAACATTTTATTCGGCGATTAAAGGTGTGGGACAAGGGAAGAAGAAAAAGTTTAACTTTAAGCGTCCCTCCACCCCTGTTCCATTACCCGACTTCCTAAAAACAGCACCGCAAGAGCCACTGTCAGTAGAAGTGGAAGTCATAGAAGGCCCCGATGGACCAACACCACCAACGCCACCAACACCGGCCAGCGTCGAGAATGAAATAGTGTCGGAGGTGAAGTCTTCCCCAGCGCCAGCGCCACTGTCGCCGATATTGGGGTGCCGGAAACCCATGAAGAAGCGGTTTAAGCGTTGTTTTGAAGGCGATGAAGTTTCCGCTGCTTCGTCGTCGTCGTCGTCGTCATCGTCTTCACCAAATAAAACCGCGTCTTCTTCGTTAATATATTCGGAGCCATCACAACCGGAGTGGGTCGAAGACTTCACCAACTCTCAGAAGACCAAATTGACCGACATTTATGCCATGAAAAAACGCTTAGTGAAAGAAGTGGACGAGTGTGATAGTGACATTATAGAACTTGAAAAACAATTAGAGATAAAAAAGGTGAAATCTGCGCGGTTAAAAAGACAATTAGAGGACTTTAATAAATTATGTAGTAGGTGTTAGGTAGTTGTAGATATTAGCTTTTAATTTATAGTATTAAGTTTGTAATATATATATATATATATATATATATATATATATATATATATATATATATATATATATATATATATATATTGTAGTTAATAAAAAAGTGTTTGATCAAATTTTTTATATTTTATAATGAGAATAAAAATGACTTGAAAATTTATTTTTGTGTGTTATTTCATATTGGCCCTGTCCCACATAATATTAGGTAATAAAAAAAAAAAGAGTGAATAATCCACTAAAACTACGCAATAGCAATAGTTGTAAATATTTTCTGATAATATTTACAAGTATGCTAAATCATGGTTCGGTTTATGAAGTTAAGGTTCTGTCGCCAGAACTTCTAATACTTTGTATCTCAATATTGTATGTTTTTATGAAAAAAAAAACATAAAATATTGGTTACAAAGTATTATAACCAACTAAAACTACGATCAAATTATTTTGTGGTCCTGAAAAGGACCATTTGGTTGTAAAACATGCGACTCTTTTATTGAGTTGTGGAGTCGCACGGCCCGTCATCATCAGCGGGGGTGGTGGTGTTGTCCTCTGTATATGCGATGATGAACCGCCAAAGTTCATCCCATCTAGGATCGTTCGGCTCCCACTCCAAACAATTCTCTGTGGTAGAATCTACCACAGGGCATTGGATGGGTTGTTGTTGTTGTTGTTGTTGTTGTTGTTGTTGTTGAGTCGCTGACATGTTGAACTAAAATGATTGTAATAAGTATTGGCGGTCGTATATATAGAGACAAATTAATGGTGGGGGGTGAAAACAAATGTCGTATTACGTATTGAGACCAAAAGT
This sequence comes from Diaprepes abbreviatus, assembly GCA_034092305.1. NCBI lineage: Eukaryota > Metazoa > Arthropoda > Insecta > Coleoptera > Curculionidae > Diaprepes > Diaprepes abbreviatus. The sequence goes on along the minus strand of JASJET010000008.1, from coordinate 6,821,233 downwards.
TGTTTGTGGTCTCAAATACGAACGAACGATTTAGCTGGGTTCCACCAGCACTTAAAGTTTTAATACTTTGTATCTAATATTGTATATTCTATACATACAATATTAGTAACAAAGTACTAATATGTACTAAAACTACGATCAAAGTATTTTGTGGTCCTGAAAAGGACCGTTGTTGTGTGCCCTTAAAAAGGGCCAGGGAGAGTGTGGGGCTTATGGTGCCCCATCCTCGCTGGTCGACCACCAGCTTGACGAATCGCAGGGGCCTTGTGGGTCGTCGGGTGTTGGTGATGCTGGAATTTCCAGCACCGCATCTTCCGTCGAGTCCGGCTCTGGCTGCGGCGACGGAGTTTCGAGTCTTTGTAAGACCCAATCGCCCGCATCGTCTAATTCCACTAGACCCGGATCATGGTCATATACTAGCGGAATCGGCTCATCCAAGTCGTCCCAACGTAGGACGTCAATTTCAAAATCCACCTCGTCGTCGTCGTCGAAGACTTGCAGGTCTCCAACGTTGTCGGCTACGGTGTCATCACTAAAGATGGATGAGCCTCGGCTGGCGGGTCTTTCTTCCTCCATGTTCATCGTATGAGGGTTGATGAATATATGACTGTGTAACTGGCCAAGTCTCATATATATAGAACTACCCCCACCCCACCAACGGATTCTAAATGTTATGTATTGGTGAGAGCTTATAGAATTATTGATTTTTTCAAAAACTTTAAATAAGGAATTAGATTTGTTTAGACAATAAGACTTATTCTTAATATTTTGTGAAGAATACATTACAAAAAAAAAATAATAGAAACCTTGTTTGAACTGTTAACATTTTCATAGGTTCTCAAGCATATAACTTGGCACTTAAGCTACGAGACAAATCGTCGTTAAACGAATATCTCGCCCCATAAGTGACGATTACTAAACTACGATCAAAAACTTAGAAAAAAAAAAAAAACCTCCCCTACAACTTCCACATACTCCCGTTCGGCGGCCCTAGCCTCCTAACTCGAGAATTTCAATTTTTTCATCTAAATTTTTTGTCATTTTTAAGATTTTCCAAATTTTTTTTTCACCATTATATTCTACTCAAAATTCTAGGTAATTAAAGTGCTTTTATTTTTTCTCTATCTTGAACGGTTCCCGAGCTACAGCGCTTTAAAGAATTCAAATTACTAACTTTCTATAACCCTTTTTTTCAAATTTCATTTTTTCGAATTTTCAAAAATACTACAATATGTAGAAAAAGGTTCTCTCTTTAATTTCCCAATACCGTTTTTCTCTAAATCTTCAACTTTAGCGCGTATTCAGCATTTCCAAAAAAAAAAAAAAAATTATAATTTTTTTTACACCATCGCATTCTCCTCAAAATTTTGGGCTATCAAAGTGCTTTTATTTTTTTTCTATCTTGAACGGTTCCCGAGCTACAGCGCTTTAAAAAATCCAAATTACTAACTTACTATAACCCTTTTCTTAAAATTTCATCTTTCCGAATTTTGAAAAGTACTACCATATGTAGAAAAAAATTCTCTTTCTAATTTCCTAATATCATTTTGCTCCAAAACTTCAACTTTGGCGCGCATTCACCATTTTTCAATTTTTTTTTGAAAAAATTTTTTTTTACGTTTTTACTATCGAGAAAAATGTTTGCTTATAGTACTCGATTTCCTCTATAATTTTTTCTTATAACTTTTTTCCCTATTCCTAACCGTTACTTTCCTACAAATTTTCTAAATCGTTGTTTTCATATTTTGCCTTAAAAATTTTTTCTTGTGTTATTTAAGCTCTTTTTTCCACTTAATAAACCACCATTTTCTAAATTCCCGTACTCTTTTCTTAAAGAGCGGGCTTTTCCGCCAGCTTTTTTTTTTGGTTGGGTTTCAAATAAATATAAAACTACTACTTCACTCATTACAAATTTATTGATTCAAGAACATTATTTTGTGTTACATATAATAGATACATTAAAATATAGATTTATTGGTCACCGAACCGTTTAATACATTATAACTAAAAAATGAGTCGTGAATAACTAATGCGTACACTTTAGTGTCTTTGGGGAATTTATTCTTTCTCGTTTGGAACTCTAATTTTACATCCACTGTCGATGAGTTAATCGCCTCTGGTTGATGACTGCAATTGATAATAAAAACGGGGTTTTTCATATATTCCGCGAACGTTATCATCGGATCGTTTATCTCGCGCCCGTAGTAGCTGCTTTGGAAGTTTTCGTAATTGTAATAGGCTGCTGCGTACAGTTTCTTGGCGAAATCTAAATTCCATCTTTCGTATGGATAAACGGTTGAATTCAGATACAGTCTAATGTCGCATACGTCGGCGTGGGTAAACTGGGTTGCGTTTTTTTCTTTCTTGTCGCAATTATTGCTGTCTTGAAACCCGACGATTATATAGCGCGGTCTTTCCAGACTTGTACTCGTTCTCAAGGCCCACACGTCGGAAGATGTTTGCCTTAAAGCTGGTAATTCGTACAGATCCCATTTACGATATGCCATTTGAATACTGGCATTGTTTCCTCCTTTATTAATGCGAGACAGTATTTTCAATTTTTGCTTGTCGTCTGGAATGACGTGACGAATTTTCCATTCGATTTTGTCGATACTAATTTCTGCTTCTACTTCGCCGACGTAACAATTGGTAAAAGTGCGAGCTATAATCATAATAAGCTCTTGTTTTACGTTGAAAACACCTTTTGCGTAATCTTCGGCGAATCCCATAAGATATTTTAAGGGTAATTTCCCGGAGAATACGTTACTTGCCGTGTCTACGATATCTTGGTTTGCTTCGTCGAGACCCCATCCGCACGTCATGAGAGATCTTTGTTGCAAACTTCCGAATGAAACCATGGTTTTTAATGTCGTCGTAACTCCAGGTTTACGAACCACGGCGACCTGCTCACCTCCCATCTCGTAGCGAATTTCATCGAACAAAAATGCGAGGGCATTATTTGATAAAAAACATCTTTTCGTTGCGTCTATGGGTTTAAATTTTCCTTCGATATATATGTAACTTTCGGCGATATCCAGTATAATATCTTGAAAATTAATGGGGATACGGACTTCATCCGAATTGTTGAATGATGGAGATCCGTATGGTTTATACGTATGCTCTTCTAGACTAATAATGGAATTGTCCAAGATGGGCTCGGAGAAAACCTCTATTTTATCGCTGGTGGTGGAAATCATTTTCGCACTTTAAGACCGATTGATTTTAAAAATTTATAGTCTTCGGCAGATAACTGTTGAGATGTTTATGATCTAACGTCTGGACGACGACTAACCTTGACGTTAACTCTTCTTTTACTTTTATTATGTTTCGGCGGTTCCCCCATCTTAGTCGACAGCACACACAATTGACGATTGAAGCAAAAACCCATTTTTATGAAAGTTTCTTCAGTTCCAATTTCACGATTATTTTCTCGCCTTGAAAATTGATTAGATCACCGCTATCGTCCAAGATGCGAAGAGTAATGTTGTCGATAAACTGACGTCCTGCCGGCATTAACGGCATATAAATATTATTTTGTGGTTCTTTACTGATTTTGTAACCGAGCTCCACGTCGATATCGAATTCGAACAAGGTATGACCTTCCACCGAATTCATATATGCTCCGGAAATTATATTACAATCTACGCGTATGATGCGTACTTTCATTATTTCCACCATCTCGGTTGATTCGTGCTTTTTGTCTCTTTTTAACACTGTATGATTAAATCCTAACATTTTACCGATACTCGCCTCTCCCCGGAAATCTATAGTATATTGGGATTTCAGTTCACATTTCAGCGTATTATTATTAGCGACCAAGTAAAAGATTCCATCGTTCTTTTCTTCAGTTGAAATCCTCAAAGCCTCCAACATAGCTTTACCTATCTCATCTATTTCATAGGCCCCAGGTGGAATCTGCAATTGTATCGACTCGTTGGTGTAACCCTCCTTCATGTAGGCAAACTTATTGTTGCTTTCGTCCACATTAAAAATTGAATTGTATGTGTAAAATCCCAGCAATGCCAGACCATATTTGTTTTCTCTATTTAATTCGACTGGTGGATAAAAATCGGCGCTTAAGACGCTCGAGTGTCCTGTTAGTGTGAACGTATAAGACATGACTAACCATTAAACATCACACATCTCGGTTTTATTCTTAGCGGCAACATTTAAAAAGATTCATCTTCACACCTTTTCTCACTGCATTAGATAGTGATGTTTTTATGCTATTTTCTGCTTTTATGCGCACATCGCTGATTTTGCAATAACAACAAAATATTTTTCTAGCTGTAAGATCCTCATCAGACGTAACCTCGTTTAAATTGCTGCTGCTGCTGAAATAATGTTTGCAACCGCACTGATATTTTAATATATCGATATCGCTTTTAAGGTGCTCGGGCAACTTTTCCCAAACGAATGGAATTTCATTTGGGGCTAATGCAATCATCACTTCCTTGGGCATGTTTTCTAACTGTTTCACGGTCATTTTCCTTAATCCACCGGCTAGATGAAATGCTTTCAGTGATTGCAACATTTTAGTATAGTTATTGCGATCCATTTGCGGTGTTAATGGTGACGATGATGATGATGACATCTTTTACGCTGATGATTCGACAAGAAACTTTAAGCACAAATGTCCACACCAGACTGTTCCAAAATCCTGCTGACGATCGTATGTATAGTAAATAATTTTTGATGGTTCCGATCCCGTTTGTAGATATCGTACCAATTCGATCGGTGGGGGTAAATCGCCGAAGCTGTCATAATATGTTACTTTAGAATTATTTTTTCTATAAGCTACCCAATGAGTCCCTGCACCACGCGTACTATCCAAATTCACTATTGCTGCTTCGTAACGTCGAGGACCTTGTCTAGGTAATAAATCCCTCATATAAACGCCTCGAAAGTGTCCTATTCTTTTCTTTTTGGCATATTTTTCTATATCGATGTTAGATAGTGGTCTTCGAGGTAGGGATTTAATTGGTTTTTTGATCTACGATTTAAAAATAATCCCATACCTTTACGATATGGCTTTAGAAACAAACCATTTCCTTTCGATTTTAAATACAGGCCGGCACCGGTTTTATCTTCGCTGCTTTTTTTTACTGCTTTTATGGCGCGCACAATTCCCGCTGCCCCACCGGCTAATGAACCCAAAGCTGATAACCCGGCAAAAATTGGTATTAATGGTAATATTCCACCAGTTTTAGGAATCGGTATTATTCTCGGTGTACGAACCTTCCTTTTGCCACCTGCCGCTTTTACCGATCTACGTGCTGCCGACAGAGCTATTTTAGATGCATTCATGACATTTTTTTCCAACACATTTTTACTTCCGGCTTTTAATAATTCCCTTCGAACTGCTTGTCGAATAGCTGTTCCGAAACTGGCTTTCCGAACATGTCGATTTTTATTAACACCTTTCCTTTTTGTATGACGCGTGCCTTTACTAGATGTTTTTTTTGTTGATAATGATGATGGTACACCCATACCAAAACGTTGTTTTCCTTTCATGATGTTTGTAACTAACCAAGCTGCTGTTTTTTCACCTAAACTGGAATCTTTCGATTTTACTCTATTCCAAGCACTTTGTTCGAGCTCGTAATCCGCTCGATGTCTCGCACTTATGTTGTCTTTATTATGTAAATAGGCTAAATCGTGTTTTTTGCATGCGGCATCCAAAGGATTAATGCCTGGATCACCTCTTGTTACACGTTTTATTACTTTTGTTCCGGGTCCGCAATATTGATAACCAGGAATGTGTACCTCGAATGGTAATTTATTTATTAACGAATTCACAATACCGTATCCAGTTTTGTTGGAAACGTGAGACCGTCCACTTCGTTTGACGCTCGGCATCTGAATGACAGTTTTTGTGAAAAATTGCCTATAAAATATCAAATTTTCCTAAGATGCGCGTTATCGATCTTAAACAAAAACTTCCTATTGACAATCTCGATGAAAAAGTCGGACTTGGATTTGAAAAGAAGATAATGAAGAGACACGGTCCTTTACTTCCTTCCTCTATTCGCGGCCTGTTAATTGGTCCATCCAATTGTGGAAAAACTAATGTCATGATTTCGCTGCTTACACACCCCCTTGGGCTACGTTTCGAAAATGTCTATATTTACTCGAAATCTCTGTATCAACCGAAATATGAGTATTTAAGGAAAATTTTAGCGCCCATCAAAGGTTTAGGCTACTATGCCTTTAGTGATTCCAGTAATATTGTGGAACCGTCCGATGCAAAACCAAACTCTATATTTATCTTTGATGATGTTATATGTGAAAAACAAGATGTTATAAGATCGTACTTTAGCATGGGACGTCATAAAAATATCGACTCCTTTTACCGAGCGCAAACATATTCGCGAGTGCCTAAACAGCTTGTGCGAGACAACGCCAATTTTATTATTATGTTTAAACAAGATGAGTTGAATATGAAACACATATTTTCCGACCACGTTTCACCGGATCTAACTTTTACTCAATTTCAAGAAATGTGCTCAAAATGTTGGGATAATAAGTATGGATTTTTAGTAATTGATAAAGACAGTGATGTGAAATCGGGAAGATACCGCAAAGGATTTGATAGCTATATATTACTGTAATAATAAGAGAAAACGCTCATTTGATTGTTGAAACGTCCTTTGTTAACATCATGAATAACGCGATCGACTTAAAACGTAAACTAGTGGAAGCTACCAATGCCGTCAGAAAAAAATTTAAACAAATTAAAGCGGCTAAAGAGTTTAATGTTGTGGAATTGGAAAAGTTTTACGAACCCATTTCTAAGCCGTTGACAACTATATCTGATGTGGTTAAGCAACGTCAGCAGCAGCAGCAGCAGCAACAACAACAGCAACAACATTATCCAGCTACAAAGCCACATAGTCTCAGTACATCAGTGCAGTCGACTCAAATATCAGGTTTTCCCCAACCTACACATTCCTTTCAAACCTCCACACCTATTCAGCAGCAGCAGCAGCAGCAGCATCGCATTTCAAAAGAAGATATTAGCCAATCGGTGTTTGATACACCCTCGACATCAACTAATACATCTCTCGCATCCGCTGATACCACAACTTCCGATACTTTAAACGCACACCTGAAAGGATTACGTTCGAAACCATCTCTATACGATACTGTATATGGTGTACGTTTTGGTTCAAAAACAGATCATAACAAAAATTTTATTGGTAATTTAGAGGTGCGTTTTCGAAATGGAAATATTGTCTTATACAAAAAAGGGAAAAATATTGCAGAATATGGTGGATCACCGGCACTTTATGATTTGTTATTTCTTAAAACACCCCCAAGTGTAGGCAAGGAACAACAACAATTAAGTGATAATGTACTTTCAACGTACAAGGAAATTTTGGAATCAACGAATGCTGTCTACAACAATTTTAAAAAAAGTGATGGTTTACGGGAGACCAGATGGAACAAATATTTACGAATTATTAAACCTCTGATAATGGGCACAAAATGAGGTGGTACTATTACAAGAAAAAATCTCTCGGAAAAACTACAGTTACCCACAAAAAAGAAATTATCTTCGAAAAAATTTCAATATGTCTACTGGAACAAAGCTAAAGAGTTGGTGGATCGTTTACGTTTGTTGTGGAGTTCCAAAATGGCCGGTCACACTGGACACGAAAATGAAATTATGTCAATCATAGAGGAATTACGAGAAGAAGATATAATATATTAAGCTCAATATTTAATGATATTATTCAGTTCTTCCTTCGATCTGAAACCTTTAGTATTACTAATAATATGGAGCCCAGTCTAGAAAAAATCAAGATTGTTAATGAACTACATAGAACGGCTAGAAAAAATTTTGTAAGACGGCGCACGATAATAAAAGGATACAGAGATTTGTGGCAAATTGATTTGGCTGAAATGCAACAGTATGCTGATGAAAACGATGGTTATCGTTATATTTTGGTCTGTATAAATTGTTACTCGAAATTTGTCTATACCAAAGCCATAAAAAACAAGACTGGTATAGAAGTTACTAATGCGATGAAAAGCATCATTGAAGAGGCATCATATACACCAACAAATCTGCAAAGTGATCAAGGAAAGGAGTTCTATAATACAAACTTTCAAGCCCTGATGAAAAAATTTAATATAAATCATTATTCCACTTACAGCACAAAGAAAGCTGCAATTGTTGAGCGAGTCATAAGGACTTTAAAAAATAATTTATATAAACAATTCTCGACAAGAGGATCTTACAAATGGATACATATATTATCGGCAGTAACAAAAACCTATAACCATTCGAAACATCGCACCATTGGAATGAAGCCTGCAGACGTGCAAGAAAAAACACATATTAAAGCATATGATTATTTAAAAATGTTACCTAAAAAATTTAAGTTTTCCATGGGTGACATTGTGCGTATTAGCAAGTACAAAAGCTTATTCGAGAAAGGATATACGCCCTCTTGGTCAACCGAATTGTTTAAAGTTGTAAAAGTTAACGTTACAAATCCACCTACTTACTTGTTGGAATCGTTAGAAGGTCAGCCTATAAGAGGGTGTTTTTACGAATCAGAACTACAAAAAACAAGCAGTCCTGACGTTTATCTAGTAGAAAAGGTCCTTAGACAACGCAAGAAAAATCACATCGAACAATTATTTGTCAAATGGCTAGGATTTCCCAACCACTTCAACTCTTGGATAGATAAAGCTAATATTGTTTAAATAACATATTGTATGACTATATTTTTTATTTAAAATGTAAAATAAATAAACAATATATTGTAAAATAAAGTTTTTTATTTCAATCTTCATTATTAAAAACAATGACAATAAAACATCATACACATAAATAACATTTCAATATTCTTGGAGGGAAGGTCCAATTCACCGACGACTACGACGTTATCTTCAAGGCTATGCCACTCGGAGTGCGTTCTCCTATTCTTTAACCTGCTTTTTTTAGATTTTTTTTGAAGTCGAGTCGTATGACAGTGCGCTTAATGAGTAATTTAAAGGCTGATGATAGAGTATTTTCTGCATAACTTCAATTTTTGTTTTAAGCTCACTATTATTTTTGTATATCATGGGGAGGACATCCTTGTTAAATATGTCACATATTACAACTGCAAAATTGTAAAACTTTCTATTAACAAAGTGTTTTGTCACAGCATCGTCATCATCTTTAGGTTCGCCTAAGTTGGTTATGATTTTTCCACCCATATCATACTGCCCATCCGCTGTAAGTTTAAAACCAATCCCTTGTGGCCCAGATAATATAAAGGGTTTTCCAGTAAGAGGTGTTATTTTGATATTCAAAGAAAAATGCCATTTTTTAAGATAAATGATCGGATATTTATTACATTATAAAGAGGAAGGTATGCCGTTAATGATGGAAAATAACATCAGCCAAATGACTACCACGACCATGCCTACAGGACCATATCCTTTTCATGAAATTTTCCATAACCAAATCGCAAAGTGGCTGCCCTATGTCCTCGATAGCCTCACGAATTCCATCTTTGAGGTCTTGAATCGACGCTGGGCTGTTGGCGTAGACTTTGTCTTTCACGTGGCCCCAAAGGAAGAAATCGCAAGGTGTCACATCACAAGATCTCGGTGGCCAATTGTGATCACCTCTTCGAGAGATAACACGGCCCGGAAACTTTTCCCGTAAAAGATCAATGGTTTCGTTGCTTGTGTGGCACGTAGCGCCGTCTTGTTGAAAGTAAACGTGGTCCAGATAAATACCATCCAATTCCGGCCATAAAAAATCATTAATCATCTCTCGATAGCGCAATCCATTCACCGTAACTGTTGCTCCAGCCTCATTTTCGAAAAAATAAGGTCCAATGACCCCGCCGGGCCATAAACCGCACTAAACAGTCACACGTTCAGGATAGAGAGGCTTTTCAACAATAACTCTTTGGTTTTCCGAGCCCCAGATGCGACAATTTTGTTTGTTGACGAAGCCACCGAGGTGGAAATGGGCCTCATCACTGAAGATGATTTTTCGATGGAATTCCGGATCATTTTCATGCATTTCAAGAACCCAATCAGCAAAGGCACGACGTTGTTGATGATCGGCCGGCTTGAGTTCTTGCGTTAACTGAACTTTATAAGCCTTAAGACCCAAATCTTTATGCAAAATACGGTGTAATGACGTTTGTGGAATCCCTAATTCCAAAGAACGACGAGGAATGGACAAACCTGGGTTTTCTTCAACACTTTCGGCTACAGCAGCAATATTCTCGGCTGTTCTTGAGCGACGTGCACGGGTTTTCTTCTTCACATAACTAACTTGTCCCAACAGCTCGAATTTTTTCACCAATTTCTTTATTGCGCTCCGACAAGGTGCTTCATGACGACCCAAAAATGTTCGAGTTTTACGAACCGTCTCTGCCAAATTTTCACCATTTTTATAGTGAATTTTAATAATTTCAATGCGTTGTTGAAGCGTGTATCGTTCCATCTTTATTTATGGCGTAGTTTCTACTTGTCAAACGTCAAAAACTTACAGCTTCAAAAGTGACATCTACCGAAATAGCGGGCTTTTCAAAATGACACCTCTTATTGGAAAACCCTTTATGATATTTTTCATTATATTTCTGACGACCAAATTTATCAATTGTGTTGTTTCCTCGACTCATTTTCAATCTTTACTAAACTATTTTATTTTTATTTGCCCTACTTATATTAAATATTTCAGCTGAGAAAAAGAAACACTGACTATGATCTACTGGGTTGGTATGTTTATAAAAGAAATAAAATAAAACTGTGATTGTAATAGATATTTATTTACAGTAATTTAATTGCACAAATACAAAAATTATAAAAAATTAGTTTTCCATGTCTTCGTTTTCGTTGCTCAAAATTCTATCCCATCCGACACTATTTCGATCGTCAACGTCTTGGGCTGTTGCTGTTGTAGAAACCAATTCATATTTTGCAGCAAGCTCACCTGGTAAATGTGGAATATTGACGAGGTATTCTTTTAATTCTTCTTCAACCATTTCAGCACAAAATGTATCCATGTCTATGGAACCATATAAAAATTTGTCGCACAAGTGTGCCCCAGCCATAAAATTGATTGTATCCCTGATCTCGTTCTTATATTGATCTTTGGTTACATCAATATGCGACCAATCATTTACGCTATCTAACATATCGTGAGCCCTATTTCTTAATTCTCTCCCCAACCAAAATATGTATCTATCTACACATTCGTTGGCGGTCGTCGTCGTCGTCGTCGCATCAGCAGACATCTTTAACAGAAATAATGAACACGCGTAAGTATTCTGACATGTGCAACTATATTTTAAATTTAATTACATCCTTTTTTTTCAAACAATTTACATACAATTTACTCCAATGAGCCAAAACGTAATAATGTTCGAGTATTGTTTCCAAAAACTCTAGTGCCCTGCCCCAAATAAGTTAGAGTGTATTTATCTTTAGTTTTACTCATAATATCTACAATATCGTCAGGTAGTGTTTCGGCCACACGTTTTGGTAAAAAAGTCTCAAATGTGCTATTATCACCGTCATCGTGTAAAGCCACTAAAAGAGTTTTACCAAATCGTGTAGTCATTGAAACCATCTTTACAATTTTATACACTTTGCCTACAATCATTTCGGTAACCTTTTTTTTCTCTAAAACCTCGAAATCTTTGCTAAACATTTCATTAATTTCATCTAGAGTTTCTTTTGCAATACTCATTATTGAAAAAAATGGTATATAAATCCAAAAATTACCGTGAATATAAAAGCACTTTCAGAACACTACACGAACACAATATTTGATGTTTATGCCACTGATATCTGCGACTGTTTGAAGTCACTTCTTCTCCCACGAACCTTTATAGCGGGGTTTCAAGGTCGAATTGTAACAATGGTGGGGGTAGCTTAACGATAGAAATAGTGGGAGGAGTATTCAAGGTCAAATGACGTCACACATTTAAATTGGTATAAGGATAACTTCAAGGACAAAATATAATGAAACAAATAACTACATTTTATGTACTTTATTCATTGATTTTTTTCTGCCATTCTTCTATGCGTTTAACATTATCACCTAAACCTAATTTCCTTAATTTGTTCAATAATAATTGTTTGTTTTTATATCTAAGAAAATTCTTACAAACTATACTAGCTAAAAGACACACTTCGGCATGGTCCATATACTTAAAAAATACACTAAAGTCCTGAGCCTCCGAATCTTGCATTTCATATGCGTAAAATTCCGAACAGGCTGCAGAAATTAGAAATTCCTCGTACATTTCTCGCACTGAACTTTCCATATTAACTACTACTACGTTAAACTTAAGTCCTACACTCTAATTTCATCTAACACAACCGGATCTGCAATGAACCTAATCAGTTTTTCCAAACAGTCACTAAACCCCAACTTTTTTATCTCACGAACAAAATCTTGTAAATTTATTGTTTTGCTGCAATATTTACGACATGCATTCGCAGCCTTTTCATATTCATAAGCCAAATCACAATAGCGCGACGCCCATTCTGCTCGACTTTTCATTGCATCATTGAAATAATTATCATCGCCCAATTTTTTTACTGTCTCTTGCAAAGCACTATTCATATTATTCACTCATTTTTACATTCACGACACTTTTTTATTGCTGGTGGTGGCCCATCTATATGATGACGATATATTTGTTCATAGTGAATGTAACAGGGTAAGCTTAACTGTAGTTCCTTGTTACACCGATATGACGCTGGCAGCTTATCCCAAATTTGCCGTAAACTCAGCGTATCAACGCAAGTTTTTAAATATTCGAGAGGAAAAAATGCTAGATCCTTCTCTTCAAAATCACACAAACTTTTTAAATTACTCTGATATAAACAAATTACTCTGCCGACTTGCTCTATAATTTTTTCTTTAGATAGTTCCGTATCTGACATTTCACACTGAATGAATGCAAGTAGACTCACACAATTTATAGAACAATTTGCAAGGTCAAAATCATTTCAAGATCATCCCACACTATTACAATGCACAAATAACTACTTCAAGGTCACACACCCAAGATGACCTTCAACAAAGTCAAGGTCGTCTCGACCAAGGTCAAGGTCACACACACAACCTTGAACACAAGGCCAAGGCCAAAGCACACGTGCGCTTTCAAGGTCAATGACAAGGACATGTGGGCGGGGCCAAAGAGGGGTGAAGCAAGATCAAGGTCAAGGTCGAGGAGTGGGGGGATCGAGCGAATCGGGTTATGTTCACTACTTAAACTATTTCTCTAATCATTCAAAAACTCAAATAAATAGCTTTATAATCGGTCTATCTGATCATGCTATCTCCCTAACGTCTCCAGAATTCCGACCAAAAATACTGCAAAAAGTAAAAGAGACACTAATAAATAATAATTTCAACGAAAATTTTATCACCAAAATAATTTATAAACGAACATATAAGTTTTATAATAACGTAAAAACAAAAAACAGAACATAAACAGTAAAAATATGTGGCATTACCGTACACTATTGAGCTGTCAGAAAAAATAAAATACATTTTAAAAAAGCATGATATAATTGTATGCCACAGGTCACATAATAAATTAAATACATTGTTCACAAATTTAAAAAGTAAAACTCCTCTAATGAATAAATCAAATATAATATATTCGATCCCTTGCACAAATTGTCCCAAAAAATATATAGGCATGACGAGCCAATTACTGAAGAACAGATTAAATGGCCATAGATATACGAAAAACGCCTCAACAGCGTTAAAGAAACACACACAGGACGAAAATCACACTTTTGATTATAACAGTACCATTATAAAAAACAAAGATATGAATTACCAAAAATTACAGATAAAGAAAATGATTGAAATTAAAAAAGATAAAAACACTGTTAACGACAGAACAGATATGGAAGAAAATTTGAGCCACATTTACGCAAGCCTAATTTAAACAAAAATATTAACTATTCGATCTGGTCAAATAAGAATCAAAAATGGAATATCCTCTTAAACATGAAACCAAACATATACCTTATTTGTTTTTTTATGCATTGTAAAGTATAAAAAATATTAAAAAAATAAAACACATTCGCATTCCACGTATCCTCAGTAAACGATATAAAATTTGAATCTTATTTAGTAACAGAACAGCAAAATGTCAAGGTGTGTACCGGTAAAATTAAATATTTTTAAAAAATTTTAAAGTTTTGAATACTGTTTTTAAGTTTCTTGTTTGTTTTTCGAAATTGTAATATGTTTTTTATGTGATGTATTTTAATTATATATTTTTAGGAGGAAAGAATTTTGAAAATGCCTTGAATAAAGGGTGAAACGTCAATCGTTTTGTGTATTTGTTAAATATAGAACCTAAACACAAGAAAAGACAAAATAAAGAAAAATTATATATATATATATATATATATATATATATATATATATATATATATATATATATATATATATATATATATATATATATATAACACGGAACATAAGATCAATTTCTCAGGAACAAAAATGCTATTGAGATGTAAAAACCTGTCCACAAGAGTTATAAGGGAAGCCATTGAAATTGCAATGAGGCTCAACAACTTAAATAGCAGAGATGACAGCCAGCGAGTGCCTTGGAAAAATCTGCTTACAAAGCATCAACCAGTACCACTTAGTAATGAAACGAATTCCAACTCGGCAACGCAACCCCAAACACTAGCAACAGGGCTGATCACGCGCAGCTGGTCTCGCAACCTGATTGGCAGGAACCATTCGGAAAACGAACGCGTCCGACGCACGCACGGGACCGGCAGCACCCGAGTCGCAGGCGTCAGTTCGCTCGTAGACGCCATACAGTGAGCTTTGAATATGGTGAATGAGATTTCACTGAACCTTATACGAGTCTTGGCTTAAGCTTACAAAGAGTCTTACGTTATGCTTTCCTGAAAGGTTATCGTAAGTTTAGGTAATTACTGGATGATTCCACGAAAGTTTTTAGAAATATTGGCTGAAAGATTATAAGAAGCTTCCGTGTAAGATTATATATACCAAGTAGAAACTTTCAGAAACTGACGTGGATCTTGAAGTAAGCTTACAAAATATCTTACATTTATTGCAGACATTTCGGAAATACCGCAGGATTCTACGAAAGCTTTTAATGAAGTTTCAAAATTTCTCGACAGCTTGCTGAAAGCCTTCATGTTATGTGGGGCAGGTGTCTCAATCTTTTGATCCTGTACAGTATTTCTATGAATAGGTCATGCTTTTACATTTATAGCCTTGGCTCGACAGTCCCATTGACGTAAAAAAGCAACAATATTTAATATGCCATCTATGTAGTTTTTTAACTAATGTCACTACTTTCAAATCAGAGGAAATCTTTCATTGAGAATCTTCATAATTTATAGTTTAGGGTAATTTTTGTACGTTTTCGTAAGTTTCTATCTTATTTACTGCGTTAATTACAGAAACAGATTACAGTTTATTTAGGTTACAAAACTTGTTTTAGAAGAGTATATAAAAAATTTCAATGATGGAGTCAATATGACAATGTAAGTTTAATCGTCGGGCCGAGTGATGGCGGAGATGAGTAGAAATATTATATCTCTATTATTTATAGGATTTGACTGATTAAAATCCGCTTCAGGAGACATAATAATATATCATATTAGCAATGAACTTTTGATTATCAACATTATTTTCAAATAACATTTTTGTCTATTTAGTATTAAAGGTATATAACATTCGAGATAAGTTCACATTCTTAAATACTATACTGTGTATACAGAATGTCTGAAAATTGTGGGCAATCTTCCAGATATGAAAAAACACGTTCACATTCTTAAATACTATACTGTGTATACAGAGTGTCTGAAAATTGTGGGAAATCTTCCAGATATGAAAAAACACGTAAAAGGAATATTACAAGTTCATATAAACTCTTTTCGTCTAGGGCTCTTCTTCAAAGGTATGGGCTCCCAAACAGCTGCAATGGAATCAAGTTTTTTACATGTAATTATTGAAGCACCAGGTATATTACAATTTTTTTTAATATGATGTATACCAACTTCTGTCCAAGAAAGTATTGTGAATTGCTCACAGCTGCAGAGACGAACTAACTGTGACACTCATGACCTCATTTTTTTACGGCCTGTATGATAAGAATTTTGGACAAGGTTTTTTACATACCTTTAACTATCGACTAAAAATTAAGTACTTTTTATTCATGTCGCTAATCCTAACCGTTTTCGACAAAAAGGAATTTTATATACACTGCTAGTTCCCTAACTTCTGTTGGGTTGAATATGAAAATTTTCCCCTGTCACCATAGTTTAAATAAGAAGTTAAACCAACTGCTTAGCAAAAAACTTCGTAAGAGGGTTCAACATGGGCCCCGTGAAGTCTGATACACTCCCAGGCACGACGAATTGAGGACTGATGTACCCACCACATTAACTCTGAATTGATCCTTATTAGGTCTCAATGAAACATGTTTCTCCGTGAAACATCCTCCCTACAATCAACCGGAGTGGAATACACCAAGATTTTGAGACGTCCCCACAGGTAAAAATCCAACGACTGGGAGATCGAGGAGGCCAGGTAATAGGTCCTCCTCTACCTATTCAACGGTTTGGATAGACGTTATTCAGGTACTCCTGCACAGCAACGCTGCAATGAGGTGATGTCACATCGTGTATGTAGTACATTCGGTGGGTTTCAAGTGGTAAATGTTCTATTAAATCGTGAAAGGCGTTCTGGAACTCCAAAGAAAGTTCTCCATTCAGTCGTGCCGGCAATACAAATGGTCCAATCAAAAATTGCCAATGATTTCTGCCCAGATATTAATTGGTTGGAACAAATGATTATGCGAAACAATAGTTGCCTAAGGATTTTCATCAGCTCATACATGTGAGTTGTGTAAATTTATGATACCATTTTTGGCCGACCCTGCTTCATCCGTGAAGAGAATAGTGCTGATAAAGTTCACCTTATTTCGTTGCTGATTCAATAGCCAGTTTGCAAACTGTATTATACGGAGAAAATTTTCAAGAATCAGTTCTTGCACTTTTTTCAAATCATATGAACTAACCTGTTCTTGGAGAACATAATACTATGGTTCTCGACGTATTAAACTATGCTGATAATTTTCGAGTCCTCGATGAAGGTGTGTCATCTACCGTCTTTAAAATATTTTCCTTTAATTGCGGAGTACGTTCTGTTCTTCCCCGACCAGAATCAGTCCATCTTTTCCCAAAATTTCCTAAAATTATGAAGAAATTTAATAATATTACCTTATTCCATGGAATGGCCTACCATTCTCCCTTAGACGTTTGTCAATTCATTGAAATGTTTTCGGATCTGGAAAAGTAGTATTAGGATATCGGTCATGATATAATCTCCTGGCTTACAAAACATTGTCAGATGCAAGCCCATATATCAGATTCAAGACCATACATCAGATGCATATATACATATTCAATAAACGTGTATTTCATATTTCGAATTATTTCACAATTAATTTCACCACGAAATCCAATCCAATCAGTAAATTAAAATCCAAGTAAAGAATCAATGTGTCAACAATGTGAAAGTTGAGAAATTCTAAAATGCTGGCTATTTATTTCTTTTGTATCTCTCAACGATTGCAACAACAATTTTTTTGTTTTTGATGCCGATATAACAAAACGCATATTTTTTGCGAACCTAGTTCGAACTTCATTTCATAGAATTAGACGTTGTTAACTAAAGAGGTAAACTATAATTTTGAATTGAATTTTTTTAATCATAAGGTTGAAGGTTGAACATTTAATAGGAACAAAGGTGTATCTTTTATCGAAATACGCCAAATATACGATGTAAATAAAAGGAGTTTTTTTTCGAAAATGGTTAGGGTTACTGACATGAATGAAGAGTACTTAATTTTTAGTCAATGGTTAAAGGTTTGTAAAAAACGTTGTTCAAAGTTCTTATCATACAGGGCGTAAAAAATAGGGTCATTAATGTCACCGCTAGTCCAGCCCTGCAGCTGTGAGTATTTCACAACACTTTCTTGGATAGTAATTTAAAGAGTTTTACCTGGTATAGATCATAAAAAAAAAATTTAAATATACCTGATGGTTCAATAATTATGTGTAAAAAACTTGATTCCATTACAGTTCTTTGGGAGCCTATATGTCCGAAGAGGAGGCCTATACGAAAAAAGTTTATATGAACTTGTAGTATTCTTTTCACGTATTTTTCTCAAATCCGGGAGATTTTCCACGTTTTCTCGAACACGCAGTATAAACATTTCCCGAAATTTGCATAAATATCACAATTTTTTCACTTAAGCCAAGACTTCTTTCGGCCTCTGTATTTATCTGTAGTATATTAAAATTCATTAAATTTATAATATTTGCGTTAACGCATTTTTATAAAGCTATTTATAAACAATGGACAATATGATATTGAAAACTTTTCTAAAAAATAATAAATTGCATTTTCGAAACTGATAATAGTTGCATTGTTGGGTATAAAAGTTATATTTTATAAATATAAGTTCTGATATGAAACCATAATAAAATAAAATTACTCCGTAAAATTATTTCACATATTTAGGTGCTTAAATTATTATTCTCTGGTTAAATTTAATTATTATCGAAAAGAAAACCTTCATCAAATAAAAGTTTCATAAACCTAAAATTATTCATATAGGAGTTTTAATGAAAATTGTTCTTTCGTGAAATATTAATGAAGTTCTGATTTAAAACAAAGAAGTTAGTGGATGGAGAGCATTTTCTGTGAAACTTGAGACGAGCGTAGTGTATATTGTTCACTGGTGCATTATTCCTCTATTATAGTGTAGCGATTAGAGTATAATACGTATTTTAAAAGTATGAATAAATGTAAGGACTTACTTAAATCTGTCTGATTTGCTTGCATTGTACCATCTATAGCTAATTCACTCTGATACATTACATGTCAAAGGTCGTACTGAACAACAGGTAATAAGCTCATCTCCACGCGACACATAACTGACTTTAAAAAAGAAAAAAGTTCTTAATTTGATTAATATATATTTGTTATGTAGGGATACCGATGACTAGAATGACTCCAATCAATTGAATGAAATTTTTCGAGTTATATTTAGGAAGTTGTTGTAGTACTCCCATATAATTTTGGCAGAGCCGGTTTTGGTGCAATAAAAACTTTAACAGCCGGATTCGCTAATGTAGTTTAAATTTAAAACTGCCCTAAATTTACAACAGAGGGCTTAAACTGACAAGAGTAACAACAAGTCAAGCAAGTTTTAAAGCTTAAAATTACAAGAATACAAAAATCATTTTGTTTTACTACTGAACCCGAAAAAATGGAGATACGGGATACAACTATTTCTTTTACATATTCCAAACCTTTTCGTAAGGTCTTTCCCATAATATCCTATGTTTATTTGTTAACACATATAATATAAATTATGACAATAGCATAAGCAAAACAGAACTGCCAGACTATAAGATTTAAATTTCATGGTAACTAGACCGGGTTTAAATCTTAAATCTTTTTAGTGAATCTGGCTGTTACTGTCGAATTTCGTACAAGATCGGTGTAGGGGTTTTAAGGTAGGAAACTATGAATCTAAAATTAATTTTTTAAAACAAAATACGGTAAAATCAATTTTGCGGAAATTTTCATTTTCTATCTTGCCCAAAATTGTTAATGATTTCTCTTTGAGACGTTGATGACTAATTAAAAATTATTTACTTAGAACCTAATCTCGCTGAATAAAAATTCCAGAGTTTTCAAATCTTTTCGAAACTGGCTCTATTCAACTCCTTTCAAACTTGCAATTACTGCGGTTCTCCAGATCAAAAATTTTAAATTCTAAAATTTAATATGATTTACGATAACTTTGTCTGAAAACGTACTTTTTTTCCATTATGGAAACATTACGAGAAAATTTTACCTGTAATTGAAAATTTGCAATCAGCGTCAAATTAATTTTAAATGAAATAAATAATTACTGATACTACATACAAACTGTATACAGTAAGGGAGTTATCACAAGCAAAAAGACTAAAAGCGTAATAGTCAAAGCCTACGACAAAACTTTAAACAAAACCCAACAGATTTTTACGTAAGCTCATGTATATATGTTGATTATAGGTAGATCAATTTTATTGGTTGTGGATGTCAAAAATATAATACTAAAAATTTACAGAGTTGATTTTCGCATTTTAATGGTTTTTTTAATCAGTTCCTTTTTCATTTTTATATTCCTGAGTGTGTACAAATGTGTACAATTTTACAGATTGTGTAATAATTTCTAATGTCTAATATCTAATAGACAAGAAGGAATTAACACATAATATAAAAATAATTATATATATTTTTATTTCTAAACCTTCTGTCCAGAATAAATTTGAGAAATTGCTTTTTGAACTGCTCTTTAAAAATGTTTCTATTTTTATTTTAGTCCCTATCGTAGTTTTGATGATTTGTTTAGATAATACTGAATGTCGGATAAATATTCTGGAATTTGTTTAACTGATTTTTCTTCTTGGCTTGTTTTGTGTAAGGCTTTCTAGCCTTTATTCACCAAAATATATGCCAATTTAAGTTATTGTATCGACACATGGAATAATATTAGTTGAAAATGACTTACAGAAGTATACGAGTATTCGACGTGAAAAAAGGTTTGATTTTCGCTGTTCTGTTATATATGAACCCTTTTAGTAACAGACGCCACTATAGTGTTTTTTTTTCCATTTGTGTTTTATAAGTTTTTTAATTTTTTTCAGGTAGTTAAGCGTTTCAACTGTAAAATGTTATTGATGTTTTGCAAATTTATACTTGTCTGTAATTGCTATAAATATATATTTTATTTTATTTTATTTTTATACCTCCTGTTGCCAAGAATAAATTTGAAGTATCACTTTTTAAACTGCATTTTAAAAATATTCCTATTTTTAGTTTAGTCCCTACCGTAGTTTTGTTTATTTGTTTAGATAATATTGAATGTCGGAGAATTATTCTGCTATTGTTTAATGTTTTTTTTAGCTTATCTTGTGTAAGGCATTGTAGTCTTTATTTGCCAAAATGTGTGGCAATTTGAGTCACTCTATCGACACCTATGCAATAATATTAGTTAAAAACGAGTTACGGAAGTTTATTCGACGTAAAAAAACGTCGGTTCTTCCCCATTCTGTTATATATGAATCCTTTCAGTCATAGACGTGTGTGTGGGGTTTCCTTTTCCATTTGTTTTTTTATCAACTTTTATAATATTTTTTAGGTAGTTTTAGCTTTAAAATATTATTGATGTTTTCCAAATTTGAAATCGTCTATAATTGCTATAAACAAATAGATGGGAAAGAAAAAACATAATATAAAAATAACTATATATTTTTTATTATTTTTATATCTCGTGTTACCCAGAATAATTTTGAAATATTACTTTTTAAGCTGCTTTTTAAAAATATTCCTATATTTATTTTAGTCCTTATCGTAATCTTGATGATTTATTTAGATGATACTGAATATAGGATAATTATTCTGCCATTTGTTTAATTGATTTTTCTTTTTGGCTCGTTTTGTGTAAGTCATCATAGTCTTTATTCGCAAATATATGTGCCAATTTAAATCATTCTATCGACATATGCAATAGTATTAGTTGAAAACGACTTACGGAAGCATATTAGACGTGAAAAAAGGTTTGTTTTCGCTGTTATATATGAACCCTTTCGGTCACAGACCCGCCTATAGTAAGGTTTATTTTTCGATTTGTTTTTTATCAATTTTTTTTCAGGTAGTTCAAAGTTTCAATTTTAAAATATTATTGATGTTTTGCAAATTTATAATTGTTCATAATTGCTATAAAGAAATATATGTGAAAGAAAACGTGTTTCTATGAATTTAATTTGTTACAGGCAAAATTTGATAATTAACAAACACTAAGAACTATTGGTATTTATATTTTGAAGGTTGAGAACTCCATATACACAAATTCTTTGTGGCGCATCTAATATGATGACCAAAACAACATTCTTATTATACCAGCTTTTGTCCTTTCAATTATTCATTTTTTCAATTTCGCTTGAGGCTATTTAATTTGAATATATTATTTTATTCATAAAATTCAATATGGCTGACTCAACTGTAAGTTCAATGCAATATTTGATACACGAAATTCAATGTGGCGAATACAACTTGGTGACCAAAAGTATAAAAAAGTGAAAACTTTCTCTTTCTGCCAGCTATCATCAGGTCAAATTGTTAATTTGCCCCATTCTAAATTAATTTTTAGTCTGCAAGATTCATAACGTATCACTTGGCTAAAGAAATTTTAAAATGGCCGATCCAGTCCATCAACTTCTTTAATTACCCACTAATAACCGCTCAATTTATTTACTTTTCGTATTGTTAAATATTTTTGAGGGTATGAAATTAGATTCTTGAAATTCTTCCAATCAGTTAAACTAGATCTTATCAAATCAATCGAATACGTAAATTTCTATAAATTAAAAATATACTAAAATTCCAGAATATGCTAAATAATAGATCTAAAAATAAAAAAATATAAAAATAAAAAAAAAATTGAAAATTACAAAATGCAAAAATAAGAAAAAAGTAAAAAGACAAGAAGAAAAGTATTTCGAAATGAATAAGTACATTTCTGTGTTTTTACTTTAACTTACTTTAACTTTATAGATCATCCTTACACAAAAACTACGAGTCTTAGTCCGAGCTTGTTTGTCGGTGGATCCCAACTCCAAAAATATGTACAGTGATGGAAAATGCTTCAGACAAAAGTTATATAAATCAAAGGGATTCATCCAACGCTGACATTGATTTTGACTCTGCAGTTAAAGACCATGATAATTTGAAAATCATGATATATTTTTTTTGGGATACCTACTTATGTGTCCGGAAATCGAAAAAGCGAAGGGCTTTCGGGTATGAATACGACCATGGATCAAAATTTTTCTTAGAGAGCACTTCAATGTCAAGTTCTATATTTTGATGTATAAGTATATATATATATATATATATATATATATATATATATATATACATATAGTATATATATATATATACATATATATATATATATATATATATATATATATATATATATATATATATATATATATATATATATATATGATTCCGAAAGGTATACCATGGATCAAAATTTTTCTTAGAGAGCACTTCAATGTCAAGTTCTATATTTTGATGTATAAGTATATATATATATATATATATATATATATATATATATATATATATATATATATATATATATATATATATATGATTCCGAAAGGTATACGATAGCAGAAATTGTGTTAGACACAAGTTGTCTGTGTAACAGGAATTTCAACAGACTATGATCTTCGTTTTGATCATAGAGTTCGTGTGAGTGTAAAATTCAAATAATTTCACTCCGGATATTGAAAAAAAAAAAACGAAATTACATGAGCGTATAAATAAGTGATCGTAAATAAGCAACTATTAGAGAACAGAAGAATGTCAGCTTGTATTTTATTTTTGCTAGAAGTGTACACTTTTACACATAAAATGCGTAAGTGTATTATTGGCAACAAAGGGCAATCCTCTTGTCTTCCATTTTAGGCTTATTTTAGTCTGCTTTATGGCGGCATTACTTTCTACTTTAAGCATTACCCAGAAGATTTTGGATAACCAAGGGTGGATTGAACGTTCAAAGTCCTAATAATTTTCCGAGATTTGTGGTTAAATATGTCTCTAATACGTTACGCTCGTGTGCTATCTTGAAATGAAATACAGATCGATAATAATATTTTTTAGTAATACTATTGGTTATTATATTATCAATGAATTTTGTTATGGATTATTTCAGAGATAGAATTATCCATTACTTCATCAACTGATAATTTGGAAAATAATATTATCATTTAACGAAGTATTTGGTAATTTGACTTCGAAAATTATCAATTATTTAATTTAATTCCCACAGTTATTAATTGACGAAATAATTAATAATGCTATTTTTGAGATATTATTTGATGGAGTAATTGATAATTTTAGAAATAGATTTATTAATTAGCAGATTAATTAAAAATTTTGATTTTTAAATTATGCATTACAAAAAAACTAATAATTTATTTTTCCAAATTATTGTATTTAATAAACGAAAGCTTTCAAGGCTTCGATCAAGTTGAAAATCATGGTTCTTGGGTTTATACGTTTCGTCTATGACTATACGTCTTCAGGGATCGTTCCTTCACGAGATTAAAACACTGATTAGTAGACTATTGTGTAATTTGTCACACATATTCATAGAACGGACAATGAAAAAATATTTCTTTTAATAACATGCATTAATGAATATGGGCTTATTACTTAATATTAGTCGAACAGTATACTGGCAATACTATTATGATTTATGTGTTCGTGGATTAAACTCACTGCACACTCATTTATATGTTAATTTCTCCTTGTTTTAAATGAAATTTGAAAACATAAACCAAATACGTTTTAAACACATATTATATCAGAGTCTTGCAGCAATTATTAACCTCTCAAGTTTTCTTGCGATGCTTCTTAACAACTAAAACACGTTGGCAAAATTTAATAGCAAAATAGTTTTAATTGGAAAGCCTATTGAACTATATGAGATAAAATCTTGAATATTTTTAAATTAATGCACTAATTTATCTAAAAATGAGTACAAAAGCAACAATTTTTTTTTGTGATGCAGCTATTAGATATGTAAAAAATTTTTATTTTGCAAACAAACAGAATTCTTATGAATATTTTAAAAAAATATATAACTGAAATCTAGCTTAGGATTTTTAAAAATATTTCCTATAGAAATGAGAGCTGTTTGAAAAAAAAATCTGATTTAAATGGGAATTCTGAATCTTAAAACTGGACGAGGCATCAAATCAGAAAATTTTACACCAAGTCTCAGATATTATTATATAGAATATGTGGTTTAAATTTTATCGAAATCAGTTAAGTTGATCTTAAGATATCTTGTCCACTAGTTTGAAAATCGAAGTTTTGATAAGAATGAAAAGGAGAAACAGTACCGTCTCAGCTTCTCAAGATCAAATATATTTTTTAATTATCTCCATTTTGCCATTTCTGAACCATACATGAGGTCTCTTGTTAAACTCTCATATTGACTTTAGATACTGAGTTCTCGGATTATCGTAGGGCGCTGGGGCCAATTGTAAGGTTTAATAATTGTATCATCTGTAATGATCTGGTAAATCATTCATTAAATATACTAGCAGCAATATGCGATTGTAACAATTTTTGTTCTATTAAAATGCACTTTTTTATTAATTTGGTAATTAATTATTCGATACCCGAAAGACTCACATCAAAATCAACTGATCTTTAATTTTTTAGTTGATATACTGGTGCGAGCTGCCTACGTTCCCATTGAATAACGATTTACTAGGTGATATCAGTTCTTCGTCCTTCGATAAGGATGCCCAACTGCTACTCGACTACCTTCTCTTTGTCAAGCAATACTCGTTTCGACATTTCAATAATTGTCTTTAATCCAATTTTTTCAAAAGATATGTCATTTTTGTAACAAACGT
Source organism: Diaprepes abbreviatus (assembly GCA_034092305.1). Lineage (NCBI taxonomy): Eukaryota > Metazoa > Arthropoda > Insecta > Coleoptera > Curculionidae > Diaprepes > Diaprepes abbreviatus. The sequence goes on along the minus strand of JASJET010000008.1, from coordinate 6,795,685 downwards.
GATGATCTGTACACTACTATGTCAAAAAGGAAACTAATTCTATGACGTTTAATGTTCAGAGAGTCTAAACTAGTTTCAATTTTATGCATCTGAGTTATTTTCACTTTTTGAAAATTCTTCAAAACAATTCTGATACAAAATTTCTAATATAAAAGAATATTCAACAATACCATTTATCCAGGCCGTTACCCTGCCGCGTTTACTTCTATTTGTTATCACTGCGAAAATAATTTGATTCTCCAAATAATTAAATCTTGAAAATATTTCTAAAAGTATAAATAATTTATCTAGCTAAAATTAATCGATTTTTTGAGAGATTTCTGTTGCATAGAACAAAAAACTTTTAAGTTACATTTCAATCGGGCTCATTATCTCTAGAATCAGTAAACCCTAATATTTTAGGTAAAATGCTAAAAAAAAATTCCCATTTTATTATTTAGAAATAGTTCAGGCTTACTGTGGCTAAACCTGTAGAAGATAAATATGTGGTTTATGAAATTTGTTCATTAAAAATGTAATATCAAAGTTTACCATGTTAAGACGTAAGACAGATGTAGTGCTTCCCACAATGGTAATCCAACCAAAAATTGCTATTAGCCTGTTTTCAATATTTTATAGTGGTACAGGTAATTGTTGATATAAAAAATAATATATTAATTAATTATTAATAAATTAAATTATTAATACTTATTTTTCTGGAATGATACATATCCCATTAAATTTAATATAAATTTAGTACACTTGTTGTAGCTTTAACTATGGCCTCTAAATGAAAATGTGTCTGCTCTTCATTTTTCTTGATGATAAATTTTCTATATCTTTCTCAGTATCGTAATACATTTTTATAGATAAAACAGGAAATTATAAAAATGGGTAATAAGCATAAAATGTTCAATATTAAGGTTTTGTTTGAAAAAAATTAATACAACGATGCAAGAAAAGAAAAAAAACTTAACACTATGTTAAAGACATGTATCAATGCCAAAGAGACATCTAAATTTATATCCCTATACCTTTTAATTTAGGAGCTTATTCGGTTACATCGATGACAACCGATCTGGCTTAACAAAATGGGAAAGTTGGCAGTTATTAGGAATAGGCGATTCTCGTCCTATTTTTTTATAGAATTTCGACTCAGAAGCCTTTTAGTGAAGGAGGTCGATCATTGTTTAATCACAATAACATTCAAAATTATTTTTACAAGTTAAATATTAATGAGTGTATTATTTGTAGAATTAAAATTAATGTCTAAAATCTTTCTTATTTAGGGAAACTAATTTATCTAATATTAAAAGAAACTTCAAATGAAAATTGTTAATATCAAGACTAAACAAAATTTTCATTAAACAGTAGGTTGAGACAAGCTTGTTGACCCATTTGTGTTAACAGAGGAAATGTACTATTCATATTTATATGCATGAATAATTATAGTTACCTATGAATCAGTTTAACTTGATTCAAATTTGCGGCACCGTTTAAAAGTTTTTTGTGTATATGTTAAAATGACCGAAAATATCTCCTGAGTTAAGAAAGCCAAACTGCTGATCCCTTACATATAATTGTACTCAGATAGCAGATGCTATTAATATAGATTAAAAGTTAAGAATGATGTTATTTGTTTTTTGTCACTGTTTGGTTAACCATTGCTCAGTTCTGTTCAACTACTAAATGCTTATAAAAACTGCGTGCTTTTAAAAACAGTATTTAGTAAAAAAAACCCAGTAACTCATAACACGTAGTCGGTAGGATATTCATGGATTTTGTGAAAATTAAACAAGGGAACAAGCTTTATTCGAAGGAATATCGAAACTTTCAATAATTAAAATTGTATTCGCTCTCATGGATGTTTAATAATCAAAATAATATCCTTCCAAATCAATCAAATCAAAATACAATTAACCCCGAACCAATCGATACATCTTCTAGTAACCGTTGTATAAAACTGAAGCGAAAACATATTGCTACTGAACTATATAATCTAAATATTGACGGAAATATAGAATTTGAAAATCGTTTCGAAAATGACCTATATCATTTTTCTAAGAATAAAGAACCATATTACCCTCTTAATACCGAAAACTATAACTATTTTTACGATCCAAGTATGCAAATGCCTTATTTCTACGAAAATACATCATCTAGTCGACCAGTAATCAGACAAACTTATTATCAGTACTTACTAATAACGTAAATTTCAAAGATCTCACGAGAATGTACAATTCGAACCAGCAATTTATCTTAACATGTTAAAATGAAATCTTCCATATATTTTTATCCCACAAATTAGTACCAGTTTTTTTAATCGATACCGGCAGTACAAAAAGATTAATCAGCATAGAATTAGCTTGGAAATGTTATCAAAAATTTATCTCTAAAGTAAATTTTAACATATTTAGAGCACACAAAATTTCATATCATAAGGAAGTTACCGATATTCCAGTTTTTAAAATTGTCAATGGTAGTGGAAACTCTAAATTCTATCTTTTCAAATTTAGTCAAAAATCTGACGGTTTAATAGGTATAGACTTACTCAAACAGCTTAATGCAAATGTTAATTTAGGTACTAAAGAAATTAAAACATCTTTCGCTACAATAATAATAACTTTAGATATAGACGATAAGCCTAGATAGCAAAATTTTTTTTTTTTCGCTAGTAATAGACCATCGAGTTCGACAAGTAGTAAAAATATCAGTAAATAAAAAGGCGGCATTGGTATTCTAAAATATTAAAATTTCGGAGAAGATATAGAAACGCCAAAAGCAGTTATTAATAAAAAAAAATTTGCTATCACGGCAATATCGAACGTTAAGGAAAATGAAGTACGCATTGATAAATTAGAACCTCAGGATACCTAACCGCTAAATTTAATCGATATTAATTTTTTTGAAGAAATGGAAACAGATAATGATAGTTGATTATTACCAAAAAATTATAATATCATCTTAAAACAAAATTTAAAATATTTACCATTGAAACACTACGGTAAAGAAGAAAATAATGCCATCCGTAAACATAATTTTGAATATAGGGATATATTTTACTGCGGAAAAATTCCGCTAGGTTTTACAAACGAAATTCGACATAAAATACGTCACTTATAATTCTCCCGTATTTAATAAATCATATCGCTTTCCGGAAATACACAAGAAGTAAAGTCATAAATTAATAAAATATGGGAACGAGTTAAAATACAACATAGTGTATCGCTAAAATAAGGCTCAATTTGGTTTGTTCTAAAAAAAATGGAAGTAGGGACACCGAAAATGGATATTGGTGATCGATTATAGATCATTGAATGAGCGCAGTATATCAGACATATTCCAACATATTAATGATATCCTTGATGATCTCGGAAAAGCAAATTATTTCACTATCCTTGATCTTGCAGTAGTTTCCATCAAATTGAAGTCGACCGGAAGACATTCAATAAATGCCTTTCAGTAGAAAATCAGGTCGTTACAAATTTAAACGTATGCATTCGGATTAAAAAATTGGACTTATAGTTTACAGTAAGTAATTTTAAATTGCAACTAGTTAAATCTTAATTTCTTCAGAGAGAAAAATATAAACTCTTCAAAATTATCAGAAACATTCTACCTATCTTATTAGGTATAACCAATGACCAATAAAACAAAAAGCCAACAAAAAAATGAAAATTATTTCTAACATAAAAATAGCACGTACTACCCTAAGTAACAAATACGGAAATGTCTACGCAGCATTAGCAAACCAAACAACTAACGGCAGAATTAAGATCTGTAACGGAATTATTAACAGTAGAATAAATCAAATATTATTATTTCCCAATGTTTTGCCTAAATTAGATATCAAGCATGAAATTTGTGAAAACAATAAAATTATTACCATCAGAATACCCAATTCGATAATGAAAATTTACTTTTACAATTTCTTAAAGAATATACATGTATTTAAAATATCTGTTATATGTATTTTCACTCTGATGAACTTTATAATAATTTCTGCTTAGTATACTTAAAACACTTTTCACAACGAAGTCTAAAGTTTTTAAGATGTCTTAAACTTGTCAATACGATTTTCGATAAGGAAGAAAAATGCTTTTAACGAAAAATCATCACAAAGGTAAAACTAACCACCGAGGTATTAATGAAACTTTTGAATACATAAAAAGAAATTATTATTGGAAAAATATAAAAGCTTCGATTACTAATTATATAAGTTGTTGTGACATAAATCAAAAATTTAAATATACAAGGAAAGATGCTTATGTCCCTGTAAAGCTAACATAGACAGCTTCTAGACCATTCGAATCTATACATAGAGACCTATTTACTTTTGATGGAAAAAAATTAACTTTCCTTAATGCCTTAATCAAATATTTCACATTTTACGGAATACTAGAAAATTTAAAAGTAGAGAAATTCTAGAAACCCTCAAGAAATATTTCATCCAAATTCATTTTATTGCGATTATGCCAAAAATCAGAAAAGAATTAAAACATACTTATGCAGAAATTAAAGAGAGACATGAATCTCTCTAACCAAATAAAGTAACAAGAAAAAATATATAGGGAGATATCAGCAAAGAATTGAAAACAGAACGAATAGTTTATAAAAGTAAGAATAAAACAGATAAGAAATTTTTAGGTCCTCTTGAGATAAGTAGAATATTAGATAGGAACCGTGTTGAAATAATAAATAATAATAATAAAAATAAAGCGGAACCCAACACTCCACCATGGGAGAGACGTCTAAATAACAAAATCGAAGATCTTCGAAAAGTTATAGGACAGCTGAGGGAGTATATTTGGGGCGTTAGAACAAGTAAACTTCAAAGACGAATTGAAGAAATAATGAATTAAGCCCTGTACCATTCGCAACATGATCTAGCGAATGGTATGGATCAAAAATGCCTCGACACACTGAAACCGAGATTTTGAATAAAAGAATATTTTGGAAAATTTGTAAATTCAGCCTCTGTTTTATCAAAAATTTGGTGTGCTCTTTTTATTGAACAACGTATATATTTTTTTTTAAATTGACTATATACCTGATAATGCAAAATATACAAATTTAATATTCTGTACGGTTATTGTTATAGAAAATTCGTGTCACACTTAGAGTGTTGTGGGGATTCCTTAGGAAAAACTCTATTACCAACTTCTACTTAGCAATATTTCACGATGGCGCAATATTGAAAAACTTTTACTCTGTTACAATATTATTTTATATCACATACACTAAAACATAAAGAAAAATTTTGCTTCATAGATGAACTCATAATACAAAATAAATAAGCTAGATTTTTGAACTGTTTATGTGAATTATATACCTGTTGATGGGTGGGTGAATTTATAGATCCTTGATTATAAATATGAAGCTCATATTTTTTATTTTGTTATTCTAATGTATGCCATGCTGTGATTCTTAATTGCTTTTGTAGCTCTTTTTTAGTTTTATTTAATCTTTTGTTGCGATTTCTGTTTATCCAGAAATATTAAAAGAGAAAATACGTGAAAGGAATACTACAAGTTCATATAAACTTTTTTCGTATAGGCCTTCTCTTCGGAGACATGGGCTCCCAAAGAGCTGCAATGGAATCAAGTTTTTTACACATAATTATTAAACCACCAGGTATATTTGCTTCCTTTTTAATACGATGTATACCAGGTAAGACTCTTCAAATTACTATCCAAGAAAGTGTTGTGAATTACTCACAGCTTCAGGGACGGATTAGCTCTGAAACTCATGACCCCATTTTTTTACGCCTTGTATGATAAGAAATTTAGACAACGTTTTTTCATACCTTTAACTATTGACTTCTGTCGGGTTGAATATGAAAAAGAGGAATTTTCTCCGGTCACCATAGTTTCAATAAAAATTTAAACTAACTGCTTAGTTAAAAACTTCATAAGAGGGTTCAGCATGGGCTCCGTGAAATTTGAAACACCTCCGGGTACGATGAATTGAGAACAACTGTACCAGCAACATTAACTCAGCATTGTTCCTTAATAGATCACAATGAAACGTGATTATCCCTAGAAGTTTCTCACTACTATCAACCGCAGTGGAATATACTAAGGTTTTGAGGTGTCCTCACAAGTAAATATCCAAAGGAGTTGGATCGGGAGATCGCGGACGCCATGCAATATATTCCCCTTTACCTATCCAATGGTTTGGATAGAGGTTATTCAGGTGCTCCCGCACAGCAATTCTGAAATGAGGTGGTTTCCCATCGTGCATGTAGTACATGTTTCGGCGGGTTTCAAATGGTAAGTGCTCTACTAAATAGTGAAAAGCGCTCTGAGGGAATTAAAAGCGTTCTGGGGGAACTCCAAATAAAATTCTCCATTCAGTCGTGCCGGCTATACGAATGGTCTAATCAAAAAATTGCCAGTGATTCCTGCACAGACATTAATTGATTAGAACTGATGTTAATGATGCGAAACAATAGTTGCATTAGTGTTTTCATCAGCCCGTATATATTAGTTGTGCAAACTTATGATATCATTTTTGTTAAACCCTGCTTCATCAGTGAAGAGAATAGTGCTAATGAAGTTTACATTATTTCGTTGGTGATCCAATAGCCAGTTTGCATTCTACGGGGAAAATCTGGAACCAGTTTATGCACTTATTCAAATGATAGAAATAAAACAGCTGTTCTTGAGAAACTTCATGTACTATTGTTTCCGACGAATTAAACTGCGCTTATAATTTTTGAGTGTTCGTTGAACGAGTGTCATCTACAGTATTTAAAATATTTTGCTCTAATTGCGACGTACGTACTGTTCTTCCCCGACCAGCATCAGCTTCTTTTCCTAAAGTTATGAAGAAATTTAATAATATTACTTTATTAAATAGAATTGTCAATATAGATGGTGAACTATTAAACCACTTACGCTTTACTGACGATATCGTGTTAATTTCTGACAACCTTGAAGAAGCCCAAGAGTTACTGAGGACACTAAGTGCAGCGTCAAATGTGGTAGGTTTAAAGATTAACCGTGCAAAAACTCAATGTATGACAAACTTAGTTCCAAGTAGCAACATATCCCTAAACGAATCTGAAATCGAGTATGTAACATCTTATAAATATTTGGGCCATGAACTGATAATAAACCGAGATAACCAGACCTGCGAAATTCAAAGACGCATAACACTAGCATGGGCGGCGTTCGGTAAGCTGAGAATATATTTAAAAGCAATATACCGATTTGCTTCAAAAGAAAGGTTTATGAACAGTATGTGCTCCCTGTGCTCATGTACGGGCAGAAACTTTAACACTCACTAAGAAACACTGAGAGATAAAGTTCCAAATGTAATTCGGAAGAACTAGAACAGGGATCAAGGATGCTATAGAAAGCATAAAACATATGAAATGAAACTGGGCCGGAGATGTGACGAAAATGGAAGACGCTAGGTGGACTAAACGCATTATAGAGTGGCGTCCTAGGTTCCAGGCATTTAGATGTAGGGGCAGACCTCCAACATGGTGGACTGATGATAATAAGAGAATCACAACAAACTGGATTCAATCAGCACAAGATCGGGAACATTGGAAACGATTGAGAGAGGCATATGTTTAGCAGTGGACGCTACAGGCTGTGTGATGATGATGATGAAATGGAATCGCCTACCATTCTCCCTTAGACATTGGTCAACTTGTTAAAGTGTTTTCGGATCCAGAATAGTACGATTAGGAGATATGTCGTGATATAACCTCCTGACTTCCAAAGCATTGCAAGATGCAAGACCATACATCAGATGTATACTCACTAAACTTGTATTCTATATTTCGAATTATTTCACAATTAAGTTCACCACGAAATCCAAATATCAGTAAATTAGTATCTTAGTAAAGAATCAATGTCTCAGCGACGCGAAAGTTCACAAGTTCTAAAATGCAGGATATTTATTTGTTTCGTACTTAGCAACGTTTGCAACAACTATACTTTATTTTTGGTAAAAACAAAATGAAACTCACATTTTTTCCGAACCTAGGTCGATCTACAATTCATAAAATTAGACGTTTTTAACTAAAGAGATAAACTCTAATTTTGGATCAAATTTTTTATCATAAGTTTGAAGGTTGAGCATTTGATAGGAACGAAGATGTGTCGTTTATCGATATATGCCAAATACATATTGTAAGTAAAATGGTGTTTTTTCGACAACGGTTACGATTAGCGACATGAATGAAGAGTACTTAATTTTTAGTCAATAGTTAAAAGTATGTAAAAAAGGTTGTCAAAAGTTTTTATCATTCAGGGCGTAAAAAAGAATGGGATCATGAATGTCACAGCTGGTCCGTCCCTCCAGCTGTGAGTAATTCACATTATTGCAGGCTTTGGGAGCTCGTATCTCCGAAAAGGAGGTCTACATGAAAAAGTTTATATAAACTTGGAGTATTCTTTTCACGTGTTTTGTTCATATCCGGGAGGTTTCCCACATTTTCCCGGACGCCCTGTACATTCTAAGTATTTTTAAAAGGCACTAAAACAATATTATCCAAATCAAGTCATATAGTGAGCATTTTGTTGTTTTTTTTAGGAGGAAGAAGAAGGATCAGAGGAAAAATATAGAGAATTAGCCCGTAACCCCACAAAATCCACACTCAGGAAATACCAAATCAATACACCTGACAACCTATGATCGGCGCTCACACCACACTACAGTAAGCCACCACATCTTTACGCACTTCCAAAAATTCATAAAACGAACGTACCATTGATGCCAGTAACCAGCTCCAGAGGATCCCCAACAAATGCACTGGCGAAGTTTCTCTTAAAAATCATACGACCTTTAGAAGGTAAGACAAACACATATGTTAAAAATTCTACACATTTCGTGAACATTATTAGTAGCATCAATCTAGAGCCAGACGACTGACTAATAAGCTTTGATGTGGAAAGTCTGTATACCAATGTACCATTAGGGGAAACACTAGACATAATCAAAACTAGACTTACAAATGATACCGCTTTACCAGATCGAACCACGTTACCACTGGACGGGGTGATGGACCTTTTGAAGTGTTGCCTGCGTAGTGCTTACTTTCAAGTAAAGGACAAGTTCTACGCTCAGGACGACGGGCTTCCGATGGGTTCTTCACTCTCTCCAGTCATCGCCAATATATATATATATATATATATATATATATATATATATATATATATATATATATATATATATATGGAATGGTTCGAAACTCATGCCATAGAAACGGCAACGTAAAACCGAAAGTCTGCTTGAGATATGTCGATGAGACTTTCATCGTATGGAAAGGCAATAATCAATACCTTAATGATTTCCTGAAACATCTAAATACCATTAGACCTACAATTAAGTTTACCATGGAAAAAGAGGTAAATGATCAATTACCCTTCCTAGATATCATGGTGAACAGTTCAAACGAAACTATTAAAACTTCAGTATGCAGAAAGCCAACACATACTGGACAATATCTTAATCATAGTTCTAATCATTCTGTTGTAGCAAAACGAGGAATTATAAGCAACCTCTATAATCGCACTATATCTATATGCAATAATGCCGAATCAATTGAAAAAGAGGTACCAAATATTAAATCCGATTTACAAAAGAATGGTTATCCTTTAAAACTAATTGACGATGTTATAAATAATTTTAGAACAACGAACACTGGACAACAAGAAACACATTCCTTCTTCATAATTCCGTACATTAAGGGAACGTCGGAGAAAATAAGATGAATTGCCAGCAGTTATAATATAAAAACAGCCTTTAAATCAGATAATACACTTAGAGCTCATTTCACAAAAACAAAACCTACAAGTAACGATAAGAAAGAATGTGTTTACAAAGTTCCATGTGAGTGTGGTGAAATATATATTGGAGAAACCAAACGACCGCTAGAAGTTAGAATTAAGGAACATAAAACTCATACACAAAAAGGGGAAACGTCGAGATCAGGTATTGCAGAACACTCCTGGGATAAACAACACGATATAGAATGGTCTGAGGCTGCGGCAATATATATGGAACCCAATAAGAAAAAAAATCAAATTTATAGAAACAGCATATATTAAAAACAATAATGGAATTTTCAATAAACCGAGTGTTGAAATACCTAATCTTTGGCAACCACTACTTTGTAACATCAAATCTTTGAGGTGTGTACAGTGAAGCGAAACTTTGCGCTTCAATGGACACAGTCCCTATATAAGCTCGTAGTCTTAAGACAAAACATTCAGTTTGTGACGCGTTTTTCGTAGGCGGGGAGCGGGGAGCAAGGTCGTGCTCTGCGGCTCTTCTTCGTTCACGGCAGCGGAACATCGGTCAGTGGATATTTCTCGTGCAGACAGTCATCGGTCAAATGCTCAGCGCAGGGGTATCAGGTCAGCGGCTGCTACGTAAATTCGGGATATCCCTGCTCTCTCAACTGATCAACGGTCTGACTGCCTGAAGGTCAAAACATCCACTCGGGGGTCGGTTCTCGGGCGCCACCCTCGGGATTTAATGTGGTCGAGGGCCCACTTTTTGCACCGGGCAGCTTGTTACAGTGGAGAAACGGCAAGCCAGGGGTCAATTGCGTGTATTAGTGCTGGCTGCCGGCTGCCAATTGTTACATGTAATGGTAAAAATGGGACTAGGTAATAAAACAAACGGTTATAAAACATCCTGTATCCTGTATTCCATTCTTTCATACAAAAGACATGGCCTAAAACTAACTTACAACCTAAGATGTACAATAATATAACAAATAACCGGTCTGGAGGGCAAGAGTATGTTTTAGAGCAGTTCACGGTAGCTCATTCTGTTCGGTTGCGCTGAAAACGGAAACCCGGTGGTAGCATTCGCGACGCCATTCACATATCTCGTACTATTCGGTCGCGACGCTACTCACGACGGCTTGTACGCCAATTATCGCGCCTCGTATCTAAAATCCGCGTTCCCGGTTCACGGCGCTTCGTATTAAACTCGACCGACGGCGGTATACGCGGTTTATAACAACAACCCGGCGTCGATCGGCGATAGGCGGCGTCTCTACACGGCGACGGTCTTTACACGCGGCGGCGGCGTTAGGCGTCGGGGCGGCAGTTGTTTAGCGCCATTGACAACGGACGTCGGCGGGCACCTGGCGGCCAACACATTCCCGGTCATTAGAGGGGCAGGACGTAAGGAAGGCAGTGTGTGGTAAAGACCATACACACAAGCCTAGCCTCACCTACATCACCAGACCAGGAAGGCGCGGCCCAGCAGGCGACCCAGTCCAGTCCATTTGGACTGTTGACCCGGGTGGAGACCGTTTGGTTCTCAGCGAAATAATGGTCTGCTGGGACTTAAATAGACGGCCCGAGCTCCCACTACGCTGACGTGTGACGGTGTGCGGTGATCGCGCATACGATACTGCTGTATGCGGCGCGCGATTACTTTGGTCGGACGCTCTGAAAATCTCGGAAAATTATATTTCCCGGCATAGCGCGGTGAATCTAATTATATTCCGGTAATATTAAAACTTCAAGCAATCTTTTCCCGCAAGAATCGGATGTTAAATAAAGAAATAAAATCCCGGCGAACATACACTTGCCCAAAAATTTAGTAACTTCGTTACAAGTTTATACTTGATAACGATTAGAGATACAACCGTCGTAAAAATAAAAATAAATAAAAATAAAGGCAATGCAAGTCCGACCACATTTTACTCAAAAATATAAGAATTAGAAATATAAATCCACATCACACGTGTTAGCCAAGGTCGCGTGATTTTTTTAAATAACATATCTAGAAGGTCCTAAAAAGAACAGTTATCTAAGTTTTAATAAGAACAAATAACATAACTACACCAAGTTTTGAAGTTTTCTAAGGCTAAGAAATAAAAATCCCCTACTCGTACCAAATTATTAAATTATTCCGTCACGTAAATATTTAATGAACTGGAAATACCGTAAATTAAAATTTCTTTCGCAATTATTATTATTGTAATTCCGATGCAAAGGAAAGGATAATTGGACAAAGAATATTTTCTGCTGAAATAGTTGCTTAACTTGTACATTTCTATCTAATTTTTATTACATTATATTTTCTTAATTATCTGAAATAATAATTTTCTTTAGTTTATCTAATTTATTTTTAATTATATTTTCAAGTATTAATACTTTGGTTTATTACTAACTTTAAACTAAAGCCTTTAGTCTTTAAGAGAACTAATTTACAAGAAATAGTTAAAACCAAAATTTTAGATAAAATAGTTTCTCTATTAAATATTAGCAAAGTTCTTCTCCAAAACAATCTAGTTAGTGGATAAAGATTAGTTTTCGTAAAATTGGAAAGGACTTTATTGTACATTATGTGAACAATTAAGCTTTATAACTCGATTATTGTGGAGTAAATAAATGCTTATTTACATGAAGCATTTTGGTTAGTCATGAATTTAAGTTCAAATCAATTTAAACTTGTGGTTCCTTTTAAAAGTAATATGTCAAACAGCTCAGAACTAAATATTTGAAAATATAGATTTTATATTAATTTTGAAAATAAAACTGCCTTAGAGGGGCAGAAAAATAGCATATGAATGCCAGGTATGATAGAAAAATACACATTAAATATTTAAGAGTTTCCAAGATTACGAAATAAATATCATCACCGCCTTAACGAACTTATTAAATTATTCCGTCAGGTTGGATCAGGCTAATTAAATTAGAAAATGTCTTAATTTAAAATGTCTTCTGGGTTTACTGTTAACAAACTTTTCTGTTTCTGAAGGAAATGGTGGATGGGCATATTGGACTTTCTTGCATAATAGTTCTATGACTTTTTTTGATATAATTGTTTAAAACAAAGTATTCCTTTAATTACTATGAAAGAAAGATGCAACATTTTTTGTGTCTTTTAATTATAATTACATATTTTTCTATTTTCAAGAATTTTCTACAATTTCTTATTAGTAAAATTTGCTGCTCCTGATATTTCATTCACTGCTTTCTTTAAAATCAAGTGTATACTCTTTTGACATAACCAGTTTATTTGGAAATTAGATAATATTATAATTAATGTATATATGTATACGATAGCTACTAGAAGCTAGGTAGTCGTAAATAAAATTCCCACAATATTTATTTCTAGATACATTTACAAGGGTCTTCATAACGCGTAATAAATAAAATATAAGTTCAGTTTATATAGTTATGTATATAATATATAGTTTTATCGACTTAATTTGGAGAACTTTTAGGCCTGTGTTGATTTTAAATTATTTTGTCAGGTAAATGTGTAATGAATTGAAATAAAAATTTTTGGCCTTTCCTTATTATTAATAAAATTCTTACATAAACGGAAGATTGACCATTGAAATTAAGGCAATACATTATTATCTGTTATATTTTTTGACATTTTTTATGATCTTTATTTTTCTCTTTTTATGTATTATTTTTAGCTGCTGATTTTCAATTTTTATTATAATTGAACCAACAGTTTTATTATTTTTTTTCTTCTCATTTTGCTTTTACGTTTTGAAATGAAAATAAGTCATGCTGAAAATTTTCTAAATTGCAGGCATATTTTTTGAAAATTTTACAACCACATATCATAATTTTGCGATTTTAACACCAATAGCAAAACTCATGCTTGTGTATAAGAATGGTGACAGGCATGTTAGTGGAAACTATCATCCCATCTCATTATTACCGTCGGTGTCGAAGATCTTCGAGAGGATATTAGGTTGCTTGAATTCTTAGATCAATATAAGGTTTTAAATGATCACCAATTTAGTATTAGACCACTTTTTTTCCACTGAACCAGCAATGCCTCATGCGTCAAAGTATGTATATTAAGGCGTTGATAGGAGGAACTAGGTTGCGTAATGGCATTTTGACTTCTCGAGGGCGTTCGACACTGTTAACCACAATCCACAATATTTAATAAAATTTTTATAAAAAAATTGAACAGACTTCTAAAAGTGCCATAACCATAAATTTTTATATGAAATTGAACTTTTTGAAGTCAGCGCCAAACTAATATCTGACAAAATAAGATTTGCATAAACAGATTAAAAATACTTTATTTGTAATTGCTTTCTTACCATAATTTGTATATATTAGTAGTTATTTATTTCGTGTACAAATAATTTGGCGCCGACTTCAAAAAGTTCAATTTCATATAAAAATTTATGGTTATTTTTCACTTTTTAGCGCACTTCTAGAAGTCGGTTCAATTTTTTTATAAAAATTTTATTTTCCTATTTTCCTATTTTAAGTTTTAGAATTCATTATGATATGCATAAATTATTTGAACTAACTACTAATCGAGATTAGTGTACGTCGCAATGACTCCAAACTGGCAAAAAAGTACCCATTTTATCCAAAGTTGTAAATCACCCTAAAATGAACCACTAAAGATTCTTTAGTTCTTAGAGTTTTCCAAATACCAGTCAAATTGGGTCAAACGAATATTTAGTCTGTCATAGAAAATCCACTATCTTAAATTTCAAATTAATTTTCGATTGGTAATATAGGCCCCAAAATCTTCCAATATCGATATTTAAAAAAAAATAAATAAATTTTTTATCCACCATATTGGATACACCATATTGAATTTTTTAAAAATAATTTTAGATTCGTTATGTGTGACCCCGGAAACTCTCCCGTACCAATTTTGGTGAAAATCGGACAAAATTGATTTTTTTTTGTCCGCCATATTGAATCCCCCATATTGAGTTTTTTAAAAATAATTTCAGATTCTTTATGTGAGGCCCCGAAAACATCCCCGTAACAATTTTGGAGGAAAAAGGACAAAATTAATTTTTTCGTCCACCGTATTGGATCCGCCATATTGAATTTTTTAAAAATTATTTTAGATTCGTCATATGCAACTCCGAAAACTCCCCCGTACCAATTTTGGAGAAAATCGAACAAAATTGATTTTTTCGTCCGCCATATTGGATCCGCCATATTGAATTTTTTTAAAATTATTTTAGATTCGTCATATGCCATCCCGAAAACTCCCCCGTACTAATTTTGGAGAAAATCGGACAAAATTAATTTTTTTGTCGGCCATATTGGATCCGCCATATTGAATTTAAAAAAAAATATATCAGATTCGTTATGTGCAACCTCGAAAACTCCCCCATGCCAATTTTGGAGAAAATCGGACTGAATTAAAAATTTTTGTCTGCCATATTGGATCCGCCATTTTGAATTTTTTAATTATTATTTTGGAGAAAATCGGACAAAATTTATTTCGTTGGCCGCCAGATTGTAAGCCCCATCTTGGATTTTACTGCACCAATTTCATCTAAAGAAATATGGGACCACTGCAGCAACTTCCTTTACATAACGTAAAAAATTCCATTCAAATCGGTGCAGCCGTTCCGGAGTAATCGGTACATACATAAAAAAAATACATAGTCGACGAATTGAGAACCTTCTTTTAGAAGTCGGTTAAAAACTAGTTAAGTACTCATATAGGAGTTGAACAATGTAGTTCTAGTAAATGGTTAGTGAAGTATTTAAAGTTCGACAATTCTAATATAACTAGCCAGTTATTAACTTATCTCTTCAGGTAAATATTTAACATGAAAATGAATTTAATTAAAATTTAAGCAAATATTATTTCTGTGCACAATAGTTTCCAAAGTTGTTATTTTTTTTTTGTATAATTTTCAATAACACAATACTTTCTTAACAATTGAAATTAAGATGGAATGTTGATGATAGGTTCTTGTCTAAGACAATAGAGACAAGTTAATGAAAAGTTTAAAATAGGCTACCGACTGAGTATGGTATGAAGACCTTCTCCATAAATTAAGATCACCCCTATCTGCTAATTACAACTAACTTCTAAAATCTTACTTGCTTAAGAAGCACTTTCGTGTAAAACATGAAAACTCGTATTCGGAACTGACGCTGATTAGGGCTGAGGTTCCACTAGGGAGTGTTTTGGGGCCAGTCTTCTATATGATTTATACTAATTATCTTCCAACAATAGTGTACAATACAGCGGTCACTTTAGCTGATGATACGGTAATCATGGTAGTAGCAGAGTCCGTGGAAAGCTCAACCAGAAACTGCAATCTGCTCTCAACAAAATCGCCACCTGGACACAGAAATGGCGCATTAGTCTTAACGAATCAAAATCGGCGCACATTGACTTTATAAATCAGCTCGATGCCAAGCTTTGGTGGAAAGATATATTGGTTGCTCGGCCTTAGTTCTGAGTTCTCAGTTCACAACCAGCTTATTCTATATAAGCAAGTGCTACGTCCTGTATGAAGTTGTAGGGCTGAGCCAGCGAATTCAACATCTAGGGGATTGAACGTTTCCATAACATAGTGTTAAACTGTTTACTGAATGCGCCTTGGTATGTACATAATTATTACGTTCATCGTGATCTAATAATCGATGTTGTAAAAAACGTAATCGCTAAGTTTACCAACTCTCATCAAAAAAGACTTCAAAATCATGTCAACACCGAAGCGTTCCAACTTTTCAGCATCCGAAATATTACTAGACGGCTCATATGGATAAAATTATTGGGTCTTGTTAAATGACAGAACCCTAAGTAATTCAGTGGAATACATCTTAGTATGAGTTACTCTTTATTATATTATGTTAGACTTAATGTAATCGTTAGTTTTAATTTTATTTTACTAAAGGAAAAAATTTCATTTTTTTAAGATCGTGCATCTAACTGTAAGTAACAATCAAATGAAATTTAATGGCGATATATTATCATTTGGAATTTGTGTTTGGAATAAAATTAACCTTAGCATATATTGAAAATGTAAAAAAGAGACTATCCGAAGCGTCCTATGTCGCGTCCAGGAGTTTCTAAGTAGCATAAGGTGTCATAGACAGTCATTAATACCAACTGACACTATGGTGCTCGAAAAAAACGTCATACCGTGGTTCGAGAGCATATGACGCGAGTTACATAATACAAATGAAAAATTAGTTCCTCTAAAAAACTGATAACATACCATACCACCTGTCCATTTTCATGAATTTTTGCTCAAAAAGCAAAATACTTTTAAGATCTAGAAACAAAAATGTCTGTCTATAAGCTTTTACAAACCCACACAAACTAGATGTTTGTAGAAAGCCATAAATATTAATTTGAATATATGAGAAAAAAAAACATGCAGTGATCTTTATGTAGTCGAAATACAATTTTACAATGTTATTACTTAAATTGCTATAAATTACATAAAACTGCGATAATAGAATCTAAGTTATAAAAGTTAGTAACTATTTTAGGTAATAAAATAGTTGAAATTTAACTAATAATGATTATCTAAAAGTTTTAATTATAGTTCCTAACTTTGCGGTAATAGAACAATGTTTAAAATTCCCACAATTTCGTTTCTCTTTTAATACCCCTTTTAAATTTTCTAATTAAAATCGATCAGATATATATGGTAGAGGTGTAATATAAAGACAAAGTATAAAACGATTTCTAAGTTTGAAAATAGTCCTCGAGAATACATTTTACCTTTATTGAATAATATTTCGCACTCTATATTAAACAAAACAACTTTTATAAGCTGTACAATGCATTTAAAAAATATTCCATAGCATATTGATAGTAAGCAAGTTAAAATCTTCAACGAGGCCGATTTGATAGCTTTTGTCTGTCCGTCCGTCTTTTTGTACGTCACAATCTTATAGCTTCATCAGTTTTTCATCTTTTGCAATGAAATTTTGCAGACACAGATTTTTCATTAACCCAAAAACGGAAGTAAGGTGAAATTGTAAAAAAATAAGGGTACCTCCTTCTACGTGAAAGTAGGGATGAAAAAAACTTTTTCGTTGATCACATCGGAGGGACATTGTTCGATAGCTCTTTAAGAATTCACAATAATATGTTATAAAACATTTATTATTTAGTCGCATTTTTCACAAAATATGTGCTCTTAAATCGGATAATAATTTTAGATTCGTTATATGCGACCCCGAAAACTCCCCTGTACGAATTTTGGAGAAAATGGATAAAATTGATTTTTTTGTCGGCCATATTGGATCCGCCATATTGAATTTTTTAAAATAGTTTGTATTCGTTATGTGCGACCCCGAAAACTCTCCAACACCAATTTTGGAGAAAATCGGACAAAATTAAATTTTTAGTCCGCCATATTGGATCCGCTATATTGAATTTTTTAAAAATAATTTCAGATTTGTTGAACACGACCCCAAAAATTCCCACATAAAAATTTTGGAAAAATTTAGACAAAATTAATTTTTTTGGCCGCCATATTGTCAGCGCCATCTTGGATTTTACTGCACCAATTTCATCCAAAAAAATATGAGACCACTGCAGCAACTTCCTGAATATAACGCAGAAAATTTCATTCAAATTCGTGTCGCCGTTCCTGAGTAATCAGTGTACATACATAAAAAAATACCTTGTCGACGAACTGAGAACCTTCTTCTTTTAGAAGTCGGTTAAAAATAATGTGTTGTTTGGGTCACACTACCCAAGTTAAGGTAGGTAACGCATTGTCGACTGCGTAGCCCTCCGGTAGCTAAAAATAATATGCCAATACATCGCTGTATGAGTTCCTTACCGTTTCATATGGATTTCCGGGAGTTCGTCCATCTAATAACTCAATTGAAGCAAATATGAGTAGTTAAAATTTAAAAACTCAAAAACTGCAATACCAACAAAGAAAAAGCTTCAAAAAACAATTAAAAAAATATCAGGTAAAATGCACTTTTATAGATAAACAAATAAAGCAACTAAGTCACGCAGAGTTTCTTAATGGTCTTCGAAGTAGGGAATTAGGCCATAATAAATTAACAGGAAAGAAGCTGTACGATAATGCAGCGTCATCAGAAATCAACAGGATAATCAGTGCGGTGATTCTGCACATAAATTCCCGAGCAAGCGTTTCTACTTTGATTTTCGGTCGCATCTGTTTAGGAAGTGAATTTATTTAAATTCTTGAAAACACCAAAAGTTAAAAGAAATTTTAGGTACATTGTTAAAAATAACCTTAAATTTAATGCAAATTTATTGTACATTCTACATTAAATTTAATCAGTTTGTACTTTAAATCGTGAATAATTTTCATTTACTTTGAATATAAAACAAATTCGTTGAAATATCAGTTGGTTGTACATTAAATTTAATAAATGATAATTTTTTCAATTCCAATAAAGTAACTGAAAAGGTATTTTAACTTTCTATATATTAAAATTAATTCATATATACCTCAAAATTAAAGGAATTTACATTATTCATAGTACGATACATAAGATTCCGGGGGATGGCGCAACTACCAAGAAGACCAGAGGCAAGAGTACCACAGGGGTCCATACTCTCTCCGCACCTCTATAACATATTTATTCACGAGATCCCCAAGATTAGAAATACGAACATGGCCTTGTTCACAGATGACACAGCAATTATTGCTAGATCTACTTATCCGATGATGATTAGTAGATACCTGCAAGAAGAGATGGGCTTAGTCCATGACTGGTTTATCTCTTGATAAATTGCGGTGAATGCCGAAAAAAATCAAGCGCTTTTCCTGACGAAGAGAAGGAGACCATCGGGCGTGATGATAGATATAGATGGCGAACAAGTCGAGTGGACTAATCAGGCTAAATATCTCGGTGTGACATTGGACAGGGGATAATCCTGGGATAAGCACACCACTTCTCCAATCAAGAAGTTCAAAATGACGAGAAAACAACTTTACCCACTGCTGAATAGAAGAAGCAAAATGGCTTTGAGGAATAAACTTACGATGATATAAACAGTGCTTAGGCCAGTATTGACCTACGGATCTGTAACGTGGGGCAACGCTGTAGAATCGCATATTAAAAGGTTTGAAGCTCAGGAGAATATAGTATTAAGAATGGCCTTGAACGCCCCGTGGTTCATCAGGAACGAATAGATAAATAGAGAAATGAGATGGACCCCTCTACGGGAGGTCCTAAGACTAAAGGCTGCCAAGGTATTTCAAAAAGCCGCAAAACATGACAATCCATTGATAAGACAAGTAGTGGATTACAACCCAAAAGTGGTCGCAAGAAAACAAAAGACTTAGAATGCAACTCTAGGTAAAGAATCTAGGAAGAATTCAGAATATCAGGTAGAAGAGAGAAGAGAAGAAAGAAGAGGAAGAAAGAAATAGAAGAGTGAAGAAAGAACTCCGAAGAAAAAAAAGAAGCAAGACCGAACGGCAAGCAGATCTCGTGGAGGAATCCCAAGAGTAGCACCGAAGAATAAAGGTGCACGAAACCCAGGTCACAGAAATATTTCAGGTAATGCAAAATGTAAGGCGGCAAGAAGCAGTAGGTGCAACAGCACCTGGAGCGGAAACACCAATGAGTTGTGACCGGAAACCAATGGAACACTCACAGTGCACTTCTGTAGGCCTCACTATAGCAAGCAGAAGGAGATCGTGGGAACCTTAAGTCCAAGGGGAGTTTTAGCCGGTAGGAATGCGGCACTACCTGCACACTTCGTTAAGGTGTCTATGCAAGATTTCTCCTTCTCTAAAAAAAAAGGTGGCGCCACTTGTATTGAACTTTTTATTTAGTGTGATACAAGTTGCTTAGAGGACTCAATTTTCTTATGATAAGGTGTACATGTCTGCTGGTAGTGATTGAAACCAATGAGTTCGAAACCAGTTTACAGATGACGGGACACTACCTATAGAAAAAATTTCCCACCTTTTCCTGGCAGCAGAATTTTTTAACTTCATATTAATGTTGGTGCATTAAATATGTGGTAACATATCTTAAACTCAATGAACACTGGCTGTATATTTAATGTACATAGTTACTTTAAAAATAGTGATCAAACTTTAATAATAATGTCAAAAATCCTGACAGTTTAATGTTTATGGTGCAATAAAAGCGTCGTGGCACTAAATTTTTATTAAGAATATAAAAAATTTATGAATAATTCTAGATATAAAATGTGATAATTAACTTTTACGTGAAGGCTATTTTACATAATTTTCAGAACGACTATTTAGACAATTTGCTGCTGGTTCTTCATAGAATCCCATTTTACCAGCATGATATCGCACCTCCACATAGTGGTTACCTAATCGACAATTTTATGCAAAATAATTTTGATAATTAATGGATAACCAACAATGATCCTTTTTTATGACCACCCTGGTCCCCAGATCTTTCAATGCCCGATTTTTTTATTTGGGGTACAATTTAAAATGGAATTTATAACAGTTCTACCACGGAAGATTGCATGGAGCGAGTGTGGAATAAATTGGGAACTTTAAGTCCCTAGTTAATAAAAGAAGTGACCCATAAATATATGCTGCTGGGATACGAAAAATGTCTGGAAGGTCAAGGACATCAGTTGGAACATTTACTGAAGAATGTTTTTTTTTTTAAATCTACAGTTCTTTATTTTAAATTTTTTTCTCTCTAAATTTAATGTATCCAAAGTTTTTATCATTTGGATCAATTTATTTGATATAAAAATCTTGGAAATATTGAAGCGGAGTTGCCCCTATCTTGAAAATATTTGCCCCCATAGACATTAGTATATTGTCTAATTTTCACAATTTTACTATATATGGTTTTCCATATATAGATCGAATTGTTTCCCGATGAGGTATATAAATTTTTCCATATGGAATAAAGTCATTTTAAAATTTGAATTAATATACTTGTATTATTTTTGAGTCTCCTATCTTGTGGCTGAATTTAAGGCAGATATGCATAAATCAATAAATGACTCCACAATTCACATTAATTAAACATGGTTTTAAATTTTAATTAAAAATAATTGTTTACTTAATTTGTTTTCCATCTTTTGAAAATATTTAATTTAAATTCTTAAAAAAATTAAATAATCGATTACCGTGTTTTGATAAAAGGAAAGCTTATTAATATTTACAAGGAAAACAAAACTTAGATATCACTTTTTGAAACTGATTTTATATCAAAGATTTATACATTATCGGAAGCTTTGAAATAATTAGTTATAGAGGAATTTAAAATTATAAAATAAAATTTTTATAAAAAAAAATTGAACCGACTTCTAAAAATGCGCTAAAAAGTGAAAAATAACTATAAATTTCTATACGAAATTAAAATTTTTGAAGTCGGCGCCAAACTAATACCTGATAAAATGGGATTCGCATAAACAGATTAAATATATTTTGTTTGTAATTGCTTTTTTACCATAATTAGTAGTTATTTGTTTCATTTAGAAATAACTTGGCACCGGCTTCAAAAATTTCAATATCATATAGAAATTTATAGTTATTTTTCACTTTTTAGTGCACTTTTAGAAGTCGATTCAATTTTTTTTTATAAAAATTTTATTTTTCGATTTTTAGTTTTGAGTTCATAATGTTATCAATAGATTATTTGAACTAAGTATTAATCGAGATTAGTGTACTTCGCAATAATTCCAAAGTGGCAAAAAAGTACCCATTTTATCCAAAGTTGTAATCACCCTAAAATGAACCACTAAAAATTCTTTGATTCTGAGAGTTCTACAAAAACCGGTGAAATTGTATCAAACAAAAATTTAGTCTATCATAATAAATCCAGTATCTTTAATTTTAAATTAACTTTAGACTGGTAATATTGGCCTCAAAACCTTCCAATATCGATATTTAACGAACTTGAGATCGAAATTTCTTAGCTCGATATATTTTGTAGTGCATATTGAGTTTGTATACGCTCCAAGAACCGTGCAATATCAATTATAGGCAAAATCGGAAAACTTAAAATTGTCACTCCCTCACTACTTTGTCAACCTAATACTGTAAAAAGTTAACTTCATATTCGTAATACACGACCCCAAAAACACCCTAATACCAAATCTGATAAAATGCGAATAAGGTAAAATATTCAACTCACTATATTGGATCCGTCATATTGAATTTCAAAAAAATTATGTCTTAATGTAATCTGAATCTAAACCCTTCAAAGCCCCCTAGTATCAATTTTAGATAGAATCCAGAAATTCAAAATTTCTAGACCGTCATATTGCCTCTGACATATTAGATTTTCTTAAAATAATTTCATATTCGCTATTTACATCTTTACATCTATTACGTTTCAGTACCACATTTGAGCAAAATCGAAAAATGTAAAATTTTTAGTCTGCCATATTGAATCCTGAAAAAAATACTATTAAATTCGTAACTTACACCCTCAAAAACCCCCTATATCAGTTTTGGAGAAAATCGAAAATCCGCCAGATTGAGTTCTTCAAAAAATATTTTAAATTCGTAATTAACGCTAACAAAAATCACCTAATATCGATTTTAGACAAAATCGAGAGATGTAGAGCCTTAAACCGGCATCTTGGGTACGCCATATTTATTTATTTTTTTAATAATGTCAGATTCATAATGTCCAATTCCAAAAACTCCCCCATATCAATTTTGGAAAAAATCGGACAAAATTTATTTTTTATCCCCCATATTCGACACACCATATTAAATTTTTTAAAAATAATTTTAGATTCGTTATGTACGGCCCCGAAAACTCCCTCATACCAACTTTGGAGAAAATCAAACAAAATTGATGTTTTTGTCCGCCATATTGGATTCGCCATATTGAATTTTTTAAAAATAATTTTAGATTCATTATGTGCGACGCCAAAAACTCCCCCGTACCAATTTTGGAGAAAATCGAACAAAATTGATGTTTTCGTCCGCCATATTGAATTTTTTAAAAATACTTTGGATTCAATATGTGCGACCCCGAAAACTTCTCCACACCAATTTTGGAGAAAATCGGACAAAATTAAACATTCTTGTCCGCCATATTGCATTTTTTTAAAATAATTTTAGATTCGTTAGGTATAACTCCGAAAATTTCCCCATACCAATTTTAAAGAAAACTCGTCAAAATTTTTTTTTTGGCCGCCATATTGTCAGCGTTATCTTCGATTTTACTGCATCATTTTCATCCAAAAAAAAATATGGGACCACCGCAGCAACTTTCTGAACATAACGTAAAAAATTTCATTCAAATCGGTGCCGCCGTTCAGGAGTAATCGGTGTACATACATAAAAAAAGACATACATACTCGACGAATTGAGAACTCCCTTCTTATAGAAGTCCGTTAATAAAGAATTTACAGAATTTTTTAATTTGAAAATTATATTTTCTAATACATAGAATGTTTAAAAAACGGAGTAAATTTTTACAAGAAATTTGTCGATTTTGATATAATTACATTTTTCACTGCAAGAGATATTTTAGAAATAAATCATTAATGGGCTCTCAATATTCATTAAATATTTAAAATGACTAACTACAACATATGTATTTAAATTACTGTATATAATAGTTGAATAATTTCATAATTTAAAGTTTATTTTAACTTTTACCAAAAAACTATACACTTACACATTGTAATAGCAGCACCACTATATGCATGATGCCTCCACAAAATAGGTTATACACCAAAATGTTTAACAGATTTTTCTATCATAAATTAGTGCATGTAACTTAACCGCATTAATTTTCATTAAATATATATAGAAAGTAACTCAGCTGTTATCAGATATCTTAAACTTACCTTTGGGAAATTAGTTCTGGGTGAGACATGTTTAAAAAGCGACTGTGAAATATCACATTTCACGATTCATGCGATTAAATAAAAATGTTATATGCCATATATAATTAAATTTTTTGAAGGCCTATTAAACGAAATCACACTCAATGGAGTTAACGGGAAAAAACTTCGTTACTACTTTTCACATAGAGAGACGTATGTAAAGTTGGTTTCCCCATTTTTACTGACCTTTATTTTTGGGTTAATAATATACAGTGTAACGAAGTTACTATATTTTTGGGTATGAGTATGTTCGCCGGGATTTAATTAATTTATTTTACATCCGAAAAATCTGATTCTTACGGGAAAAGATTACTTAAAGTTTCAATATTACCGGAATATAATTAGATTTACCGCGTTATGCCGGAAAATATAATTTTCCGAGATTTTTAGAGCATCCAACCATAGTAATCGCGCGCCGCATACAGCAGTATTATATGCGCGATCACCGCACGCCGTCACACGTCAGCGTAGTGGGAGCTCGGGCCGTCTATTTAAGCCTGAGCAGACCATTATTTCGCAGAGAACTACACGTTCTCCACCCGAGTCAATAGTCCAAACGGACTGGACTGGGTCACCTGCCGGACCGCGCCTTCCTGGTCTAGCAATGTAGGTGAGGCTAGGTTTGTGTTTATATGGTGTTTTACCATACACTTCCTTCCTTACAGCCTTATAAGAACGGGCAATGTTGTGTCATCCTACCGTCACTGCCAAGGACCATTATAAGAACGGGCAGTGTTGGTTCCTTTCCTAATTTCCTACCGCTATTGGTCGGCATTTTCGAGGACCCTTATAAGAACGGGCAATGTCGTTCCATCCTGCTGACGCTGTCGAGGACCCTTATAAGAACGGGCAGCATCAGTTCCTTTCGTTCCTTCCTACCGTCACCGACACATATATGCACTAAATGCCGTCAATATTATCTTTGTTTCCGTATTGACCAGGAATGTGTTTTACCGTCAGGTGCCCTCCGATATCCGTTGACAAGCGCGCTAAACAACTGCCGCCCCGACGCTTATCGCGGCCGCAGCGTGTAGAGATCGCCGCCGTGTAGAGACGCTGCCTGTTGCCGATCGATGCCGGGTTATTGTTACATACCGAGTATACCGCCGTCTGTCGAATGTTAATACGAAGCGCCGTGAACCGGGAAAGCGGATTTTAGATACAAAACGCGTACGAGCCGTCGTGAATAGCGTCGCAACCGTGTACTACGAGATACGTGAATAGCGTCGTGAATGATACCGCCGGGTTACTGTCTTTAGCGCAACCGACCAGTATGAGCTAACGTAAAGAGCTCTCAAAACATACTCTTGCCCTCCAGGCCGTTTATTTGTTTACATTATTGTCCATCTTAGATTATAAGTTAGTTTTAGGTTGTAACGAAGTTACTAAATTTTTGGGCAAGTGTATGTTCGCCGGGGTTTTATTTCTTTATTTTACATCCGAAAAATCTGATTCTTGCGGGAAAAGATTTCTTAAAGTTTTAATATTACCGGAATATAATTAGATTTACCGCGCTATGCCGGGAAATATAATTTTCCGAGATTTTCAAAGCGTCCGACCATAGTAATCGCGCGCCGCATACAGCAGTATCGTATGCGCGATCACCGCACACCGTCACACGTCAGCGTAGTGGGAGCTCGAGCCGTCTATTTAAGTCCCAGCAGACCATTATTTCGCGGAGAACCAAACGGTCTCCACCCGGGTCAACAGTCCAAACGGACTGGACTGGGTCGCCTGCTGGGCCGCGCCTTCCTGGTCTAGGGATGTAGGTGAGGCTAGGCTTGTGTGTATATGGTGTTTACCATACACTTCCTTCCTTACGTCCTACCCCTCTAATGGCCAGCATTGCCGAGGACCCTTATAAGAACGGGCAATGTTGCGTCATCCCACCGTCACTGTCGAGGACCCTTATAAGAACGGGCAGTGACGGTTCCTTTCCTAATTTCCTACCTATTGGTCGACATTGTCGAGGAGCCTTATAAGAACGGGCAATGTCGTTCCATCCTGCTGACGCTGTCGAGGACCTTTATAAGAACGGGCATCGTCAGTTCCTTTCGTTCCTTCCTACCGTCACCGATGCACACACGCACTGATGCCGTAAGTTTGTTATTGTTTCCGTATTGACCAGGAATGTGTTTACCGCCAGGTGCCCACCGACGTCCGTTGACAAGGGCGCTGAACAACTGCCGCCCCGACGCCTATCGCCGCCGCCGCCGCGTATGAAGACCGTCGCCGTGTAGAGACGCCGCCTATCGCCAATCGACGCCGTGTTGTTGTTACAAACCGCGTATACCGCCGTCGGTTGAGTTTTAATACGAAGCGCCGTGAACCGGGAACGCGGATTTTAGATACGAGGCGCGATAATTTGCGTACAAGCCGTCGTGAGTAGCGTCGCGACCGAATAGTACGAGATATGTGAATGGCGTCGCGAATGATACCGCCGGGTTACCGTTTTCAGCGCAACCGAACAGAATGAGCTACCGTGAACTGCTCTAAAACATACTCTTGCCCTCCAGACCGTTTATTTGTTTATATTATTGTACATCTTAGATTGTAAGTTAGTTTTAGGCCATGTCTTTGTATAAAAGAATGGAATACAGGATACAGGATGTTTTATAACCGTTTGTTTTCTTACCTAGTCCCATTTTCACCATTACATGTAACAATTGGCAGCCGGCAGCCAGCACTAATACACGCAATTGACCCCTGGCTTGCCGTTTCTCCACTGTAACAAGCTGCCCGGTGCATAAAGTGGGCCCTCGACCACATTTAATCCCGAGGGTGGCGCCCGAGAACCGACCCCCGAGTGGATGTTTTGACCTTCAGGCAGTCAGACCGTTGATCAGTTGAGAGAGCAGGGATATCCCGAATTTACGTAGCTGCCGCTGACTCGATACCCCTGCGCTGAGCATTTGACCGATGACTGTCTGCACGAGAAATATCCATTGACCGATGTTCCGCTGCCGTGAACGAAGAAGAGCCGTAGAGCACAACCTGCTCCTCTACTCCCCGCCTACGTAAAAACACGTCACAAGGTAATGTCTTTGTATAAAAAATAAAATACAGAATACAGGATGTTTTATAATCATTTGTTTCATTACCTAGTTCCATTTTTAACATTACATATAACAATTGGCAGCCGGCAGCCAGCACTAATACGCATAATTGATCCCTGGCCGTTTCTCCACTGTAATAAGCTGTCCGGTGCATAAGTGGGCCCTCGACCACATGAATCCCGAGGGTGGCTCCCGAGAACCGACCACCGACTGGATGTTTTGACCTTCAGGCAGTCAAACCGTTAATCAGTTGAGAGAGCAGGGATATCCCGAATATAAGTAGATACCTCCGACCCGATACCCCTGCGCTGAGCATTAGATCGATGACTGTCTGCATGAGAAATATCCACTGACCGATGTTCCGCTGCCGTGAACGAAGTAGATCCGTAGAGCACGACCTGCTCCCCACCTATGTGAAAACGCGCCACGACAGGATGATTCTCCGGGAATTTATCGATCGATTGTGGGAAAGCTATAATTAGGAAGAATCTGCCAATTTGACAGTATACTAACATGCATGAGGGACAGCCGGCTAAAATATTTTTAAAATGGCGACACTTCCGGTTATACCGGAAGTAGATGTGTACGTTCTTATTTTAAATAAAATTCTCTACATATTATTGCATTTTTGATTTCTACGTAATATTTTAGACATATTTTATGCATAATATTCTATACTTAAGTCTCTCCGTTTTGGACATATTTAAATTTTATATCAAAAATGAAGTTTGCGGACCAAAGCTTAACTATAAACTTTTCCTATAAGAAAATCTTTATTATTGAAGTTAGTTGTCTTGTAGACGAAGATAATCGATTTTAGTAGTCTTTTTATGATACTCTGAAAATTATTAGTACAGAGTGGTCAAAAAAATAATAAAAATTATTTTTTAAAAATTATGGAATATACATAGGAATGAAAATTGTATTTTCATAAAATCCCTAAAACTGATATTTGAGATTATCCAGACTCTAATGCTACTTGCCTTGTAGATATTGTCGGATATGCGGTGAAATATCCTAAAATTTTAGTTTGAATATTTTCGTTAGCAACAACTGGTTTATTTCTATTTTTTTTTTAGCTTTTATAGATTCAAAGTTCTTGAAGTTTTTTATAATCTTTTAACAGTTGGTAGTGTTGGTTTTTATTTCTTCGGATATCGAATTGCGATTGTATCGCGTGTTCTTGAAATATCTCTATCATATTCTCCATAAATGATAAGTAAGTTTCAATATCCTTCGTGCGTGTAATTTAATCGCCCCGGCATGATTATTATTACTGAACGTCCAATGGCAAGAAATAGTGACAATTCTGTAGGTTTCGATTGTTTTATTTTCGCCACGCCTTACCGTCATGGCCAACTAATAACAAAAGTTAAAAGCCTTATAGCATTTTTAAAATAGAAAAATATTGAATTGCCAATATTTTGAAAACCACAAATTTTTGGAATAGACAACCTTATAGAAAGTTACCCTTATTTTTAATGCTTAATATGATAAAATTATAAAAATAGGTGATTTTTATTTGAAAAAATTGACTTTTAACGATTTTTAAATATAATTTTTAATCTTCTTTTTTGACCACTCTGTACTAATAATTTTCAAAATATCATGAAAAGACTACTAAAGTCGATTTTCGTCTATAGGAAAACTAACCCAAATTAAATAATAATTACTTTCTTATAGGAAAAAATTAAAGTTAGGTTTTGGTAGAAAACAAAATGCAATATTATATAGGATATTCTATTTAAAATGAGCAAGTTGACATAACTTGATGGTATCACCGGAAATGCCGCCATCTTGAAAATATTTTAGCCAGCTATCCCCCATGTACGCTGGTACACTGTCAAATTTTCAGATTCATCTAATTATAGTTTTTGGAAATTCACTGATCGGCCTAACCAGAGCTTTGGGTCGAAAGTCATTTGGTCCCCTGCGTAGTCCCCCTACTCCCGAAATAATATATCTACTATATCTTTTCTCGTTTAATAATACAAGACGAGAAAGGTTCCAAATAGGTAATGACATCTAAGCGCAAATAATTATGCCACACTAAGAGCGTCTGTTTCTTAACGTTCTTGGCAGCCGTTTCTATATTATTAAAAGACTCTACACCACACAGCATACAATGAAAAGTAGATATAGGTATAGAGCGTTTCGTATATCTCTAAACATGTGATATTCAAAAAAGAAAGAAAAGACGATTTGAATACTGAAGGAGTATGATTACATGGAAAACCAACAGAGTACTCAAAATAGTCAAAAATTTGAATTTATTAATAAAATAATAATTTTTATGATAATTTTAGCCGGGAAAAAATTATATTTTATTCAACATTAAAAAATTATATTTTAAATATATCCGTCTTTCCTATATGACATAATTTTGCGTGAAGTGTAGAAATTTCCCTCATTGTTCCGTATCAAAAACCATCTAGATAGCAGCAGGTGTCAAATATTTGGTTAAATTTCCAGTGGAATGTAACGTAGTGCAGTATTATCAACATTAACTGTTAGTTGGCCCCGCATAAATATTCACAATGCTGACAATTTGCTTCATTATGATTACAAACACGAAGGAAAATTTAGGAAAATAAATTTAGTTGTGGAAACAACAAAGTATATGAGTAGTATCTATTGTTACTGTAAATTTAAATGAGGTCATATATCTTGTTGAAGGCAATAGATTTTATTTTATCTATAGTTACGTTTAAGCTAAATGTTTTCTAATGAAAAGACAGAAGTTTCTCTATTAAATGTTGTTTCGATATTTTTTTAACATATTTTTAAGTTTAATTATAATATTAATATAGTTTTTAGTTTAATTCATTCAAACGCGTTTCGAATTTATAATAAAATCTCAATTCAAAGAATTTTTGACGTTTTAGATTTTTTAATGAAATAATTTAAAGCGGATTGCTCAAAATAATCTTCACTTATCTCAAGATATGTGAACAAAAATAAAGGACATTTACCACAGGTTAACTTAATACTTCTAAGTGTATGTTAAATTACATTGTGGTTTTAATTTTGCTACTGACTATTAATTCATTTTGACACATACAAAGTTTCTTTTTAGCTGACTTTGATAAAAATTTTTAAAACTAGGCAGTGTTAAAAGGAATAGTTAATAATATTTTTAAAAAACTTTTTAATATTAGAACCTAGATTTTAGGTAAGACAATGTATTAAATTTTCATATTAATAAATTTTATTTGATGACAAAAATAAGTTGTTAAATTATAGGGAGCAAATTTTTAAATTTACTAATATTTTTATAATAGTTTCAAAAAAGTCTTAGACACATATCTAAAGTAGTCTAAAAATCAAAATTTCTACCGGAATATTCAGCTTAAGTATTACTAATTCTTTTTCAAGGATTATTAGAATCCTTTACCTTCTTAGGAAGAAAATTATTTAGAAAATTTGAAATTAGTAGTAGATGTTATTTCGACAGTAGTGGGAATAGGGGGCTTCTAGTTGACCCCCCCACCACTTTTTTGATTGGTCAGCCAAGAATGACCTTGTTTCTGATTGGCTGCCCAAGTTCGCCCCCTATTCCGATTGGTTTCATAAACTCCGCCTCTTTTTGCTCCACCTCCTACCTCCTTCCTAACCACCACAGTAGTTGGAGGGGAGCTGGTATTTTAAAGGACTGAATCTGAGCGAGCTACATTCATTTACAACTAGTCTTAAGCTTATATAGAAGATTCATATGCATAAATTAAAAATAAGTGGTAGTTATGAACAGTGATTTGCAAAATGAAATAATCAAATTAGGTAAACAGTTTACTAAACTTCAAAATTCCGAATTAAAGAATGCAATGCTAAGGAAAACACACCCCGAGTGGGCACAGGTATATTATGAGACTGCCTTCCAATACCAATTAGCTGCAGAAGCCTGTTTAAATTATAGAAAAACCCAAAATTTGCCGAAGTTCTTTCATGAAATAAAGAAAATAGGATTCAGTTACTTTTTAAGGATATTGAAGGATTATATAAAAGATCCTGATATATTAAAAGAAATCGTGGAAGAGGAAGAGAGAGATAAAGAGATATTGAGAAACAGGGAGGTTTTAGTGTAGGATTTATTATGGAATTATTAATAAGAGAAATGTATGAAGAGTTTTTGATGTCCGCAGCCTGTTCCGAGTTTTATGCATATGAAGGTCAAGAAAGTGAAGCGCAGAATATTATATTGTTTTTAAATTATATGGAACATGCGGAATTATGTTTACTAGCAGCTAAATGTTGTAGCGAATATTTAAAAAATAAAAATATAGATATTTTAATATGTAAACTTCAAGAACTAGGATTAAATAATAATATTTCATGTATTAAAACAATGTTAGAAAATAAAACACATAATTTGTAATCAAGTCTTTTATTACATAAAAAAATTGTTGTAAAGGTAATAAACATTTGATAATGCACATACACATGGTATTTTTTGATGATAAAAGCAGCAAGGATCCATTTTCTTTAGGGTGGGTTGTTCATCAATCTCGATAACTGGTTTCATGGAATACTTCTTTACGAAATCTGCCTTTTCTTCCCCTTTTACATAAACATAGTCCACCTTAGCGCTTAAATCTCTTATGATATCTCCACATTTGTGTAATGGTGTAAATCCTTCACACCATTCAATGCAATGGTAATTTTTTATTAACCACAGAGCTTGTTTGTGTAAATAGGATGGTAAATGACCCATCGGAAATGGAGCTTTGAAAATAAAATGACTTGTCTTTTGCCCATCGTACGCTGCTAATTCCTTTACAATAAATTTATTATTTTCAATTTTGAATCCTTGAAGATCTAGAATAAGTTTCATATTTTCAAATATTTGAATTTCTTGATCATTTCTACTTTTAATTGATATTCACTTATTTGTTTTTTTAATTTCTGCAACTGAAGTTGAAAATCTAATACTCGAACTGAAATCTCGTAAGACATTATATAAATGAAGAATTCTGGTTTGGCTACGTTAATAAATATCAAAATTGACGCGTGCGCTCTTAAGCGTAAGTAGCGGTTTGTTTAAAAAGAGTATTTTATCTTAAGGAAATTGTATTACAACTGTTTCACAATTTTTGTTAATGGATTGTAACTGAAAACTTTATCATGAATTATAACACAATATGCCGCTGTTTTAGGGGGAATTTTTTCCTTGGTTTCAAATTCAATTCTCATGGTTACTGGACCTGTTTGTAGTAAATCTCTTTGATGTGAACAATTAATGTAAACTATAGGAGCATTTTCTTTAAATTCTTTCGGATTAAAAATTGGTTCCACTGGAGAGTTATAATACCCTTGACGAAAGTCTGTAAACATTTCATACAGAGTAGCAAATTTATTATTTTCAAAGTCAAGTTGAAGATCATTGTAAGGATATCTTTCTGAATTTAAAAAGACATTCATATTTCTTAAATTACAATGATCAAATTTACTCATATCCATTTTTAGATTACCACGTCTATTTTTCTGAAAAGCAATTAGAACATGACGTGGCGTTTCGACTTTTGTAGATGTTTTTACGGGCCAGTTGTGCCTCGTAGTTTCCAATAACTCTGGATATTCAACTAATTCCCAGCTTCGGAAGGTTATTAGTATATCACTATTTTTGTCAATAATTTTGGTAAGTGCTAATTCTTGCGGAATCGCTACAGTAAGATGAGGAACTCTCCAACACAACTTGGTAATTTTAACTTTGGGTTTTTCATCTTCATTACTGGATAATAATGCATTTGTATCATCATTACTTCTTATTAGAATAAGTTCTTGTTGTGAATTAAGAATAATCTTATTATAATCTTCAAAAAATCCTGAATACATCTTTAATGGTATACATAATGAAACATTACCTTTGTCATCAGTCATAATTTTTTCTTTAGATTTTGTTTTCGGATACCAACCGGCATTTTCCAATTTAGCACTTTCATTTTGATTAAATGAAATATATCCCTTAAGAGTTGAAGTTATACCAATATCCCGAACGGAGTCAATAGTAACACCATTTAAAATATAGCGTAATTCTTTAAATAAAAATGCCGGAGCATTATTAATTAAAACAGTATTAGCTAAAGGGGAATCATCTTCTTTAGTTACTTGCAATTCCACATAAATTTCACTTTTGCAAGGTAAAGGATATTTTCCTGTTTGTTGCAAACCAATTCTGATTTCATCATTTGGTCCGAGTTTTGTAGGATTAAAAGGATCGAAAGAAAGAATTTCCCAGCTTAATATTGATTCATCAACTAATACATTTTCTCTTACATTTAAATAATCCATTTTTATTTAAGTTTAAAACCCAAACTTTGAAGAAATTTTCTATTAGAAGGTGTTAACCTTTGGAAGTTTGATTTCCTACTAAAGGAAGTTGGTTTCTTTCTTGTCTTATTAATGTTTTTATTATTAAATTTTCTAGTAAAGTTTGCAGATTTATTGTTATATAATATTACCATCTTTAATCTACTTTTTTAAGATGTAGTCTGATGGTTATGGTTTCTTCTCTAAAATTAACCAAATCACCTTCCTGATCTATTATTTTAATGGCTATTTTATCAATTACTTTAACGGTGACTGGGAAATATATGACGTTTTGAGGTGACTCAATTATTTTGAATCCTGGAGCAACGCTCGGGAAAAATTGGTGTATTATATGAACAGGTTTCCCGTTTAAATATGATCCCTCTGCAATACTGCAGTCTATATTTATTGAATTTACTTTAATTATTTCTGCGGGGAAATCTGATATATGTTCAATGTTGGCTTCCAATCGCCCATTTTTAAACCCTAATAATTTACCAATAGTTCCTTCACGAAAAGTTATGGGGGCTGAACATTTAAGATGTGTACGTAAAGTATTATTATTTGCATGAAGATTAAAACTAATTTTATCCTCATCCAAGTATTTTTTTAAAAAATCTGTTATGTCTTCTAATTCGTAGCTACCTGGGGGTATGGCTATTTCTAAATTTTCATTATGAATTAATACATTATTCCCAACATCAATATTGGGAATTGCATTAAATGTTTCGAAATTTACAAGACCGATAACATATTCAACATCTTCATCTAGATATATTGGAGGATGTAACTCTGATGTTAAAATAGCGGAATTGCCGCTAAGAACAAAACTATATGACATTTTACTTTAAAAATATGTTTAATAATAAACTAAAATTAGGTGTTACATATGGTTATAAAGAAATTTTAGACACAATTGACCACAATTTGTTTTGTTAAAGTTTTGATAACTGTTATAATTATAATTAACAATATTATTATTTTGGTCGCTATAAAAATATTTAATTAATTCAGAAGGGGGTCGCAAATTACCATAACTATCAAAATATATTATGTTTTTTCCTTTTTTTGTATATGCTATTCAGTGAGTACCAACACCACTGTGATTATCTAGATTGACAATTGCACTTTCAATTAACTTTATCTTTTTTGGTAATTTATCCCTCATAAAAATACCACGAAAGTTGGGAATTTGTAAATATTTAGCGTATTTAAGTAGATCGTAATTTGTAAGTGCTTTTCGAGGTATATGTTTTAACAGTTTTTTGAATAAGGTTTCAAGTATAATCCACATCCTGTTTTATAGGGTTTTAAATAAAGTCCACTTCCTTTTTTTCCTACCGAAATGGACTCCATCATTTGATTGTGTCGTTTAGATTCTTCTAATTTCGCTTTGGCTGCTTTTGCATCATTTACTGCTTTAGCAATACCTGCAGCCCCTCCTCCAAGAGCACCAAGAGCAGACAAACCAGCAAATAAAGGTATAAGTGGAAGAAATCCGCCAGTCTTTGGGATTGGAATTACCCTTTTCTTTGGAGGTAACACTTTACCAGTTTTTTTAATAGCTTTTAAAGCAGTTTGAATACTTTCATTTAGGTCTTTAAAACGTTTCCCCTTAATTCCTTTTCTAGCTTTTGAAATTACCTGAGATAATGATAGTCCTCGTCCTTTTCGAGTTTTTCGCTTGAACTTTCTTCTCGTTCGAAGTCCCATACCTAATTTTCTTTTAATTTTCATAGCACCAGTAATTCCTAGTGCAGCAGTTTTTTCCCCAAAACTAGAATCTTTAGCTTTGAACCTTGATAAAGCTTTGTCAGCTAATACTTTATCAGCTAAATGCCTTCTTTTTATATCATTTGATTGTGAGTAAGCAATATCGTGTTCTTTACAAGCCTCATCCAATAAATTTATACCTTTATCACCTCTTGACAATCGTTTTTCCAATTTTGTTCCAGGTCCACAAAAATTATAACCAGGAATATGCAATTCAAAGGGTAATTTATTTATTAATGAGTTTACTAAACCACTTCCTTTCCTTTTGCTGTTTGTCTTGTAAATGATTCGTTTATTATGTGATGGAAACATTATATATAGTTGCAATCCTAGTGATAACTAACCAGTTACATCACAATACTGAATATTAATAGTTTGTTTTATATATAAAATGAGAGTTGAGAAACAACCATACTCTATAACAATTAAGGATCATGAAAGTTCAGTGAATGGTTTTAGAAAACATGGAAAACTGTTTGAGGGAAATAGTAAAAGAGGGTTAATTATTGGCCCGTCAGGCTGTGGCAAAACCAATGTTATTATTAGTTTGATTGAAGATCTGAATGGTTTGCGATTTGAAAATCTGTATGTTTATTCAAAATCCTTATATCAACCAAAGTATAAATATTTGAGAACACTTTTTAAACCTTTGAAAAAAATTGGATACTATGAATCTGAAAATGAAGAAACAATTGTTTCACCAAAACAAGTTAAACCAAACTCTATAATAATATTTGATGATATAGTGTGTTGTAATCAGAATGTTGTAAAGGACTATTTTTGTTTCGGAAGACACAAAAATACTGATTGTTTTTATTTATGTCAAACATATTCTTCTATTCCGAAACAATTAATTCGTGACAATGCAAATTTAATTGTTATATTTCAACAAGATCGAACAAACTTAAAACATATTTATGATGATCATGTTAATATTGATATGTCATTAAACCAATTTAATGAGTTGTGCTTAATATGTTGGAAAGATAAATTTGGATTTTTAGTAATAGACAAAGACTCTAATGTGAAATCTGGCCGATATCGAAAAGGATTTGATTCATATATTTACTTATAAAAATAAACGTTTGATGGTAAATTATACCAATCATGGATGAACGTTTAGCAAGAGAGCTAGTTAAATCAAGAAAAGCTGTTAAACAAAAATATCAGAGTTTAAAAAATGCGGAATTTGAGGCGCAAACTAAATTGGAGGAAACATATAAACCGATAACTCAACCCTTACAAGAATTAATTTCAACGATTGGTAAAATTGAACCTTTTGAAATAAAGGAAGAGCTACACACACCAATTAAAAAAATTTATGAAACACCACAGAAAAGATCAATTCAAACACTAACACCAAAGAGAAAATTACAATATGGAACATCAACACCAGAAAAAAGAAAGACGGGAAAAACTCCACTCCTTCCTACAGAAATACCATCGATTATTGACTGGGACGCGAGTTTAGCTTCAGCAAGTCAAATGCCATCTATACAACAAACAAGTATTATTGCAGAAACAAACTCTTCTTCAGGTTCACACTCCACAATAGGAAATCTTTCAGATATACTGGAACAAACACGGCAAACAGTTAGAACATTTGTTGATACAGATTTATATAAAGAATATTTATTAGGATTTGATGAATTACCTCGCCAATATATTGATAGCGGTGTAAAAGATGTTGAACATGAGTTTGATCACCAATATGGAATAGTTCATGATTTGGAAACCGAGAAATTCTTTTTGGGTTTAACTCAAAAACCTGTCGAAATTATTGGTAAAAACATCAAAATTGAAGGAATAACCTATACAGGTACACCAGGTTTATATGAGTTATTATTTAAAAAAGAACCAATAGGGTATAAAAAACAAGATTTGGAAAATTATATGGATATTTTAAAAAGAACCAATGCATACCGTAGAAATAATGATCCAAATGAGCAGGTGCAGGGGAATGCATCACATAAATATATTTCTATAATAGGACCTTATTTGCAAAGCAAAGGAATTACAAAAACTAAAACTCTAAATCCCGAATCTCAACAAGCAGTCCAGGGATTTTTTGAAAGACGCAAAGATCCATATAGAGAAAGTCGAGTGTCTTCAAAAAAAACCGGATTTGGTATAACTTTAAAAGTTAATAAACCTAATACAGATTACATATATTGGGATAATGTAAACGAACTTGTTGAGAGACTTCGACTATTGGTAGCATCCATGCTTGCGGGACACACTGGTCATAACAATGAAATTATTTCCATTATTGAAGAACTAAGAGAAGCGAATATTATTATATAAAAGGACATAATAGATACTTTTAAACATTTCTAAAATGACCATCGATAAATTTGGTCGTCATATTTCAAAAAAATCTGCTCTAAACACATTATTATCACTAGAAAATAAAATATTATCAAATGTTGAAGAGAAAATAATAAAAATTTTTAAAAGCGATGTAAAATATATTGAAAACAAATTAATTCAAAATTTAGATCCCAGGTTGAAAAGCGATGTTAATAATTTAAATAAGAGAATAAATGAATATGATAACAATATACAAAATATTGCAAAAAAGATTAAGTAATTTGAGGATAAAGTTATTCCTGAATATAATGACAAGATAATTAATTTGAAAAATACTGTTGATGGAAATGATGATGTAGTAGAAAAATTTTCTCAGAAAGTTTCTAAATATGCAAATGACTTTGACGTAGTGAAGTTAAAATATGATAAAGTTGATGATTTTGAAAATGAAATAAAAAATGAAATTACATCAATTAAATCAATAATTAAGGATACTTCAGCAATTGACAATGTCAAGAACAGTATTTCCAAGGAAATTACATCAAAGTTTCAAAATTTTACTAATTTGCTTAATGATAGAGTAGCAGAAGAAGTAAGGAATTTTAAGAAAATACATGACGTTATGGATAAAAATACACAAAATCTTGAAAAATCAATGAACACTCATTTCCTAATTCACAAAAAAGATACCGACAAAGTTAATGAATTTAAAGAACAAATTAAAGAATTTGAAATTAAAATCAATGCATATAAATCAAATTTACAATATTTAGAAGACAAATTGAAGGAGGATTTTCAAAACGAAAATGAAAAAATTGAAACAAAATTCAAAGATCAAATTACAAAAGATAATGAAAAAATCGAGGATATACTAAAGCAATTAAACAATCTGAAAACCAAATCTGAAACGTCTTTTGACGAGGGAAATTTTACAAAGGCAATCGATGAGAAATTACAAAAAGAATTAGAATCCTTACTAGAAGTAGTGCAAGCTATAATAGAAGTTTCTAAAAAGGATGTATTAATTAAAATTAAAAATAATAGTTCAAAAATCGAGGAGACTTCTTTACTCATAAAAGAACTTGAAACATCTTATACAGATATACTACACAAAGCTGAAAAGACAGCGTCAGACATAAAAAATATAGAAAAAAAAATTGTGAAAATGACATTAGATATTACAAATGCAGAATTTCAATTAGGAAAAGATATAAAAAATCTAGAAGATAAATTAGTAAAAGAAATAAAATCTTTAAACGAATTAGTTCAAAGAGCTGCGGAAGTTTCTAGAAAAGAATTTAATGATACAATGAATTATGCAAGAGAAGAAATGAATTCAACATTAGGTGGTTTCAAAAAAGATTATACGTTATCAAATGTTCTTTTGGAAACTAAATTTAATGTAAAAATGTCTGATCTTAATAACAACATCACCCAAATAAATTCGTCAATAAAAGAAATTAGAAATGAAAATAACAAATCATTTGAAACAATGGAAAATAAATTTAATGTAAAAATTTCTGATCTTACTAACAACATCACCCAAATAAATTCGTCAATAAAAGAAATTATAAATGAAAATAAAAAATCATTTGAAGCAATGGAAAATAAAATTAAAGAACTTACTAAAAAAAACTGAGATGATTTTTTTATATTTTACAACATCAGCGATAAAGGGCTTTTATAAACGGTTTAGAAGGAGGTAAAGTTATTTGTGGGATTTATTTTCGAGAGTAAGGTATAAATTAATAATGAGTAAAATTAAGCAAGACGTTGTAAATGAATTACATAAACCGGCGAGAAGGCGATATAGAAGGAGACGAACAATTGTAAAAGGGCTTAATGATCTATTTCAAGCTGATCTGATAGAAATGCAGCCATATGCGAAATTTAATAGGGGTTTAAGATATATTTTAATGGTAATAAATGTGTTTTCTAAATTTGTATGGGCAGAACCTGTAAAATCCAAAACTGGTAAAGATGTAGCAGCTGCAATGAAAAAAATTCTATTAACTTTAAAAACTCCCCCAACAAATCTGAATACTGATCAGGGTAAAGAATTCTTTAATCAAGACTTTCAGAAACTTATGGAGCAGTTCAAAATTAATCATTACAACACATTTTCTAATATGAAAGCTAGTATTGTAGAGAGAGTAAATAGAACGATAAAAAACAAAATGTGGAAAAAGTTTAGTTTACTAGGTAATTATAAATGGATCAGCTTTCTTAAAGAAATAATTACAGAATACAATAATACTAAGCATTCAACAATCGGAAAAAAACCAAACGAAGTTAACAAAAAGAATGAAATGGAAATCTTGAAATCAGCTTATACTCATAGGAAAACTGTGGATCCCAGATCACCAAAATTTCGTGTTAGTGATAGAGTACGAATAAGCAAGATTCGCGAACAATTTTCTAAAGGTTACACGCCCAACTGGTCAAACGAAATTTTTCAAATAAAAAAAATCCAGCTTACTAATCCAACAACGTATTTGATTCAAGATGGAAATGGGATAGATATTCAAGGAGGTTTCTATGAAGAAGAACTTCAAAAAGTAAGACACCCAAATGTATATCTGGTGGAAAAAGTG
Organism: Diaprepes abbreviatus; assembly: GCA_034092305.1. Taxonomy (NCBI): domain Eukaryota; kingdom Metazoa; phylum Arthropoda; class Insecta; order Coleoptera; family Curculionidae; genus Diaprepes; species Diaprepes abbreviatus. Next base: position 6,755,130 of record JASJET010000008.1, on the reverse strand, counting down.
TTAAGAAAGAAAGGAAACAAAGTATTTGTAAAATGGTTAGGATTAGATAAATCTTATAACTCTTGGATCTTCAAGAGAGATGTGATGTAATAGTAATTAATGCTGTAATAATAATTGATGTTTGTAATAAAAAAAAATGATTTTTTATATATATTTGTTTTATTTAAAAATAAGCTTATTACATAAACATTTTTTTAAATACAATATTCCTATAATCAGAGTCTAATATGGGATTTAAAATTTCTTCAGTCAATTTAATCCTTCTTCTAAAATGTTTTTGATTTATAAACTCTTCAGAAGTCATACGAGCTTTTCTGTAGGCGAAGTTCCAAGCAACCATCAGATGAATTTGGTTTCTTGATTCATCAATAGATACTGTCTTCTTCATAATAGTGCTTAGACTTTAATTTTTGTTCTAGTTCTTCGGGATGATTCAACAGCAGTTCCAGCATGGAGCACACATTTTCACTATTTAGATTTTGTTTTGGAGAAAGGACATTATATATTTGTTATAACTCCTTGATATTGCAATAAGTTCTTCCAATCATCTTCATTTAATATCACAGACTGACCATTTTTACCACCAAGTTCAATGCATGGTAGAAAATCACTTTCCACCCACAAACCAATCGCAGCATATTTAGAGTTAGAATTATTTAAATTATATTTTGTAGAATTTATAATTGTTTTTTTTTTATTTTCTTTTTTAATGGTGAATTTTCAAATATATTTTTACTCTGATTACTGAACATTTTAAATGATGTATTTCAAAAACTAACTGGCTATCTGCTTGCTCTCAAAAAACTAACTATCAATCCGTTTGCTCCTAAATTTTATACATTTTCCCTCTCCTCTCAAGTGGAGGGGTAAACTTATTTTCCCTCTCCATTTAAGAGGAGGGGATAAACTTTAAATGTCTTTATACTAACGAGAATCAATAAAAAACAAAATTTATATTATTTTTTTAACATTTATTAAATATTTTTATAGATATTTTTTCATGAAATACAATAAAAGTAAACATGTACAAATAAATATTGCTGCTGTAAATATAATAACAAATATATAACAACAGACACAATGACAAGATTCTTCTTTTTTATTATTGAAAGGAATCCAATCTGAATATTGTAATGGTTTGTTTGTCATGGAATATTTAATTTTTATGTATGTATTTTCACACAAAGCAGAATCAGTTACATTATAGGTAAAAAAGTGTGAATTTCCAACAAGATATGTCATTTTCATCTGTTTGTAGCAGTCGGTTTCATTTTTGAGGGCATTTATACATATATCAGCCCTAACTGTATTAGGAATGTAATTTACATATATCACATTTCCAACAAGGGAAACTAAAACTATTAAAGATGCAGCAGTCATTGTTGTAATATTACTAACAAATAATGGTATTTCTATACAATATATATGTTTTTGGATTCAGTTCCCCCTCCAACTTTTAAAGCTTCAAAAACGACTTACATAATTTATCATCATATAAAATGATGTCTTTATAAAGATGAAAAATTACTAGGAGTAGTTAATTTTAATCGCGGTTTTTTATTTTTAGATCCATTTTCGTTTCCAGAACTTAAAAAAGTTAGAGTATCATACATCATTTTCATATCTTTATCAAAAAAATCTGTTTCCAAAATATCCTTATGTCCCCATGCAAGAGTTTTTGTGGAATTTGGTATACAATATCTTTTATCATCATGAGTTGTTAATGCCAATTTATTTAACAAATTAGTGTATATATTATGCATATCTGACTTGAATACATACATGGTGCAGAATATTTTGTCACCTTTCTCAACAACATCTTTATAATCTGATAATGTTAATTGATTTTTTATACATGATCTACTAACGCCTTTTGCTTTTTTATCTACACTATTTTTGGATTTTATACAATATGCTTTAGCACCAGTTCCATAAAAACTTTCAATGGGAATCCCTTTGTACTCATCTTTAAATTTACCAACAACTGATGTTGTAATAGGCATGCAATGAATATTTTGTTCAGAAAAATTAGAAGTATCAAATTTATCCAGATTTAGCTTCATATCTTCATAAAAGTTTTGGGTCTGAACTTCAAGAATTAAGGAATCAGTATCCGTATATAATAAATTTAAATTATTACCATATTTTACTTTTAAATACCCATAATAAAAATTATACATTACAGTTTTTGCAATATCCAGAATACTCATCCCAACGTAAATTGGTTTATTGTATTCAATGCAAACCTGTTGAAGTTGAAGAGCAACTAGATTTTCAGAGAAAATTTTAAAATCCTTTAATTGAGGTTTAGAAATAAGTTTTTCGGCACTAAATTTATTACCCTGTCTTTCCCATTGAGATACTAATTTAATATCTGCTCGCCTATCAACATTTTCCATGGTTTTACCGAAAATTGAATTATTTGCCAATTTATAACAATTTTTATCAAATTTATTTTTAGATAAATTTCGTAAATTTGTATTTAAATCTATATATTCCGCTAACCATGGTGATTGTGTAAACTTAACTGCTCTGTGTATTTTTATGATTTTGAGTCCAAATTGTAGACATTGTTTCAGATATCGGTAGTGAATGATATAGTTATATTTATTATGTAAGTTTGGAATTAATTTGGAGTGGTTTGAAATTGGTGGTGTATATTGTTCAGGACAAAATGGGAAATCATTATGACTATCATGTAAATAATTTGGATATTCTAAATCAACTTCAAATATGTATCCTATAGATGATGTATCTGAAAGTTCGGATATATTTAAAGTTTCTATTTCGAGCTTAGGTACCCAAGCAAAATTTTTTTCAGGCAAATATTGTTTCATAGCATAACCATACAAATTTGTGGCGTCTAAGTAAGCGATATATGTTGTAGGTCTTTCAGGATTAAAATTTTCTAAGAATGGATTATTTGCTTCAGATTTGCGTTTGGAACAAGTGCTAACCCCACCACGAACACCTTTTTTGAAAAAATGAAGCATATCTGGTTCCGTTAATAATTCTAATTCTACATTAGTTAATTTCATCATTGCATCCCAGCACATAGAAGGGCTAGTGACATAATTAACAGGATCTAACTTATAGGTTTTAATACATGTGGATCTATAATTTTCAAAAACATCAGCCAAAAGTAAAACATCTGATTTTAAGTAAATATCGGAATAAGCCCCTATTGTAGAACACTTAAATAGATTCCACACTTCTACAGCACGATTGTAGTCTTGAGGAGAGATATTTTCATCGGTTAAGTTATTATAAAATTTATCAATCAATGGTAGAGATTTCTCATTTAATTTTTCGTTGGAATCTATGTAAGAGTATGGAAATACCCCTTTTTGTCTAATGTATCGAAATTCATCAGCATTTGAGAAAAACTTTTTAATTTCAAAACATTGTGAATCTTGTAGAGTTTGTGATAGTGACTCTAAAGACTCTGGGAGAAATTGAAAAGAATCTATAAAGCGTAGTCGCAAAGCAACTGGTTTCCGCTTTTCTGACACATCAACGAAAATTTCCTTACTAAAAGAAATATACTTTTCTTTATTTTGAGCTATAACACTAATATTTTCTTTATTATAGCAAAGCGATTTAATAAATAGGTGAGAATCATAGTTTTTTAAATTATGCAATACTATTGGTATATATTTTGGAGGTTTAAAATGCAAATTACATATTGAGTGGGCGGCTCCTCGATATTTACCTGTAATATGACAATGATCCCTACACTTTATGAAATTTCCTTTTGAAAAAGGTTTTTCACATACATAACAAATGCTAGAATTTTCATATTCAATCTGTTCCACAGATGATAAATCTTTCAATGGTACTTGATATTTTAAATATTTTTTATAAATTTCTTTTACATCATTTTCAATGTATTCAATAAATTTTATAGCACAATCTGTACCTCTATAAAGTTTAAGACACACAACATTCTCATCAAATGATGATTTAATATAATAAGCAAATGAATAGGGTATATGTTCAGCAGTTTTAATAGTATATGAGGTTGTCGAATCAGGTGTAGATTGTTGGCACTCAATGTTTTTCAAATAACATTCAAAATCGGCATAAATAACAAAAGGAGCTTTATACTGTTTCTGAATATTTTGAAACTTTAATATATTTGCAGGAATATAATTGCCAAATTTATCCAAAATCAAATTATCTGAAGGAAGCTCAATTCGAACAAAACTACAATCACGTTCTAAATGTGTGTTAAGTTTTTCATATGTTCCAAAATATTGAAGGCATCCATCACATAAGTATTTTTTTATTTTCTTTTTTGATAATTGTTTGGATACCAAGCAACCTAAATCCTTTATCCAACAGTAGTGGTTATTTCCATCATCAGAACTTATTAAAAGCAAATTAATATGTAATTTTTTCTTTTCATTATTATAATGTAAAGGACCGACAATCTCATATACCTTTTTATTATCCCTTAAAAATTTTTCAACTCCATATACATTTATGGACAAATTATTTTTTTCCTCAAACTTTTTTATATCTAATAATTTTACTGGAAATTCAATACCTGTAAAATCGAAAGCGTCTCTGAAGTCTGGATATGATGAGGTCTTTCGAAGATTACCGGTTGGCTGGTATGCTGCTGAAACCACTGCCCAGGCGAAACAGCAATTGTCCTCATTCATCACATTCACTATTGATTTAGAAAAGTGATGCATCTTAATGTAGGAGGAGGCATTCAATGGGTTGTACTTATTGATGTTGACTTCCAAATGCAGAATTCTTTGTAGAGCCCACCCTGTAATAGGAATTAAAAAATTAGTTCTGAATAATATTTGTTAGAGATGTACAAGTGATAATAAGAAAACTTAGCTCTTGAGATTAAATAATAATTACCTGAGTCTCTTTCCGGCAATTCATCTGCTTTGGTTTCAATAATCTTGAATAAATCATCGTAAAGCTGTTGTAGATCAGTTGTATGGGTTACAATGAAGAACGGTGTATTAAATGACTTAATTGAAGTAGAGGTTAAAGTTGGAGAATAATATATCCCAAATAACTCCAAATTTACTTTAGCACATGTAAATTCTTGTTGGCGCTGGCGTATTAATGTTTGCACTTTATTACCAACATCTTGCTGAAACTTTTTGATGTCGATGTGATAATTCTGCGAATATATTCTGTAGGAAGCTATTCGACATTTAAATGCACTCCTGATAATGTCAATTCCATTTCCATATTTTATGCAGCTCCTGTTTTTATGAATATTTGTCCTCAAGTGTGTGCTCCAGGAATTAGATTTGACATTTACTTCACAATCTTGGCAATATCGCATTTGAGGTCTTGAAAGTAGTTCATCAACTGAAACAATTATTATTTTTTAATTTCCCTGTAAAACTTTATTAATATTAAAAAGTACAATTAAAAGAAAAATTATAGCTAAATATGTTATAAAAAAATACTTACGATTAATTATATAATCTTCCAAGTTAAAGGTGTTTTCGTTATTAACAACATTTTCTCGAAGGTGGCGTACAATATTTTGTTTTCTTTTAAATTCTCTTAAGCAGTGCGTGCAAAGGAGAGTCATTTTAAAATGGAATCGATTAGGGCCGTGTCGCTTTTAAATAAATACAATTTCGATCTATCAAGACCCAATGACATAGAATAATTAGCAATTTTTTCAGCTCGCGCAATTTAGAAAACTTTTGGATTTACTTTTGAATTAACTTTTGGATTCACTTTTTAATTTGAAGAAAAACATGGATTTTTAAAAAAAAATATATTTCCCAAATTTAAAAGAAGATCGCCTTATCTTTGTATACAATTTTTAACGTCTTTTAAAGTCGAATTAGATAAATTATTACATATACTATCCAAGTTGAAATAAGAGAACACCATTGATTTAAATCTAGATGCCGCGCATCTTGTGTCACTCTTATTTAAACTCGGCTTAGATTTCATGCGAATAAATTTATCTAATTCACTCTTATTTGCCGCCAGCTGTCGCTCTGACTGCTGTCGTTCTGCCTGCTGTCGTTCTGCTTGCTGTAGCTCTGCCTGCTGTCGCTCCGCCTGCTCTCGCTCTGCTTGCTGTAGCTCTGCCTGCGGTCGTTCTGCTTGCTGTCGTTCTGCTTGCTGTAGCTCTGCCTGCTGTCGTTCTGCTTGCTGTAGCTCTGCCTGCTGTCGCTCCGCCTGCTGTAGCTCTGCTTGCTGTAGCTCTGTTGCTGTAGCTCTGCTTGCTGTTCCAACCACGATGGCTATAGAACCTCTCTGTTTAATCTCAGAGTTTCCACCAAAAGGTCCACTCCCTGTCGCACAGTTCAAAAAATAAAATTAAGGGTTGAAACTACCCCAATCGTTATTTACTGATTTAACGTCTCCGTATACCCTTTAAATAGAACACTACTAAAAAGAATCGGAAAACCACTTACTAAATTGGGGGTAGTCACCCTTACACGAAGGGTTTGCAATTTAAGCCTGTAATATCTCAACAATGATCGCGCACATACATAGGAATCTAACCCCAAAACTTCGTTAAAAGGCATCAAGTAATAAGCTCACAATACGGCATCAAAAATAGGGGTGAAAACTACCCCAACCCAAAATTATTGTTACTATCAAGTGGTTGGGTGAAAATGCCTCCTAATGCACACACTTAAATTCTCTCAGTGCAGCCCGCAACTCTTTTCAGTTATACACAAAAACTACCCTCTAGGAATATAATGATCATCTTTAAAACCACCAACCACGATGGCTGAAGAACCTCTCTGTTCAACCCCAGAGAATCAATCGAAAAGGTTAACTCCCTATCGCACAGTTCAAAAAATAAAATTAGGGGTTGAAACTACCCCAATCGTTATTTACTGATTTAACGTCTTCGCACACCCTTAAAATAGAACACTACTAAAAAGAATCGGAAAACCACATACTAAATTGAGGGTAGTTACCCTTACACGAAGGGTTTGCAATTTAAGCCTGTAATATTTCAACAATGATCGCCCACATACATAGGAATCTAAACCCAAAACTTCGTTAAAAGGCATCAAGTAATAAGCTCAAAATACGGCATCAAAAATAGGGGTAAAAACTACCCCAACCCAAAATTCTTGTTACTATTAAGTGGTTGGGTGAAAATGCCCCCTAACGCACACACTTAAATTCTCTCAGTGCAGCCCGCAACTCTTTTCAGTTATATACAAAAACTACCCTCTAGGAATATAATGATCATCTTCAAAACCTCCAACTACGATGGCTGAAGAATCTCTCTGTTCAACTCCAGAGAATCAGTCGAAAAGGTTCACTCCCTGTCGCACAGTTCAAAAAATAAAATTAAGGGTTGAAACTACCCCAATCGTTATTTACTGATTTAACGTCTCCGTATACCCTTAAAATAGAACACTACTAAAAAGAATCGGAAAACCACATACTAAATTGGGGGTAGTCACCCTTACACGAAGGGTTTGCAATTTAAGCCTGTAATATCTCAACAATGATCGCGCACATACATAGGAATCTAACCCCAAAACTTCGTTAAAAGGCATCAAGTAATAAGCTCACAATACGGCATCAAAAATAGGGGTGAAAACTACCCCAACCCAAAATTATTGTTACTATCAAGTGGTTGGGTGAAAATGCCTCCTAATGCACACACTTAAATTCTCTCAGTGCAGCCCGCAACTCTTTTCAGTTATACACAAAAACTACCCTCTAGGAATATAATGATCATCTTTAAAACCACCAACCACGATGGCTGAAGAACCTCTCTGTTCAACCCCAGAGAATCAATCGAAAAGGTTAACTCCCTATCGCACAGTTCAAAAAATAAAATTAGGGGTTGAAACTACCCCAATCGTTATTTACTGATTTAACGTCTTCGCACACCCTTAAAATAGAACACTACTAAAAAGAATCGGAAAACCACATACTAAATTGAGGGTAGTTACCCTTACACGAAGGGTTTGCAATTTAAGCCTGTAATATTTCAACAATGATCGCCCACATACATAAAAATCTAACCCCAAAATTTCGTTCCGATTAGGAAATTATTAAATTTTTTCGAATTATCGTACATTATTTATAACGTTGTTTCGAAAAGTCTCTATATACCTACTCGATAGCCTGCCTAAGACCGAACGGCTTCGCTGCTCAAAGTAAAGTGCATGCATAACGATGCTGGAGAGGAACGAGATGAGGGGCGGAGCTAAATAAATAACAGGTGTAGTTTATGTAACCAATCAATATAGGAGGCAAACCTGCACTTTCACTATTATGAATAGTCGCACGAAACCATCAATATCTCGTTGGAATAAACCTTAACTAACTTCTGTACTCCTGATAATCGAAAAATTGAAACAGCCTTTATTTTACGCTAAAAATTCCATAAATATTGTTTATATTCACAATGTCTTTTAATATTTGGCCTATAGAATATTCAAATTGCACTTTGAATATCTTGTTTATGTTCTTTTGTTTTTAACCCTATGCAGGGATATTACTTTTGTTTTTAACCCTATGCAGGGATATTACTTTAGTTTATATAATCTTCCTTGTACACCCTGGTGCAAGTATCCTAATTTACTTACGAAAATCTTAATTTTCGCGAGTTTTCTAACAATTTCACCCAGAAAAGACACAAAAATTCGTAGTTTTCCGATTTTACACCGTACTTATTCAGTCTGTGGTATTATTATGATCTAAAATCCATTAATTAAATTTAAATTCCAAGACCATTCAGCTCTCAAAAATATGTCTGCACGGCTTCGCTGTTCGAACTGAAGTGCTTACATAATAGTGTTAAAGAGAAAAAAGACGAGGGGTAGAGCCAAAGAAAAAAGGTGTAGTTTACGTAACCAATCGATATAGGACTTCCACGACTAAGAAGAGTTGCAGAATACAATCTATATCTTTTTCTGATATACCTTCACTAATTTCTGTACTCTTAATAATCGAAAATTTAAAACAATTTTAAACACTTTAATGTTACCCTAAAAAAAAGACCACACAAATTTTTTAACACTTTTTCAGTCACCCGTAGAAAACAGCCAGATAAATGTTGTTTTAATTCATAATGTATTTATAATATTTGACCTATGGCCTATATATCCTGCACTTTGAATACCTTGTTTATATTCTTTTGTCTGGAACCCTACACAGGGATAGTCCCAAATATGCCAAGTTCAGAGACAAGAGTATAACAATAGGTCACGAAATCTTTCTTGTACATGCTGGTCCAAGGTGCAAGTTCCCTAATTTCCTTAAATGACATTCATTTTCGTGAGTTTTTTAACAATTTCACACCAAAAAGATACAAAAACTCATAGTTTTCCGATTTTGTACCGCACTTATTCAGTCTGTGGTCTTCTCAAGATCTGAAATCCATTAATTAAATTTCCATTCCAAGACAGTTCACCGCCACATAAGAGACGTCCGCACGGCTTCGCTATTCAAACTAAAGTGCATATGTAGTAGCGATGGATTGAAAAAAGATGAGGGGCGGAGCTAAAGACAGAAGAAGAGTAAGAAGGAGAACGTAACATATCGATGTAGGGCTTCCACCACTAAGGATAGTAACAGCATACCATCAATGTCAGGTTCTGATATATCTTCATTAACTTCTGTATTCCTGATAATCGAAAATTTGAAACGGGCCAATTTCACCCTAAAAAAAAAATAAAAAAATGGCCACACAAAATTTTTAAAACTTTTTTAATCCTGACCCATACAAAAGACAGCTATAAATGCTGTTTTAATTCACAATGTCTTTATAATATTTGACCTATGGACTATACATCCTGCACTTTGAATATCTTATTTATGTCCTGCTGTTTTCAACCCTATGCAGGGATATTACCAAATATGCAAAGTTCAAAGACAAGCATAACTTTAGATTACGTAATCTTCCTTGTACACCCTGGTTCAATGCGCAAGTTCCCTGATTTTCTTACGAAAATCTTAAATTGCATTCATTTTCGCGAGTCTTTTAACAATTCCACCCCGAAAACACAAATTTTCATAGAGTTTCTCGATTCTACATCGCGTCTATTCAGTCTGTGGCCTTCTCAAAATCTGAAAATGTTTCAATCGTACCCATTATTTAAATTTAAATTCTAAGACAATTCGGCTCCATAGAAGACGTCTACACCGGTTCGCTGTTCGAACTGAAGTGCATACATGATGGTGTTGCAGAGAAAAATTTTGATGGGCGGAGCTAAAGAAAAAACAGGTGGAGTTTACGTATCCAATCGGAATAGGGGGCGAACTTGGGCAGCCAATCAGAAACAAGGTCATTCTTGGCTGACCAATCAAAAAAGTGGTGGGGGGGTCAACTAGGAGCCCCCTATTCCCACTACTTTCGACCATTAAAAATGTACAATCTTCTTTATATAGGTTCAATTCCATGATTATGAAAAGTATATCGTAACACAAATGATTACGAAATTCTTGAAATTGTATATCGTAAAGCATATTGTTGTCAGTATAAGGTTATATGTAGTGTTGTTAAATAAAATATTAGGTTAGAATACGAGAGATAGACTGTACAAGGTGTTAAATTGATAGTGTTATCACCAGTATTTTAGAAAAAAAAAACTTCTCAATAGATGTAGTTTTAGTTGGCGATTTTTTTACCTTTGAAAATCAAATAAATGATTATAAAATTTTATTTAAAAATGTACCGTATTAAAAATGTATTGTTTCTATTGTTTTAAAAACTTCAAAATATTTATTTTATAATATTATTTGGCAATAAATATATCAATACCAATTTAATCATTGTCTAATTGTGGAAATTTGTATAAATATTTGTCCAAACAGCATATGTAATTACGGTTTTAAAAGCTTTAAGAAATCAAACTGGATAGTTTATATCTATATTAAAAAAGAGTTGACAGAGATAACTCTATGGAAAAATATTTATACAATTTGAGTTGTACTATCATTGCACAGTGGGAAGGCGTATATAATGGCTCTGGTAGTGCCAACATAATTGAACAAATAAAACATTAACTGCCAAATTCACTAAGAAGACTTAAGATTTAAACCCGATCTAGTTGCCATGAAATTTAAATCTTATTGTGGGCCAGTTTTGTTTTGCTTATGATATTGTTATAACTTATATTAAATATATCAACAAACAAATGCTTATATAGGGATATTAAGGATAAGAATCTTACGATAAAGTTTTGCATTATGTAAAAGAAATAGTTGTATCCCGAAAATAAATAAAGTTCTCCATTTTTCCCGGTTAAGTAGTTAAACAAAATGATTTTTTATTCTTGTATTTTTACGGTTTAAAACTTGTTGGTCTTGTCATATTAAGCCCTCTGCTCTCAATTTAGGGCAATTTTAAATTTAAACCACGTTAATGAATCCGACTGTAAATGTTTTAATATTTATACCAAAATTCATATACTTAAGTATTTGAGGTTGTTAAATATGATTCTAGTTAGAATCAGTAAATTCAAAATTTTACAAAAGTTCAGTGCAAAATAATACCTTCTGTAATCAAGTGATTTAAACGAAAACTTCGATTGCAAATACAGTATTATTAGTGCTCAAAAACTGCGTTCAACAATGAAAGTTTTTAATAAAATTAATAGCAAGAATTTTTGACGTTTGAATGAAAATGTTACAAAAATAAATGTTAAAATTTATTCTTTTACAAATTTTATGCAAATAAATTAATTGCAACGTGAAAAATAAGTAGTTGGATTTGTACGCGAATAACAATGAAATGAAAGTTAGCATTGAAAATGGGAAAAATTAATTTATTGCAACATTTTCTGCGAATGTCTGTAACATTACATGAATTTGTGTGATAGGAAAGGGAGCAACAAGGGCCTTCTAAATGTCAATTTGTCTATCAACGCGTAATTCTAATTCAATTTTTTATTTTTTAAGATTTGTACATATAAACCCAAAGGTACTTTTATTATTTCAAATTTTTTACATATACGTAAAAATACACGAATTAAAGTTCAGATTACATAAACTATAAATCCTACATTTTCTAATTTCCGTTAGATGAAAAATCTTCTATTGCTCCATCCATCATACTAATTAAAGAAGTCTCTTGATGAGGCAACCATTACAGCTTACGTGCCGTTTGAAAAAGATCGTAATGTTTCAAGCTTTGTGGTCTTAAGCATCAAATCAATGGGTCAGAATGGACCAGAAGCCGACAAAACACTTTCTCTCGAACATTTTTTGGAAAGCGAACGTCTAAAATCTTTTACATACTTATTCGACGCTTCTCGGGTGTCTTCCGGTAGCAATCCAGTTGACAAAACTAGAGAGGTAGATATGTATAGCTACATACTTAGCAATGCGCATATTAGGATCTCAAACTATTCCTTTAACCATCTAACAAAAGTCAAAATTTGGATCTTTATTTTTCGTATAATGACCATACCTCCTCGGCAGGCGATCCCAATGTGCGTTGTAGTCAAGATAATACCATTTTCTGTTTTTATAGATTTTTTTAAATCAATTTATTTTTGACAAATTAGGAAATTAATTTATGAAAAATTTTTCTGTCCCTATTATTTTTGTATATAAATAATTGGCAAGCCTGTTATTGTAACATAAACTTAATCTAAAAAAGACAACTATTAACTAACTGAACTAGCTTTATTTCACCTGCCATTTTATTGATATCAATAGTGACATCACCTTAATTTAACAACTTGTAAAACTATTTGAACTTACAGCATGTTCAGCATAGAAATTGCAGTATTCTTTTTTCTGCAGATTCTGATATCAACGATTAATTTAAAATATTTTGGGGAATGGTAGTTATAAAATCTTTAAAATTTTCTTGAATTATCTTAATTAAATAATTGTCACATATTAGTAAAGCAAGATTGAATTTTGTAAAAAATATTTCTTTTTTATAAATAAAAATCCAATAACAGATTATTTTCTTTCATAAACTTTGGCATTTAAACTATAAAACTTAAACTTAAAATTCTTACGTTCACACGGAAGAATCTGTGACTGATTTCGGTTTAAAATTTTCATTTTTTAACCGACTTCTAAAAGAAGGTCTCAGTTCGTCGACTATGTATTTTTTTTATGTATGTACACCGATTACTCCAGAACGGCGGCACCGATTTGAATGAAATTTTTTATATTCAGGAAGTTGCTGCGTTCGTCCCATATTTCTTTGGATGAAATTGGTGCAATAAAATCCAAGATGGCACTGACAATACGGCGGCCAAAAAAATTAATTTCGTCCAATTTTTCCAGAATTGGTATGTGGGAATTTTCGGGATCGTACACAACGAATCTGAAATTATTTTAAAAAATTCAGTATGGCGGACAAAAAAATTTAATTTTATCCGATTTTCTCCAAAATTGGTACGGTGGAGTTTTCGGGGTCGCACATAACGAGTCTAAAAATATTTTTAAAAAATTTAATATGGCGGATCCAATATGACGGACGAAAAAATCAATTTTGCCCAATTTTCTCAAAAATTGGTACGGAGGAGTTTTCGGGGTCACACATAACGAATCTGAAATTATTTAAAAAAAATTCAATATGGTATATTTAATATAGCGGACAAAAAATTTATTTTGTCCGATTTTTTTCAAAAATGATATGGGGGAGTTTTTGGAATCGAAAATTGGTATGGAGGAGTTTTCGAGGTCACACATTACGAGTCTGAAATTATTTTAAAAGAATTGAATATGGCGGATCCAAGATGGCGGATTATTAATTCTATGTTTCCTGATTTTGTTTAAAATTCATATATGGGGATTTTTGTTAGTGTTAATTACGAATTTAACACATTTTTTGAAAAACTGGGTCTAGCGTCCTGAAAATTTTACATTTTTCGATTTTCTCCAAAACTGATTCAGGGAATTCTTCAGGGTGTAAATTATGAATTTAAAAGGATTTTTTTCAGGATTTTTACGTCTTAGGTTCTTTAAATATCGATATTAGAAAGTTTTGAGGCCTATATTACTAATTTAAAATTAATTTGAAATTTAAGATAGTGGATTTACTATGAAAGACTAAATATTTGTTTGACATAATTTCACTGGCATTTAGGGAACTATAAGAATCAAAGAATTTTTGGTGGTTCATTTTAGTGTGTTTTACAACTTTCGATAAAATGAGTATTTCTTCGCTACCTTGGAGGTACACTAGTCTCGATGAGTACTTAGTTAAAATCATTTATGGATATCATAATGAATTTAAAACTGAAAATCGAAAAATGAAATTTTTACAAAAAAAATTGAACCGACTTCTAAAAGTGGGCTAAAAATTGAAAAATAACTATAAATTTTAATATGAAATTGAAACTTTTGAAGTCGATGCCAAATTATTTCTAAATGAAATTAATAACTACTAATACTATACAAATTATGGTAAGAAGGCTATTACAAATAAAGTAATTTTAATCTATTCATGCGAATTACATTTTGTCAGGTATTAGTTTGGGGCGGACCACAAAAATTTCAAAATTATTTAAAAATTTATAGTGATTTTTCACTTTTTAGCGCACTTTTAAAAGTCGATTAAATTTTTTTAATAAAAATTTTATAACATAAAATATTAAGTCATATCTGATTTAATCTGAACCGACTAGAAATAGAAAATTTTGTAATTTGAATTGAAGAAAACTAGAAAGACAAATGTCCACTTTTTGAGTTTTTGGGTACAAAAACTTGTAATAGTAACTTTGATTGATTAAACTTTTTTCAGTGGGTTGACTGGTGCTAACAATTATTCCGTTACTTTCAAGTTTATTTCAGATAAGATTGCCTATTAGATGTCTTAATTTAAGAAATATTTTAACTGATTTCCTTATATTTCTCCTCAAATTTGTATTTGAGTATGGCTTGAATTCCTTTAAGCCTAGTTGACACACAAATAATTATATAATAAATCATTTATTTTTTGTGATATGAATTACATTTTGTTAACAGCGGTAAGCACCGCTTTCTAACAAAAAATTGTTTTGTAATTTATTGAATGTTTGCGTACAGTTTACATGCGTGTGGCAAGTAGCTATAAATAATGGGAATGCTAACAGAAATTCCATTGTCTATACAACGAGCTAAATCATTTATCATTGTTTTTATGCGTTATAGTCTAGCGTAAGATAGAAGTAGAATGACAAAAGTCCTCGTGTAAACGTATATAATCTGGAAATGAATAAATAAACAGTTCTCAGTGCAATGTGCAGAAATAAAGGGTTTCCCATTTTCGAATAACAATAGTAGCGAAGAAAACGCACTAATCCTGTTTACCATTAAGTTTTACTTGAATATATATATACTGCTCAAAATAAATTAAAAAATCGCTAAACTTTTTCTAATAGTTTGCTTTTTTCGTAAGGTTTTTTTACAGCCATCAGTAAATAAATAACAAATGTTGCAAGATGATTATATCAAGTGTTATTTTTATACTGGCTAAACTACCATAAGGAATTTTTAAATTTTAAAGTTACAAATAAAGAAAGGATGCGGCAAAGATTATCTAAATATTTTCAAGCATATGTGGTTATAACACGTATCAGCAATGGTGTTCCACAACTACAAATTGCAGAAAAACTACCCATAAGCTTATCTGTTATTATAAGAACGTAAAATGTCATTTTTAATACCGGAGATGTATTAAGGGGGCCATATGGAATCCATGGATGCATTATAATCATTTCGCAGGACCGTATTTTAGAAGAAATCCACTCAAGCTGCATGTTTTATTACCACTGCATCATTATACTAACAACCCCATTTCAACACAAACTGTGATAAATTGCTTACAGGAGAAGGGACTTAAATCTAAGCGGAAAATAAGTAGACAGGACAACACAGTACAAATCGTCTAGTATTTTACCATGAACATGCACATTAGAATGAACTGGAATAATACCAATTATTGTTTTTATATGAATGTATGGGGTTCTGATGAGCGAAATCCAGTTTGTAGGAGATGAGGTGATTATGGTAACACGTTTCAATAAAATCAAAATTTTAGAGGAAAATCTATAATGCATTATTTCTAATGGAAGACCGTGTTTGTTATAACTCAGAGTGGAAATGTGATGGTTATTGAGTCCTTATCGATATTATACAACCAGATGTTTTGAGCTTTGCTCAAAATTACGGCTAGCCAACAGCCTAGAATGAAATTCCATACAGCATGTGCGTAATAAGTAAGGGAGAAGCATGTGGCAAAAATAATTCACAAACAGATTCGCAGTGCTTAATTTCAAGAATGAAAGCAAGTACTTTAAGAAAGAATTCGACATTTAGCTAACAGTATGCTATGTCGACATCAGAAGATAATACGAGCAACGGGGACACACCCTTTATTAAAATATGCTTCAGTGCTTTGGAGAAAAATGTATCGATATACAATTTAAGTATAATTTTAGAAATTCAATTGGCACTAGTACAAATTATTTCATCTTACAAAGGTGACAAAAGGCTTTCCCGACAAAACTTTATCATGCACTTACTTGCCTTATGAACAGCTATATTAAAATGGGAAAAAATATAATAATTAGAAAGAATACCACCACAGATTATTTTATCTTAAACAGATACGGCAAAAAGCATTTGCACCAAAAGGAAATGTCAATGCGGATTTCTATTGGATTGTATCTCACTTTATGGTGACATTCCATTGTGTTGTGCTCTATACGTATTTTATAAAAATCATAATTTTTGTTGAATAATAGTATGAAAACTTTCCTGTGCTTGCCAAACATCAAAAACTGAAGAATATTTGGCTCTTTTTAAATTTCCTAAATATCCCTTAAGACACGCATTTGCAGAAGCAAAAATGATAAGAATAAAACAAGTGATGTGCCGCTTCAAATTAGCAAAATGAAACATATGATTAACCTCTGTTTAACTGGAAATCAAAGTAAGTTCAACGGTACTTGTGTGCTAAAGGCATCACTAAGTGGAGAAAAGACGCAAAAAAATAGACTTTGTTCCGATATCAATCAACAAAATGTCGCGGAGAATTAATGATTTGGCAAATAATGTTTAATTTAATTTTTTCGCTATTCAGCTTAGCGAGTCAACCAATGTTGCAAACACTGTAGTATTACATGTGTACATTAGACATATTTTTCAAGAATTCCATTAAAAAATCATAGCAATGACCGAAACATTTTCTGGTTTTGTGGTACAGGTAAAGAAGATCAACCAAAATGAATGCGCATTCCTGAAGAGTTATCCAATACTTTAAGCAAAGCTGTAAAAATAGTAAATCTTATAAAATCACGTGCTGCAAACTCTCGTCTATTTTGTGCATTTTATTAGGACTTTGGAAATCTCCATGTTTCTTTACTACTTCATAAAGAGGTGACGAAGAAGTGAAGGGAAGAATTGGCCGTGCAAAAACAACTTTCTTTAAACTTAAGAATCTTCTCCTTCACAGAAATATGCCACTACAGACTCGAATACGCGTGGTTCAATGTTATGTATGGCCTATTTTACTACATGGTGCTGAAACTTGGTCACATAAGGCTGGGACGGTGAATCGGATCGAAGCTTTTGAATTGTGGACACTCCGCCGACTACTGCGTATCCCCTGGACTGCTCACATAACGAATGATGAAGTTCTACAAGAAGCTGGCGTATAAAGATAACTAACGGACACTGCAAAACAACGAAAAGTGTCATATCTAGGGCATATACTAAGAGGACCTTGCTACTCCGTACCAAGGCTAATACTATAGGGAAAAATTGAAGGCAGGCAGGGACCAGGTCGAAAACAACGCTCTCGGCTCCGCAATATAGGAGACTGGTGTGGTATATCACACGCCGCAACCATATTTAGATAGGCTGAGGAGGGCACTCTAGTTATAATGTGACCATGAGATGGACAAATGATCGCCGACGTGCGGCATAGCACATGGCACCCGAAGAAGAAGAAAGAAGTTAAATGTCTTTCTCGTGGCAAGGTATTGACGCAATTGTTTGAATTAAGGTTCGAAGTCCTAGCATTTTTTCTTTCATTTGTCTACTTGTGTATCTGATATTCTTTGACTGCAAAAACATACTTAGCCGAAAATACTACTATTAAAATTTGGCCACATGTGAGCAAAAGTTTAGTTGTTTTTGGCCCTGTATAAGGTAACTTTATAAAGTAACTATTTTTGAAAACGTAGGTTGGGTCCAAAAGTAATAAACGTTATAATTAAGACAAACAAGTACACAGTGTTATCAGTAAAGTCTGCATTAGGTGGGAAATAAATTTTCTTTTAATTTTTATATTATGATTTTTTAATTAGATAATCTGAGTTTTTCAATTAAACTATTTCCTTAATATTAATGTGTATTACTTTTAGACACTAAATACGTTCTCAAAAATAGTTTTATAAAATTACCTTATACAGGGTCAAAAACAAATAAACTTTTGCTTACATATAACCAAATTTTAATAGCCCTATTTAGATTTTGTAGAAAAACACACTTTTAATATGGCCCTACTTTAAGCAAAATATGTCTACAATGAAGCACCGTCAAAACTAAGAACTTTTATGTAGGTTGCGTTGAGGCTTATTTTGCAACAGTGGTGCAATTTAAAAAATGGTCAAAAAATCTCAATTATCTTAAAGAGTTAAAACTTGGTATATTAGCAAAAAATTTAATTTAGAAAAACTCTTTCCATTAACTTTTTTCGATATTTTGAGATATAACCCACTTTTAAATTTTTTTTTGGAAAAACATTAAAATTTGACAGATAAAGCTAATCACGTGATTCCTATTTTTTTACCGACTTCTAAAGGAAGGAGGTCCTCAATTCGTCGACTATGTATGTTTATTTTTATGTATTTACACCGATTACTCTGGAACGGCTACCCCGATTTTAATGAAATTTTTGACGTTATATAAAGGACGTTGGTCCCATATTTTTTTGGACGAAATTGGTACAGTAAAATCCAAGATAGCGCTGACAATATGGCGGCCAAAAAAAATAATTTTGTCCGATTTTCTCCAAAATTGGTATAGGGGAATTTTCGGGGTTGTAGCTAACGAATCCGAAAATATTTAAAAAAAATTCAATATGGAGGAGCTAATATGGCGGACAAAAAAATTTAATTTTGTCCGATGTTCTCCAAAATTGGTATAGGGGAGTTTTTGGGATCACACATAACGAATCCAAAATTTTTTTTAAAAATTCAATATGGCGGATCCAATATGGCGGACAAAAAAATCAATTTTTGTTTGATTTTCTCCAAAATTGGTACGGGGAAGTTTTCGAGGTCGCACATAACGCATCTAAAATCACTTTAAAAAATTGAATATGGTGGATTCAATATGGCAGACGAAAAAATAAATTTTTCCCGATTTTTTCCTTGATATATGAGAGTTTTGGGATCGCACATTACGAATCTGAAATTATTTTAAAACAATTAAATATAGCGGATCCAAGATGGCGGATTAAAAATTCTACATTCCTCGATTTTGTCTAAAATCAATATTGAGGGATTTTTGTTAGTGGTAATTTCGAATTTAAAATATTTGTTGAAAAACTCCATCTGACGGATTCAATATGGCGTCCTAAAAATTTTACATTTTTCGATTTTCTCCAAAACTGATATATAGCGTCTTGAGGGTGTAAATTATAAATTTAAAAGTATTTTTTTTCCAGATTCAATATGGCGAATCCAATATAGGGGAATAAAAATTTCACATTTTTCGATTTTGTTCAAAACTGGGACTGAATCGTTTTTAAAGATGTAAATAGCGAATATAAAATTATTTTAAGAAAATCTAATATGTCAGATGGAATATGATGATCCGGAAATTTTAAATTTCCGGATTTCATTCAAAATTGGTACTAGGGGACTTTGAAGATTTTAGATTTAGATTAGATTAAGATGTTACAATCACTTTTTTGAAATTCAATATGGCGGATCCAATATGGTGGGTTGAAAATTTTACCTTATTCGCATTTTTTCAGATCTGATATTGTGGGGTTTACGTCTCAAGTTCTTTTAATATCGATATTGGAAGGTTTTGGGGCCTATATTACCAATCTAAAATTAACTTGAAATTGAAGATAACGGATTTACTATGACAGACTAATTATTTGTTTGACACAATTTCACTGGTATTTGGAGAACTCTAACAATTAAAGAATTTTTAGTGATTCATTTTAGGTTTACAAACTTGGATAAAATGGGTACTTTTTTGCCACTTCATTGTGAGGTACATTAATTTCGATTAGTACTTAGTTCAAATAATTTATGGATATCATAATGAATTCAAAACTAAAAATCCAAAAATAAAATTTTTATAAAAAAATTGAACCGACCTCAAAAAGTGCGCTAAAAAGTGAAAAATAACTATACATTTTTATATGAAATTGAAATTTTTGAAGTCGGCACCAAATTGTTTGTAAATGAAATAAATAACTACTAATATATACAAATTATAGTAAGAAAGTACCTAATTACAAATAATGTGTTTTTAATCTGTTTATGCGAATTACATTTTATCGAAATTTTATATAAAAATTTAGTCATTTTTCAATTTATAGCGCACTTTTTGAAGTCGGTTTAATTTTTTTATAAAAATTTTATTTGGTTAATTTTCATCTCGATTGAAGCAGAAGTTGTTGACAAATTCAAATTTTGAATAAAGCTATTAAAAGAAAATCCATAAGGCGTTGACTTTACTGGTCACACATATAAAAAGATCCAATAGAATTTTTACGGAATGCTCAATGTATTTATTGTTTCTAAAAATATATTTTATATACAGTTATTTCAAGTCATTAAAACCTATAAACAGCGGGGAATATAAAAAAACGAATTTGTTATACTAGAATGGAATTAGCATTTTTTTTTTTTTAAGAAATACAGCACTGTTATAAAGAAATATGTATTGACAACAATTTGGCCATTTAATTATGTTTTTGTCAATGGAGATCTATATCTGATAGCATTCCATCTAATTTTATTATTTTTTTCCGGTGTAATATAGTGGTTACCGCAAACAAGGCCACGAAAGCTATTGCTAACAACACTATAATGTTGATTCATTACTCAATAAATTGCCTATTATTTTTTATGAAAAGGGGCCAAATAGATCTACTAGAATTATTATAAATTATAGATTATAGAAAAAGATTCGCTCATATATTCAAGACTTAATTATGTTTAGAATAATAAAAACAATTACCCGTCGCGGCTGCGCCCGCAAAATATTTGTTTTATCGCACAGATAAATTGATTATGGATTATAGAAAAAGTTTTGCTCATATATTCATGACTTAATTATATTTGGAATAATCAAAACAATTACCCGTCGCGGCTGCGCCCGCAAAATATTTGTTTTATCGCACAGATAAATTGATTATGGATTATAGAAAAAGTTTTGCTCATATAAACATTACTTAATTATGTTTAGAATAATAAAAACAATTACCCGTCGCGGCTGCACCCGCAAAATATTTGTTTTATCGCACAGATAAATTGATTATGGATTATAGAAAAAGTTTTGCTCATATATTCATGACTTAATTATGTTTGGAATAATAAAAACAATTACCCGTCGCGGCTGCGCCCGCAAAATATTTGTTTTATCGCACAGATAAATTGATTATGGATCATAGAAAAAGTTTTGCTCATATATTCATGACTCAATTATGTTTAGAATAATAAAAACAATTACCCGTCGCGGCTGCATCCGCAAAATAGTTGTTTCATCGCACAGATAAATTGATTATGGATTACAGAAAAAGTTTTGCTCATATATTCATGACTTAATTATGTTTGGAATAATAAAAACAATTACCCGTCGCGGCTGCGCCCGCAAAATATTTGTTTTATCGCACAGATAAATTGATTATGGGTCATAGAAAAAGTTTTGCTCATATATTCATGACTTAATTATGTTTAGAATAATAAAAACAATTACCCGTCGCGGCTGCATCCGCAAAATAGTTGTTTCATCGCACAGATAAATTGATTATGGATTATAGAAAAAGTTTTGCTCATATATTCATGACTTAATTATGTTTGGAATAATAAAAACAATTACCCGTCGCGGCTGCGCCCGCAAAATATTTGCTTTATCGCACAGATAAATTGATTATGGATTATAGAAAAAGTTTCGCTCATATATTCATGACTTAATTATGTTTGGAATAATAAAAACAATTACCCGTCGCGGCTGCGCCCGCAAAATATTTGTTTTATCGCACAGATAAATTGATTATGGATTATAGAAAAAGTTTTGCTCATATATTCATGACTTAATTATGTTTGGAATACTAAAAACAATTACCCGTCGCGGCTGCGCCCGCAAAATATTTGTTTTATCGCACAGATAAATTGATTATGGATTATAGAAAAAGTTTCGCTCATATATTCATGACTTAATTATATTTAGAATAATAAAAACAATTACCCGTCGCGGCTGCATCCGCAAAATATTTATTTTATCGCACAGATAAATTGATTATGGATTATAGAAAAAGTTTTGCTCATATATTCATGACTTAATTATGTTTAGAATAATAAAAACAATTACCCGTCGCGGCTGCACCCGCAAAATATTTGTTTTATCGCACAGATAAATTGATTATGGATCATAGAAAAAGTTTTGCTCATATATTCATGACTCAATTATGTTTAGAATAATAAAAACAATTACCCGTCGCGGCTGCATCCGCAAAATAGTTGTTTCATCGCACAGATAAATTGATTATGGATTATAGAAAAAGTTTTGCTCATATATTCATGACTTAATTATGTTTGGAATAATAAAAACAATTACCCGTCGCGGCTGCGCCCGCAAAATATTTGCTTTATCGCACAGATAAATTGATTATGGATTATAGAAAAAGTTTCGCTCATATATTCATGACTTAATTATGTTTGGAATAATAAAAACAATTACCCGTCGCGGCTGCGCCCGCAAAATATTTGTTTTATCGCACAGATAAATTGATTATGGATTATAGAAAAAGTTTTGCTCATATATTCATGACTTAATTATGTTTGGAATAATAAAAACAATTACCCGTCGCGGCTGCGCCCGCAAAATATTTGTTTTATCGCACAGATAAATTGATTATGGATTATAGAAAAAGTTTTGCTCATATATTCATGACTCAATTATGTTTAGAATAATAAAAACAATTACCCGTCGCGGCTGCATCCGCAAAATAGTTGTTTCATCGCACAGATAAATTGATTATGGATTATAGAAAAAGTTTTGCTCATATATTCATGACTTAATTATGTTTGGAATAATAAAAACAATTACCCGTCGCGGCTGCGCCCGCAAAATATTTGTTTTATCGCACAGATAAATTGATTATGAATTATAGAAAAAGTTTCGCTCATGTATTCATGACTTAATTATATTTAGAATAATAAAAACAATTACCCGTCGCGGCTGCATCCGCAAAATATTTATTTTATCGCACAGATAAATTGATTATGGATTATAGAAAAAGTTTCGCTCATATATTCATGACTTAATTATATTTAGAATAATAAAAACAATTACCCGTCGCGGCTGCGCCCGAAAAATATTTGTTTTATCGCACAGATAAATTGATTATGGATTATAGAAAAAGTTTTGCTCATATATTCATGACTTAATTATGTTTAGAATAATAAAAACAATTACCCGTCGCGGCTGCACCCGCAAAATATTTGTTTTATCGCACAGATAAATTGATTATGGATTATAGAAAAAGTTTTGCTCATATATTCATGACTTAATTATATTTGGAATAATAAAAACAATTACCCGTCGCGGCTGCGCCCGCAAAATATTTGTTTTATCGCACAGATAAATTGATTATGGATTATAGAAAAAGTTTTGCTCATATATTCATGACTTAATTATATTTGGAATAATAAAAACAATTACCGGTCGCGGCTGCGCCCGCAAAATATTTGTTTTATCGCACAGATAAATTGATTATGGATTATAGAAAAAGTTTTGCTCATATATTTATGACTTAATTATATTTGGAATAATAAAAACAATTACCCGTCGCGGCTGCACCCGCAAAATATTTGTTTTATCGCACAGATAAATTGATTATGGATTATAGAAAAAGTTTTGCTCATATATTCACGACTTAATTATATTTGGAATAATAAAAACAATTACCCGTCGCGGCTGCGCCCGCAAAATATTTGTTTTATCGCACAGATAAATTGATTATGGATTATAGAAAAAGTTTCGCTCATACATTCATGACTTAATTATATTTAGAATAATAAAAACAATTACCCGTCGCGGCTGCGCCCACAAAATATTTGTTTTATCGCACAGATAAATTGATTATGGATTATAGAAAAAGTTTTGCTCATATATTCATGACTTAATTATGTTTGGAATAATAAAAACAATTACCCGTCGCGGCTTCGCCCACAAATTATTTCTTTTATCGTATAAATAAATGGATTATAGATTATAAAAGAAGTTTCGCTCATTATCCGGTCAAGTTAACCCTAAAAAAAGAGGTAAGGTTACCAAAATTTGCATAGAGCTGAAAATTTGTACAAATGTTCGGAATACCATTACAAATAAGTTGTTATAAGTCCCCAACGATCCCAAGCCTGGAAAAAAATTTATTCAAGGTCAAAGTGGGGAAAAATGGGTTTTTCGCATTTTTTAGCCAAACGGAAAGTTTTATCATCAAAATAGTTCAGATCAAAATTGTAGATCATAAAATTACCTATAAAAATTTTTCTTACACTTTTTTTTCCTAAGAGTCACCATTTTCGAGATATCATCGCTCAAAAAGTCCAGAAAGCTGAGTTCTCCATAATATGATATGCATAAGTACGCCGCGTACAGACAGCATGGAGAAAGTACCTGTTGACCCAGTATTACTGTTCCAACGTATGAGTATTACAATGGCATTTGAAGATGAAATAGAAAAATATTTCGAATATGAATTGGCACCCTACCCGTTGTCGCTATTCGATGACATTAGAATGCGTAAAACTCAAAAGTCGGCCATACATGACTTACTGTATACTACAGTAAGTCTGTGATGGCTACACCGATTGCATAAGGAACATTAAAGGCGCAGAACAACGTCGTCGAGTTACAACAACATCTTCATCTTCAGACATTTTATTTGTTCAATTTATGACCGTTCCCACTACTCAACAAAAGTTTCTGGCAAATACCCACAACAAGTCACGGTTCATTTCACTGCTTAAAGAAAGATTGACCAGTGAAGGTATACTTGTCAAACAAGCTGTTAATGATGCTGATGTCCTCATCATTGAAACAGCATTAGAACAGTTCAATTTGACAAACACAACTATTGTTGTTGGTGAGGGCGTTGATTTACTGGTTTTACTGACTGCTCGAACCCTAACTAACAAAACCATTTATTTTTTAAAACCTGGGAAAGCTCAACATCAGTCTGAAATATATTCAACACAAAGTTTATCTGCTTTTGTAAAGTGCCAAAATCATGTTTTGTTTTTTACTTGCAATAAGTGGCTGCGATACGACATCAGCATTTTACAGAAGGGTAAAACATCTGTTTTTAAAATGTTTGAAAAACAAGATTTAGTCGGTTATGCTGAAGTTTTTAAAAATAGTAACTCTACTCCACAATAAATTATCACCAATGAAATTCGCTTTCTTTTTGCCATGGACGGAGCTCCAAGAAAAAATGCCTGCATCGATAAGTTCCGCTACGCGCTCGAAATAAAAAGCGAGTGCAATTAGCTTGTTTTCCTCCAACCTCTGCTTCTGCCCAACAACATCTATTTCGGGTATATTATCAAGTTCAACTGTGACTTGGTAATCAACTAGATTCAAAAGATTTGGGTTGAAAGTTGATTGACAATACATTGGAACCAATTCAGACTTTACTTCCACCTGCACCAGAATAAAACACAATTTTTTGCAATTGTAAAATGGATGTAATGCTAAATGCGGCTGCCAAAAAGTTGTGTTATTTTGTTCATTAGCATGTACAAATTTTCAAGGCTACTCATGTTCCAATGTTGAATCTCCATTAGAAGACGGTTCATATCATATCAACGAAGAGACGTCTGATACATCGCTTTTGGAGGGATTTATTTGCACTCGACAGGAAGAAGAAGAAGAAGAAGAAGAAAAAGAAGAACGAGAAGACGAAGAATAAGAAGAAGCAGAAGTATTTAACGATAATGAATCTGACGAATAATTGACCTAAATTCAGTAGAATCCAGACAGCTTCGATTATTTTTATCTATTTCTTCTTTTTTTTAATGATTACATAGTACAATATGGTTAATGAAATAGGTCTACCGGGGAAACCACGTTAAAAAAACGCGTCAAGTACACTACCTCATAGGTGACTTGGAAACGTGTGCATATTTTGGAGAACGCAGCTCTAGAACTTTTTGAGCGATGATATCTCGAAAACGATGACTTTTAGGAAAAAAAGTGTAAGAACAATTTTTATAGGTAATTTTATGGTCTATAATTTTGTCTGAACTATTTTGATGATAAAACTTACCGTTTGGTTGAAAAACGCGAGAAAAACCATTTTTCTCCACTTTGACCTTGAAAAAATGTTTTTCTAGACATAGGATCGTTGGGAGACTTTCGACAACTTATTTGTAATGGTGTTCCGAACATTTGTACAAATTTTCAGTTCTATGCGAATTTTGGTAACTTTGAATGTCTACTTTGACCGGACTATCATATAATTATGACTTAATGATGTTTAGAATAATAAAAATAATTACGCGTCGCGGCTTCGCCCGTAAAATGTTTGTTTTATCGTATAGATAACTGGATTATAGATTGCAGAAAAGTTGTGTTCATATATTCATGACTTAATTATGTTTGGAATAATAAAAACAGTTACCCGTTGCTGCTTCGCCCGCAAAATATTTGTTTTATTGTACAAATGAATGGATTACAGATTATAGAAAGAGTTTCGCTCATATATTTCAGGTCTTAATTACGTTTAGAATAATAAAAACAATTATTTGATTGAATTAGTTGAGTGCTATGTAATACCATCTCGGGAATTATGTAATTTTACACATTTTTTATCATTTTCACCCTTTCTAATAAAGATATTGCAAAATCCTTTCTTATTGTTAACCTATACTACATCACGAATGTGTGTGTGAAATCTAAAGTAATATTTTTTACCGTTTAGGCTGTACGTTGATCGATCAGTCAGTCAGCCAGTCGGGACTTATTCTTTTATATATATTAGAGATAACTCTGGTCTGCATTTTAAAATATCTTTTTCTTTTGAGACTCTATTTGGTACTTTTACGTATTTTAAGTCGCTGAATCAAAACACAAAATCCAAATTTTTTTAGATACCCAGTAATTTCTAGGGATAGGAAAGTACTTTAAATATAATGAATAATTTTTTTTTAGTCCACTGAAACGATTTTTCGTATTTTAATCCAGCCTGACATGACATAATTCTACATGTTCTTGTGATACTGCATTCGTAGTTTCAATAGCATATTATTCTCATGATTTTGTGGGATGCCATCAGGTTTTTTGCGTAAAACAGGTGAAGTATTTTCTAAATAATTATTGCAAATATTCTAAAATATATTTTATGGCTTTCTATTCGTATTTTGAGAATTGTTTCAAGGTTAGTGTATTTTAAAGTGCCTTATTTGGGAACCAACCTCTTGTGTCTTAGCCTCAGATAAACGTGGAAAATTTTACTTTCAATATAGAAAAAATCTCGGTTCAAGACTTTAATAAATATCTTCATAAAGCCTAATTCTCTTCAATATTGTCATATTCTGAAAGAATTCTTTGAGATAGGAAAATTAAGTGACTTTGCGTAATTGACCCCTTTACCTTAAAACTGGTGTATGATATTTTAATTTCAAACTCAATTTTGGGGTAAGTAAAATCAAAATAGTATAAATTATTTATTAATATCGTATGAAAGATTTTTATGAAGCAGAGTGTATTTCCATGCATTCGCATGCACAAAAGAGATATAACATTTATTTAATAATTGTTTTAATTTATGCGACAGAATTTACGTTGAAAATCATCATGTAGCCAAGTAAAGGGTATTTTTTATAGAGGTATAGAACTTTAAGTTGGCAACACTTTTTTAACTGGCGGCCATTTTGTCAGCTGTCAAGTTATTTATGTTTAGTTTGGTTTGGCATTTCAACATGAATAGACTGACGCCTGAACAACGCTTCCAAATTGTGCAAATTTATTTTGAAAATCATGGTTCTGTTCAAAATACGTATCGCGCACTACGTCCATTTTACGGTCAACATAATCGTCCATCAGAGCAATTAATTCGATTAACTATGGAACGTTTTCGCACCACGTTTACTCTAAATGATAATACGCATCCACAGAGACGTCGTACAGTGCGTACAGAAGAAATCATTGCTGCTGTAGAGCGTAACGTAGAGGAAGACCCGAATCAGTCTATCCGCCAATGTGCACAGGAATTGGATATGTGTCCATTCACTTTATGGAAGATTTTGCGGAAAGATCTTGGTTTGCGTGCTTACAAAATCCAACTCGTGCAATAATTGAAGCCACACGACCATCTAGCAAGGCGTAGATTCGGTGAATGGGCCCAAAACAAGATTGCCGTTGATCCCGATTTTCATAAGCAAATTTTGTTTAGCGATGAAGCTCACTTTTGTTTTAATGGATATGTCAATAAACAAAACTGCCGTATTTGGAGTAATGATGATCCTCAAGTGTATTTTGAGACACCTTTACATCCAAAAAAACTGACTGTTTGGTGTGCTTTATGGACTGGTGGAATCATTGGTCCAATTTTGGGGTAAGTAAAATCAAAATAGTATAAATTATTTATTAATATCGTATGAAAGATTTTTGTGAAGCAGAGTGTATTTCCATGCATTCGCATGCACAAAAGAGATATAACATTTATTTAATAATTGTTTTAATTTATGCGACAGAATTTACGTTGAAAATCATCATGTAGCCAAGTAAAGGGTGTTTTTTATAGAGGTATAGAATTTTAAGTTGGCAAAACTTTTTTAACTGGCGGCCATTTTGTCAGCTGTCAAGTTATTTATGTTTAGTTTGGTTTGGCATTTCAACATGAATAGACTGACGCCTGAACAACGCTTCCAAATTGTGCAAATTTATTTTGAAAATTATAGTTCTGTTCGAAATACGTATCGCGAACTACGTCCATTTTACGGTCAACATAATCGTCCATCAGAGCAATTAATTCGATTAACTATGGAACGTTTTCGCACCACGTTTACTCTAAATGATAATACGCATCCACAGAGACGTCGTACAGTGCGTACAGAAGAAGTCATTGCTGCTGTAGAGCGTAGCGTAGAGGAAGACCCGAATCAGTCTATCCGCCATCGTGTACAGGAATTGGATATGTGTCCATTCACTTTAAGGAAGATTTTGCGGAAAAATCTTGGTTTGCGTGCTTACAAAATCTAACTCGTGTAATAATTGAAGCCACACGACCATCTAGCAAGGCGTACATTCGGTGAATGGGCCCAAAACAAGATTGCCGTTGATCCCGATTTTCATAAGCGAATTTTGTTTAGCGATGAAGCTCACTTTTGTTTTAATGGATATGTCAATAAACAAAACTGCCGTATTTGGAGTGATGATGATCCTCATGTATATGTTGAAACCCCGTTACATCCGGAAAAACTGACTGTTTGGTGTGCTTTATGGGCTGGTGGAATCATTGGTCCGTACTTCTTTAAAAACGATGCTGGTCAGAACGTTACAGTCAATGGTGACCGCTATAGAGCCATGATTACTGAATTTTTCGTTCATCAATTGAACAACCATGATGTGCAGGAGTTGTGGTTTCAACAGCTCGTGCCACAATTGATTTATTGAAGGAAACGTTTGGTAACCGCATAGTTTCACGTTTCTGACTCGTGAATTGGCCTCCAAGATCGTGCGACTTAACGCCGCTAGATTATTTTCTGTGGGGATATGTGAAGTCGCTAGTCTACGCCGATAAGCCCGAAACGATTGATCACTTGGAGGACAACATTTGCCGCGTTATTGCCGATATACGGCCCCAAATGTTGGAAAAAGTCATCGAAAATTGGACCTTCGGTCATGTGCCAGAAGTCATATTTAATTTATAATGCCAGAAGGTTATCTTTCGAATAAAGTAAATTTCATGCCAATTTAAAAGATTCATCTTTGTTTTATTCCATCTAAAAGTTCTATACCTCTATAAAAAACATCCTTTATAACTCGACATAATATTATCAAAGCTTTTCTAATATAATAATTCCAATCAGTTTCAAATGCATTTTTAATACTGTTATGATTGTGTAAAGGATTTTTGTTTTTTGTGAGATTGGTTAAACTTTACTGAAATAACATACACCAATATTTTGAACTAAATTAAACAAAACACCAATAATCAAGCAGGCACGGGCTGTAAATAGCGGTAAAAATTTTTGTAACGTTTGAGTTATTTGAATATGGTTTAATTACCCATTATTCAAATAAACAATTCCCTTTGAATATTTTACAACGTGAAATTCGAACTATGTACGAATAAGTATTGATTTTGTATTTACGCTCTTCCTACGGGTTGTATCAAACTACTATCAATAGAAAGAAATAAAATTTATTTTCAGTAATTTAGGGAAATTTAAAACTGTAGAAACTTTTGCTACTTGAACGTAGATTGTTGTTAAATTTGCTGAAATTGAAATTTAAAATACGTAATAAAAAAATTGAAATTACATGACATAAGTTGGAAAATGAAAACTTCCGTTGCTTGGAACTTAATACAAAATCAATATTTAATAAGCTGGGCAGCCTTTATATAAAGCAGGGAGGTTTAAAATTACAAAATTTATTTGTAATTATTATTTTTTCTGATTAATTTTAAAAACAATTGACTGAATTCTTAGATAATATTATTTTTTGCTAATAGCACTAGGCAACTAATTTTAGTTTATTTGTTGTATCTTGTATGAAAAGTGCATTTTTTTTGTTAATTTTGGGGCGCTGAACATAAAAATGAAAATGAAATTAAAAACTTAGTTGCAAGTTTCAAGAACAAATTTTTTTATTTTATTTTTACCACAATAATAAAAATACACACTTTTACACTTGTAGAGATACTATATATCCTGTCTTTTTCCTTCTCTTTTGTGAATTGTTTCTGGAACATCTCTAACAAGAGTCAAACAGTACTCGGCAAGCATTGAAGCATTTCACTTTTCCTGATACCTTTTCTCCATTGTTGATGTGAGTGTAGGAAATGGATCTTTAGAGACATAGTGCAATCCATCTTTTAAATACGATGACATCATGTTTTCAACAAAAGTAACTTAATTGTTAGCTTTTTTATTTCCGAAAAAAATAGCTATCATGAGGGGAAAATCATTCCAAGCATTTTTTCACAAACAAAAATACCTTCTTTAATTTTTGCTTCACTTAGTCTTGAGAATTTCTGCTGCAGGTACTGAAAAGCTGGCCCATCTGTATTGAGTGCCGTAACAAAGTTTTTCATTAGCTCCAATTCGATATGCAGCGGTGGCATTAAAATCTTTTTGGGGTCTACCAATACCATATGTTGTACATTCTTTTCACCTAACTCTAATGGTTGTCTAACGGATCAGTCTTTTCTCTTGTAATGAAGTGTGTTTGGTCGACAGACCCATTCACACAAAAAACAGCTAAACTTGCTGTAGTCTAGCTGCAACCAAGTAAAAGTACAATCATTTTTAAAACCACAGATCTGCCATTGATGCTTATCGTGTTTTAGATCGGTCAGTACTTATGTCATACTGTCGTATGATTCTTTCATGTGAACTGTATATCCAACAGGAATAGACGGTAAAATATTTCCCATATGCAATAGCACTGCTTTTAAACTCAATATTGAACCACTTAGAAACCATCTCCATTCCTCAGGTTTGTAGTTTACATTTAAAGCCGCCAATAAACCGCTAATATTATTGCAGAAAACCGAGTTCCTATCCATGTTAAAAAATAGTGCTACGCCTTTATGGCGTTTACGAAAAGCACATACTGAAATATCGTCTTCTAATAAGTTCCATTGCTGCAATCTGCTTTACTTTTTAAAAGTTCTAATTAAGTCTTTCACAAGATAATTTAATTTTGATTTGGGTTTTAGTATAACTTGCTGGATGTGAAATCAGGATCTCTTGATGCTTATGGAATATCTTCTTCTTGGGAAATCATTGTATCGTTATTATCTGGTTCGTAAGTGAATGTTTTTTGGGGTTCTAGAATAGGAAGTTCGTCATTATAAGGCACAGGTCTCATGGCAGATGGTATATCTAGATAGATAATAACCGACTTTTATTCTTGGATATACCTGAGTCTTTCCTAAGATGAGGCATGAACACGAGGCACGATGCAGAAATAGCAATCATTAACAAGATCTGAGGCCTCTCCATATTACTGGGACAGCAAACCGCATGTATTACAGCAGATATGTGGCATCCATTGTTTGTCTTGAATTGAAATAAAGCTGATATGCATTTTTTATCAATGAGGTAATAGACCGCTTCTGAGCCGCATAACTCACCTCACTACAAACATAACAGAAGTGATATGGATTGTTTACACACTTTCAAGACATCTTACAATCTCAACTATTCGATTCGACTCACTAACTTCGACTGACTAACCCCCCGCTTTGTAGGTGCTTATAAACCCAAATACGGCTTCTACATTTTTAGAGAATATTCGAGAATTTTCTATTCAATTCCATAATATTCGCAATAGTAGAGTTTGTCACTTGTTTGTATACAGGGGCTGTTCAGTACAATGCAGATATTAGTTTAAATAGCTTTCTCCCTTATTTTAACCTTGGGTAGTTAAGATTTTATATATGGGGGATCATCGCTGGAGATCCCCTATGCAATGTTGCAAAGTTGTACAAAACTTCCTTAACTAGGGAAAAATCTATATTTAGCAACATCGCACGCGTCTATTGTTATAACAATACAAGTAAATAACGTGCATTTTTGTAGTTATATTGTTAATATATAGGAAGACATGACATCATGTATCTCTAAAACTTGAACTAATATTAAAAAGATAAGTTTAATTTCGGTTTTAGCACACCAAAAATGGTAAGATTTAGTTGATTTTATTTTAGAGATATTTTTTCTGTTGTCCAGCTGAAATGTGTCCCATAAACGTTCAAAATAGATGAAATATCTGAACATATTAGTAAAGTCAAAGCTTTAATCTAACTATCATTAAATTAGATTTGTCTAAATTAAATGTTCTTAAAAAATATTTTTTTTTACAAATAATAACAAAAAAAAATTGATCAATGGGTTAGGCTCGTAGCTGGTGGAATCAAACGATTACTATGAATACTGACACCCAGAAATCAGAACAAATTAATACTGTAGCCTTAATCACATTTCTGTGAAATCTTCATCAAGATGTCAATAGAATATAAGATGTGTCAACATCAAAATTCAAAATTATTTTCAGGTTCAGCTAAAACTTCTATTTTTCTTCTTGTTATCTGTTTTGCTCTAACATATAATTAAAATCAATTGGTACTAAGGACGTTTTTTCAAAGTATTCTTCTACAATTGTCACATAAATACGTTTTAAAATTTTTGTAGGTGAAGTTATAATCGCGCAAAAAAAAACGTTTGATCTCATTTGATCGTAGCCAAATGACGAAACGTTGTAAATAAACATTGACCTAAAGTTAGGTTCATAAATTTAGTGTTTCTATTTAACATTGATAGGGAAAATATATTATAACTTGTATGTAGTGTTTCTAATAACCCTCCAGACAAGTCACACAGTATGTCTGAAAAATTTCCCAACTAATTTTCTACACTCGATACACTTCATTTTTGAAAAGTTAGAGGTTGCATATTGCGTGTTCATGCTAGTTTGTACAAGCTCGCGCAGTTAAGTTGTGTGTTCGGCTTAATAATAATTAGTTCGGAGATTTCATTGTCAGATCACCGATACATCCTATTTGAAATTGACGTTGAAAAAGACGCAGCAGTAGCAGAATACCGAAATCCTAGGACTACGAACTGCCACCTCTTTCAGGAGGAACTGGGAAGCACAGTCATAGGGTTTTTATTGAGATACCGTGATGAAGCTGATTTGGAAATCGCTACCAAACAAGACAGTGATTAGCTGCCAAATAAGACGAAGGCTTCTAAAGTCCAAAATATTCTGGTGGAACTCTTAAATTGAGAACCACCGGAAAAATATTCGAAAGTTGTTTAAAAAAGGGCTAAAATACCGAACTGAAATAAGCTGGGAAGAATATAAAACTGCTCAGAGAGAATACAAGAAGCTAATAAGGGATTCACAAAGGAACATGTGGAAGAAATATTGTGAGAGCATAAAAAGTATGTCCTCAGTATTTTGCCTCTTCAAAATACTATCTGGAGATCCTGGTGCACAGATTGGAGCACTGGATCTTCGTGAAGGAGGTCAGAGGGAGCTGCTAAGAGTTCAGGAGGCTCAAATCAATATTAGGGCGAATCTAAAGAATAAAGACTTCCCTTAGTACATCATGACTATAAGTTAGTTAAAAGGAGAGTAAAATATTAAAGAGTGAAATGGTCGATGGAATCTTTGCCCCTTTTAAGTCAGCTGGTAAGAATGGTATATTTCCAGCTTTATTACAAAATTCTTCCGATATTACAAAAAGCCACCTGAAGAAACTATTCCGCTCCCGTTTGAACTTGAGGTACATACTGATGGCGTGAAGTGAAACAAAAATTGTGTTCTGCGTTACAAACTTGAACAGTTTCTTATTAAAGACACTCAAAAGGTTAGTGGATCGACTTATTAAGGAAGAAATAATGATACATTATCCCTTACATTTTTTACAATTTACCACCTCTGGCAGAAAAATCCACGGATGCGGCGCTATATCGATTCGTCACAAGAGTCAATCTGCCTTAGGTACCTTTATCGATATCAAGAAGGCGTTTGACAACACTTCTCACGATTCGATATGTAACGCTCTACAATGACGAGGCCGACACTAGTTGCATGGATCAGAGCAATGTTAACTCGGAGAACTATTTATGCTGAGCTTAATAATGTAACTATTAAAGCACTGTTAAGTATAGGCTATCCGCAGGAAGGATTTTATATATACCGGACTACGCCGATGACTTAATCATTTTATGCCCTGGTCGCGATATCCGGGACCTGGAGGGACCAATATTGCAGACCATCTGGATCGCGGAGCGATGGTGCTATAGAGAAGGAATCGGAATAAACCCGGACAAGGCTGAGGTGGTATTCTTTACAAATCAGAGGAAAATGGATAAACTTCCCACAATTACATTGGCAGGAAGAACTATTCACTAAAAGGGGAAAGTTAAATACCTAGGAGTAATTCTGGACTAGACAGAACTGGAATGATCATCTAGAGGTTCGAACCAAGAAGGCCGTATGTGATTTCTGAGCTTGTAAACGAGCCTTTGGGTGTACAAGGGGACTAACACCTAGAGTACTATTTTGGGTTATACACTATGATAATCCGCCTCATGATTACGTACGCCGCTATTGTATGGTGGCCTAGTACAGCAAAGTGTAAACACCGCTTTCAACTTGACAAAGTTTGAAGAATTGTTAGAGTGGGAATATTGAGTGCGATAAGGAATGCTCCCACAGGGCTCTTTAAGTGGAGGGGTGTCCATCACTTCACATGCAGACAGATTATATGGCGCCGCTTTAAAAACCCAACCGCTCTCTGCAGATATTTTTTCCCAGCACAGAATATTGGGAGGGAGATCAAAGCACAGAATATTGGGAGCGAGAGCAAAATCTTCCGAGAAATGGTTCTTGGTGGTACACAGGTGGATCTAGACAAGACGAAAGAGCTGGAGCCGAACCGTTCTGCAGGAGTACAGGGAGTCAGAGAGTACTACCCTTTCAGACAACGTGCGTTGATCTTCACAGCGGAAATTTATGCTGTTTTTGCAGTGTGCCTATCTCTGCGAGAGGGATATAAACAGGAATAGGGTAATAAACATATGCTCAGACAATAAGAACGCGATAATGGCACTGAAATCCAGAGTCGTAGCTTCGCCACTGGTTGTTTATATGTATTATCCTTTCAAGCAGAGAGAAAGAAAGAATATATGCTAACAGTTTATTTTCTGCAAATACAACTCTATTCTCTCTCGAGTTGTACTTGCAGGAAACACACTGTTTGTATATATTCTGTTCTTTTCTCTGCTTGAAAGAATAATACGTATAAACAACTATTTAAATGCAGCAGAGAGATTTGTAATGGAAAACATAACAAAAAAAACCATGGTTTACAAATGAAGTGAAATCCTTAGCAGTAGAAAAGAGAAAATAATATTTGAAGTATAGAAGCAACACAATCACATACGGGGAATACAAAATAACCAGGAACAGAGTAAACGATAGCATCCAATTAATTAAGCGAGGTTACTGGGAAAAGTTCTCAACTGACATGGAGCATGATCTTTATGGAGGGCAGAGAAAAGTCTGGAATATGCTAAGAAACCGCAAAAAAAACCGTTTACGAATACATTCAAACCACTGCAATAACAACAGAACAATGGGAGAAGTACTTTCACAATCTGTACGACAGCATTGCACCCGCAATAACACAGGAAACCCAGGAGGAATATGCGGAAAGAAATCAGGCTCCAAAATGGATTATCACAAAAGAAGAAATAAAAACAGCAGCCACTAAATTGAAAAATCGAAAAGCCCCTGGACCAGATGGCATAACAAATGAAATGCTCAAATATGGTGGAATGGCACTACTAGAAGAGTTACATTCCCTCTATAGAAAAATACTCAACGAGGAGAAAACACCAGAACAATGGAGGGAAAGCTTGACCATATCCATATTCAAGAAAGGCAACAAAACTGACCCGAACAACTACAGGGGAATAACACTTCTAAGCTCAACCGCCAATCTACTAACGAAAATCATAGCAAAAAAAATAGAATCTAGCAGAATCAGTGAGGAGCAGCAAGGCTTCAGACAAAACAGGTCAACAACTGACGCCATATTTATAATTCGCCAAATTACAGAGAAGGCCATCGAATACAACAAAGAGGCATATATGTGTTTTGTCGACCTCACAAAAGCCTTCGACAGGATCAGACTTCATGATGTTCTCGAACTACTTAAGGACAGAAACATACGTCATAACATCCTGAAAGTAATTAAAGACTTAAACAGCAGAAATACAACGAAAATTAAAGTAGGCAACAAGACATCGAACCAAATTCCAATATCTACCGGCATAAGGCAGGGAGACAGCCTCAGTCCAATTCTATTCAATGTCATTATGGACGAAATTATCAGAGTGGTGAAAGAGGCCGGTAGAGGATATAGAATGGGAAAAGAAGAACTAAAGATAATTTGCTATGCCGATGATGCAGTACTGATATCGGAAGACGAAGACAACCTCCAACGGCTCCTGTACAAGTTTGAAAAGACCGCTGAAAAATTTAACATGACAATCTCCATAGGAAAAAACCAATCTCCCACGATCAGTAAAGAACCAAGAAGATGTAAGCTCGCTGCACACAATCAAAGCATCGAACAGGTCATGTCATTTAAATACCTGGGAGCAAACATCACCAGCAATAGAAACTTAAAAGCAGAAGTTCAAGAACAAACAACCAAAGCTGCCGTAATGTCAGGATACCTACGTGATATTATATGGAGAAATAAACATATGACGACACAAAGTAAGATCAGAATATATAAGACCTGCATACGACCCATAATGACTTAAGCCATCGAAACAAGAGCAGACACATCAGCAACCAAAAGACTACTCCGGACAACTGAGATGAGAACGCTAAGAAGTATCACGGGTCATACATTACTCGACAGACTAAGAAACGATGAAATCAGAAAAAGATGTGAAATACAGGACGTCGTAAGATAGGGCAGAGGAAGAAGGAGAGCATGGGGGGATCATGTCGACAGGATGACCGACGACCGAGTGGCAAAAATTGCAAAAGAAGGAATACCAAACTCCTCAAGGCTTCCTGGTCGACCGCCTAAAAGATGGAAAGAGAGCTGGACATCGGTGTCACAGGAGCAAGAATAAACGAGATGCATTGACAGTCAATACAGGACAAAGTCCTATACTAAGAACAAGAAGAAGAAGAAGAAAAGAGATTTGTTTATTTCTTGCTTAAATTTTGATTTTTAAATATTTCGCGACTGATGTCTGAGTGCAAATATGTACAGAATAGTCTGACAAGGAGGAGTTGCACAATCAGACTCGTGTGGGTCTCGGGTCACTCGGGTATACGCGGGGATGAAGAAGCCGTTAGCAAAAGGGAATTAAGATTGTTGCTGAAAAGCAAATTTATTGAATCATGGAGGGAAGCTCCTGGAATGAAGTGTTTTAACGAACGTATAATTGGGCCTAACGCACGGCGTACTGAGGAGCTTTTCTCCTTGGGAAGGAAAAAGCTGCGAATTGTGGTGGGATTGACGACAGGACATTATCACCTGAGAGGCCATCTTTATAAGATCGGTGTCGAAAATATTCTGACGTGCAGATGGTGTTTGGAGGAGGTTGAAACTGTTGACCATGTTCTCGTACCCATCACTCAACATACCGAGACAGAGATATTTCGGAGATAGAATTTTGTTACTGGAAGCAGTTCAATTAACGAGGCTGCTTGGATTCATAAAAGGCGATCGGTCTCGAATGACCTGCCGCTATGTTGAAATGTAAAGGGCCCAATAAAGCCCAGGCATCGATGATCAAATATCACCACCTTTTATTTCATTCATTCATTCATTCATTCAAGCATTTGGTAATTAAACAGTAACTTGCACTACACTGTGCACGTGGTAGAAGCGCTTTAAAAAGTAGACGTCGAACGAAGTGAGAGGCCATCAACATCTGTTCTCGACGACAACGTTGAGAAAGTGCGCAGTCTGCTGCTCGATCAACCACATATTTG
This sequence comes from Diaprepes abbreviatus, assembly GCA_034092305.1. NCBI lineage: Eukaryota > Metazoa > Arthropoda > Insecta > Coleoptera > Curculionidae > Diaprepes > Diaprepes abbreviatus. Next base: position 6,716,232 of record JASJET010000008.1, on the reverse strand, counting down.
ACCATCGCAGAAAAGCTAAACATTGATGAAGATTTCGTACATTCAATATTAACAGAAAAAATGAACAAGCGGAAAGTTTGTTCTAGTTTCGTTCTACACTTCTTGACTGACAAACAGAATCAGATGCGTCTTATCTACCCACGGGATTTTGTTGAAACTGATGATAGTAGTTGTAACGGGCGATGAAATCTGATATTTCATGTACGATCCTCTTACTAAAAGGCAATCCTCGGCCCGATTGAGCCCAAAAGCCCAAAGATCAGAGAAAATACGGCAGCAAAAATTGAAAGTCAAAACGATTTTCATCGCATAGGGCGTCCTATCCTGGCGATTTGTTCCACTTGCATGATTTTGCGCCGAAGCACACTGCAACACTACTGAAGTATTATTCCGCTTCAAATCAGATTACCATATAATTCCTATCCGTCCTACTCACTTGATTTGACATCAGAAAAATATTTTTATGTCCAAAACTCAAGATGAAGATGAGAGGCTCCTTTTACAACGATATTCCGATGATTCAATGAGATTACATAAAGGTGATTAAACGAAATATTTGACACAGATTTTTTAACAGCTTTAAGAGCTCTGCCATGAATATATAACTAGAAGGAATTTCGTATAGAGGTCTGATATGAATAAATTTACTTATCTTTTATGATGTGTTATTATCTAACTTAGTTTGAGACTTTTCAAACATACTGTGTATTTATAAATGTTTAGAAAATATAAGAAATTGACAGACTTTGTATTTCAGTGTATATTTGAATTATTACAATCGGCCAAGCGCTTTCGGTCTCTATCGGACCATCCTCAGGGCTCAGACCCTAAAAACGAGAGAATATGGTCAGCAAATAAGTTCACTCAGTACTCACCAACCACACTCACTCGTCAAAGGGCACACCTCAACCCTGCCAGTTTGAGAAAAGTCGCGAGCTTAGCCTCCACACAGGACAAGATGTATACAATTAAAATTTGTAGAAACATTTAAAATTAAAATTAAAACCAGAACATTCAATACACAGTGCACGTTGACATGATTAAAACAATAAACATTTTCAATAACAACCCAAAAGGTTGAGGTTATGCCACACACAGTCATAGTATAACACGGCAATAAAACTTTACAAAAATCAAAACTACATACAAGTGTGTGAAAGCCTGAGTAGGGATTTTCTGTATGAGTTTCAATTCTTGAATTCCCTGTCAGTTGTATTTAAAATCAGTAAATTATTGGCAATGAGCAAAAAGGGGGAAAAAGGCAGAAAGAAAGGGCATTAAAGTTTATTAATCTATAGCGTTACTGATTTAGGCCATTCTGTGATCTATTTCGAACACTTGGGTTCAGTGGCGTGAAATAATTTCCATTTTTGTAAAAAAGCAACAAATTACACGAACATAGACGTAGTTAAAATTTGCTGAAATGTGTAAACTATTAATATATTTAGAATGAAGTGTCTGAAACTGAAAAAGATGATCAAAATTATTATAAGATTGCACCCCACGCAATCACAGCTCCCAGACATTTAAATTGTTTAATGATTTAAGGAAAAAGTTTGAAAATGGGGTTGCGGTCATTTACGTTGTTCATTCTTACATTGAGGCAATGATCGGGGTTGAGGTGTGCCCTTTGACGAGTGAGTGTGGTTGGTGAGTACTGAGTGAACTTATTTGCTGACCATATTCTCTCGTTTTTAGGGTCTGAGCCCTGAGGATGGTCCGATAGAGACCGAAAGCGCTTGGCCGATTGTAATAATTCAAATATACACTGAAATACAAAGTCTGTCAATTTCTTGATTTCTTCGGTGTACAACCTGTTAATAACTTATAGAAAATATAAGACATAAATAATTACAACTCGCTCGGAGAGACCGTATAGATATTACGGCTAAATTTAAGACTTTGAATTGATCACTTTGATGTAAGTACATCTGTCGTTAAATTAGAAAAGACAGTAAACAACAAATATTATTATAATGTCTATCTGTGCATAATTCGTAATATCTAATCATGTTCTGCAGAATAAAAATTCTGAAAAAATTTGAAAAATCATCCGATTACAGATGAATGTGGTTTTTTAGACAATTTATCATTATCCACTTTTACAAAATATTTTTTTCATTTTTAAACGATTATATTTAGTTTCACTGAGATTTGTGGTCTATCGAATAACAATCAAAACTTGTAGTCGAATTTTACTCACTTCCTACTATCCTATCAGGCTGAAATTTGGTATATATATATATATATATATATATATATATATATATATATATATATATGTTTAAACCGCAAACGAAGTACTTATCAAGTTTAGGTAGATGCATCACGATGAATATTCTGGTTCTAATTACACCCAGCGTCACAAGGACTATTCATATCTTAAATAACTAGTTTGATGCATAATTTAATAATAAATAACTAAAAAGTAATCAATGTACATAATTCTCAATTTGAGAAACTCTCACTCTTACTTAGCAGTTCATAGCACAATTGAGTCATAAAAAGTAAGAGCACAGAATTTTATAATCAAACTACTAATCTGAGTCTATTGTATATCACTATTTTTTGTAAATTTTTATATTGGTTAACATAATAAAATATAACTTTGACATTTATAGCTAATAATATGATAATACGGAGTGAAATACTTAGAAACAACTGAAAATATATATAAAGTAATATGGACTGTAAATTTGATTGCACAGAATGTAAGCAATTACATGTGACTGATAAGATCCCAGACCAATATTAATGTTTAAGTATTATATAAAAATGATTAATATTTTTCGAGAAAGTAAAATAAAATCGCTGTTTTAGAAGTTTTAACTAATTAAAATTTATTTTTAATATTGTCATATACTCAGTAAATTATTCAGTTATTGTTAATAATTTAAAGAAAGACATTGTGCTGCTTATTTAATAAATACGAATTTTAACACCATGGATTATTAAAAAAATTGAGAATATGTAATTTTTCACTTTCAAATGCCAAAAGGTCTATATATTTGAATGTGTGATATATAATATATAAATCTGAAGACTTTAAGAAAGCTAAAAGGATCAATTAGTGTAAATTAAAAAACTTTTGGAGTACACATCCCCTCATCACAATTTTTTTAATTTTCTTACCAGTCTATATGTTTTTTATTAAAGATTTAATTAAAAATGCTACTTAAAACTTTTTACATATTGCTGCTTTTGGGCCAACAACCTCTAAATCGCCCTCTTTTAGCAAACAAGCAGTTTTATTTAAAAGTACGAACTTTGAGGGACCTTAATAATAACTTCAGGAAAGTTTCAGATTTAAATACACGAAAACACTCCCGGAGTTTTATCAAAAGGGATTTAAAACAAAGAAATTAATTCAAATTAAAGCGAAGTTAACAATATTTGTCGAGTAAAAATTATTTATTGTAAATGATCCTATTTTGTTTTTAGCAGGCTGACAAGATAAATAAAAGAGAGCAGGAAAGTGCGGAAATAAGGAAAAAATTGGCGGTGCATGACATGTAAAAAACGTCATCACCAACATTTAGGCGCTCCGTAAATGTGATAATGTACCAACAAAGATCGTACTTATATACAGGTCTGGAAAATCCAAACCAGAAACTCGACGTTTCTTAAGTATGATAAAGAAAATACTATATTATTCATCAAATCAGAATGAGATAGAATATAAGCATCGTAAGCATCGACATACTTGATAATTGCCAGTTTGGCCCTCGGGTGAGGGGTAATAAAATGCTGGCGCGGTGAGAGCGGGCGGCAGCATGCAAAACTATTTTTTTTTTGTATTTCGACTATTTGATGTATTTAAAACAATAAATGTATCAAATAATCATTAAATATTCCAAACTCCGTCGATTATGTTATAAGTTTAGATAAAAAGTAACTACACCCTCTCATTTGTTTCAAGGTATTGCTCGTCTTCGTGTTGCACGGAAGTTAGCGGGGGTATTGGGCGTAGGCGTTCCCTACGATCTTCTGTCCCGAACTAACCTGACGGGCTTAGTGGGTTAGAATTTGAAAAAACGGCCAAAATAATTTAGAAATTATTGTGGCCGTTAAGAAATTTAAAATAGAAGGTTGGCTATAGTAACGTTTCGATTAAACCTCGGTAATATGAACGGCCAATCTTTTCTTTCTAAAGTTTCGTCTCGGGTCAAAGGCAACAGTGTTGTTATATTTGTGCGCGGCTCTTCTATTTAACATTGGATTGTCATGAAACAAATATCAACGATTACAAAATTAGGCTAAACAGAAAGGCAGTAATATATTTACGCCGTACTCTGGTGTGTAAAATACAAAAAAAGCATGTTATCCACATGACGATTATCTAACTTTTACTAAATCAAAAGCAGAGGTTAAATTCCAAGGCTTACTGGATCATACAGTGGATAGAATTATATTTCTTCAATTAGACGCCCTTGAACAAATTGATAAATTAGATTTGTAGATATAAGTTTCATTTGTAAATGGGTCTTCGATGGAACGTTAGGTCAGCCAGTAAGAAATGAAATTCACTAATCCGAATATTTCTGATACAAATTTATTCCTAACCTCTCTTATTCCACTTCAATTAGCACGCAACAAAAACAGATTGTGTTGTACAATTCCAAACCCTCCTCTACTATGAATTGCGGGTCTCTGAAATTTGAATTTATTAAGAAAACCGAACAAAAGTATTTAAAGAAAATAGAAAATTATGAACTCGAACCAGACAACTTGCACCATATAAAAGAGTTCTCTTTTCCACCCAAGCTTTAGTACAGTACAACTTATTTATGACGATGATAGACGGCTAGGTGAATGCTTCGGCTGGAGCGAAATCGGTCCAACGTTGTTACCTCTGCCAAATAACAGGCCTTTAAGGAGACAGATTAGGATTTCTTGTTGACATGCCAAAGAAAAGGTTCGGAAGCACTAACGATGGCAACAGAGCTCAACGTTTCTTCGAGAACAGTGATGAGCCAGTTATGATAGCAAGAGCAAAACGAAAACTGATCATCTGGTTTCCCGTTATTTTGCAAACTATTGGAAGTGGACATTAAACTGCAATAGAGAAGATTCGGGAATACAAACTTCAAACGGCAAGATTATTCTTCAAAGGATATTCTTGGTACAATATTCCAACATGAATCCACAAATGACTTACTTCATTGACCAGACATCATTTGCTATATTACCGATAGGTGAACTATCAAAAGATGCACAAAAATCAACGGACAAGTTGATAATAAACTATCGCCTAGACTTTGCCCGAAAATCTTCTAGAGAAAAAATATGGAGGATGTGTTCCAAAACTTTTCGCGTCGATGGATCCTTACACTGCTTTTGACATAGTAAGGATTCGGATAACAATTCGTACTTATTGGAGAATGAGAAAAGAGCTGTTAACAAAGAAGTTAGTAATTAAAAAGTTCTTTCTATTATTTTTATTACAGTCGTATTATTTATTCATTTATGTGAATCAATAAATATTATATTACTTACAAATTATTTGCATTGGTATTTATTAAGAAGTCTTAAGCATAGAGAAAAAAGTACTTCCGCCTTTTTAATGATTATCGATATCCGTGTATTTATTATTATAGTATTATATTTAAAATGTACCCTGAAGTCAAGCACAATATTTTGTTCATGGAAATACAATTATTCTTTTTATTTTATTTTTAAAGCATTGAACCACATTAGACTTTTTCGAATTTATTTTCATGATTTTAAAGTTTCAGTCTGCTATTGTTGGATCCGATTTTATTTTTAATATCAAATTCGTGCTTTCGACCAACTGTGTATTGACGACCCGAAACCAGCGAAAAGTCCTTGCCCGACACCATTTTTGCTCGAAACCAGGAAGCAAGCTACGATACAACCGTATGCTTTATTTCACTTCTTCAACATGGCTAAACGGGTTGTCCGTCGCTTTCTGTTACATTCCCTTTTTTTAGAGTTTCTGTTTCGCATTTTCCATACCTGCATAATGTGACGATTACGGCGGTAGCCGCGCACGTACGCTACGCACCCGCACAAACTATTGCCCGGTTAAAAAAAAATTAGGAAACTTTGTTATTATTTATCTCTGAATTTATTTTTTTTTTAATTTTCCAAAATATTGCCAAAATTTAATTAAAATTTTTAATATTTATTTGTTGAGCGCCAGATAAAAAATAATTATAACAAATTATAACTATTTCTTACCAATTTGAAAAATTTTTAATTTTATAATATCTATATACATATAAATGTTTTCCTGTTCTAAGGCGAGTTCAGTTTTTTATAAGATCTCAATCAGACAATCAATACACAGAATGATTAAAACACAATATATAAATTTAATTTAACAATAAAAAAATGCACAATTTTTTTTTAAATAAAACTTAGATGAAATAATATGGTCAAAGCTTCTATATTTCAAGCATCAATATTTCTAATAAATATTAGTAATTATTCTCTTTTATTTACCATGCATTGTCTTTTTTACAACTTGTTTCACAAACTGGGAACGTTTTAGATTTTAGTTTAGCAATCGTCTACTAGATGGCTATACGGCATTTTAATATGGAAAGCGTGGTTTATTTTACAAAACTGATATTATTTTAAAGAAATTATCTTGTGCTGTATTGTGATTCAAGTGGTTAATATAGTTTAACACCTGATATTGATGATAAATATTATTTATGTTCCAACAGGTTAGTATTGCAAACTATAACTTATTAATTTAATTATTTTTATTTTACGAAAAGTTAGGTTATTATTAATTGCTAGTTTACAATGGCTACCAAAAAATTAAAAGCTTTCTTCTGCCTAGTCTAGTATAAATACCTCGTTTTGTTGTTCTGTTATATGGTCTCAATATTATAAAACACAACTCCAGTTTTTTTTTAATTTATTTTTTTCTTTAAAAACTTTCAAATCTGCAAAATATTTTATTGTCGCTTCTACTAATTTCTTTATTAAAAAAAAATTCCAATTAATTTTTCTCATGTTCTTCTAATCACAATTTATCGCATGTGTTGTTATCTGAGAGTTAAAAAACTACTTCACAGGACAAAACTTGAGACTTTTACTGATTACTTTTATTAAATTATGAAATTCATTTAATTAACAACAACAAAACACATAACCTCTTAAAAAAAATTTTTGCTTTTGTTTTCTGGTGACGTAAGAAAAACTTCCGTTTCCCTTTAAAACAATTGAAAATATGAGGTTATGAAAATTTTCGGGAGCACGAGAGACGCAGTGCTTTCAGCAAATTGATAACTTCAACTCTTACGAATTTCCTACGCCTCGGCTTTATATATGTGGCCAAAACATAAGAAATTTCTACAATCTGATTGGTCAGATTTTATGACACTTGGCAACTTTTACTACTTTGAAAAATTGCAATTAATGAAGGCTTTTGAATTTTACCAATTTTGACTAGACTTTTCATGTTTTAATTAATATATAGACTTAAATCTAACCATTGAGCATTATTTAGCTTGCAATAAATAAACTTTAGAGCTTTCTTGACATTTTGAAATATATTAAAGTCACTTTGGCATATTATTTGTATTTTAAAATTAATAAAAATTAACACTTCGCACATTGAAATTTATGACTATTTTACTCAAATTTTGTTCAAAAAAACTCTAAAATGTATACTGTTGCTTCGGATATTATTATCCTATTATTAAATAAAATTTTCTTAACATCTTTTGCTTTAAAAAAACTTAAATCTACCTTATAAACTAATTAAATATATATTAGATTTTTCAGTTTTGCAAAACTTATGGTTTTAGTTTCTACATAGTTTGTTTAATAATTCTTAAAACTATAACATTCTTTTCCTATTTCGTACACTAATGTTTGTTTTTCACTAATCTTAGCTTTTTTGTTTGAATTTCACACTAATTTTCCACTATACGCACTTTTTGTATCTCATGAGTGATTGTTTTTATTGGGACCAAAGATGATATATAACACATTATTATTAGTTTTTTAAATGCTCTCACACACTTTTTATTCAATAAAAATATATATTTGTTTATAATAACACTTCCTCTATCTAGTTAAATATTTTTTTCATAGTTTTTTTATTGAACTTTAGTTTTTATGGAGGAAAATATGGCATATTTTTGAAGAAAATATATTGTCTATTTCTTAGCATTATATTTTTGTATATATATTACTAATTATACAAAACATCTTAAACTATACTTAGATCTAATTTTTAACCTATCCTAAATCATATTTACTGGCGTATTAACGATTAATACTTTATTTTAACCCTTCTGTGTCTGATTTTTTTTCTTTCAATCTCAAATAAAATTGAATCTTATCACTTATTTATACAATATATATATATATATATATATATATATATATATATATATATATATATATATATATATATATATATATATATATATATATAGAATCAAAAAAGTTTTAAGTTGTTAATTTTAGGATGATTTACAACTTTGGATAAAATGGGTACTTTTTTGCTACCTTGGAGACATTGCGAGGTACACTACTTCTGATTAATACTTAGTTCAAACAATTCATGAATATCAAAATGAATTTAAGACTAAAAATCAAAACATATATATAAAAAAGTTCAATCGCCTTCCAAAATGCGCCAAAAAGTGAAAAATAATGGTAAGGAAACAATTACAAATAAAGTATTTTTTTGCGAATCACATTCAGGTATTAATTTTGCGTTGACTTCAAAAATTTCATTTTTATATAAAATTTTATAGAGCATTTTACAAGTCAACTCAATTTTTTTAAACAAATTTTATCAACCATTAGCGATTCACTGGGGCAAGATAATAATTCAGCGTGAAAGTTGTACAGGATGTAAGCGAAAATATGGAAAATCTCCCGGATATGAAAAAAAATATGTGAAAGGAATACTACAGGTCTATGTAAATTTTTTTCTTCTAGATCCCCAACCAACGGTTTGGATAGACGTTATTGAGGTGCTGTCACACAGCAACGTTGAAATGAAGTGGTGTCCCATCGTGCATGTAGTACATGTTTCGGTGGATTTCAAGTGGTAAGTGCTCTTCTAAGTCATAAAAAGCATTCTAGAGGAACTCCAAATAAAATGTTCCATTCAGACATGCCGGAAATACAAGTGATCCAATCAAAAAATTGTCAATGATACCTGCCCAGACGTTAATTGGTTGAATTTAATATTGATAATGTGAAACAATAGTTGCATTAGGATTTTTATCAGACCATACATGTGAGTTGTGTAAATTTATAATACCATTTTTGGTGAACACTGCTTCATTGTGAAGAAATTTAATAATATTATCTTATTAGACTGAATCGCCTACCATTCTTCCTAAGACGTTGGTCAACTCGTTGAAATGTTTTCTGATCTAGAAAAGTACGATTAGGACATCTGTCATGATATAACCTCCTGAGTTCCAAAGCATTGCAAGAAGCAATACCATATATCAGATGCATATCTGCAAACTCAATAAACGTGTATTCCATATTTCGAATTATTTCACAATTAATTTCACCACCAAATCCAAAAATCAGGAAATTAATATCCAAGTAAAGAATAAATGTGTCATTCAGTCTAAAATGCAGGATATTTATCTCTTTTGTACCTAGCAACGTTTGCAACAAAAATACATAGCGAATCTAGGTCGAACGGCAATCCACAGAATTAGACGTTTTTAACTAAAGAGGTAAACTCTAATTTTGAATCGAATTTTTTTTATCATAAACTTTCAACTTGTTGAATATTTGATAGGAACAAAGATGTATCTTTTATCGAGATACGCCAAATACATGATGTAAATAAAATTACGTTTTATCGAAAACGGTTAGGATTAGCGTCACGAATGAAGAATACTTAATTTTTAGTTAATAGTTAAAGATAGGTAAAAAACATTGTCTAAAGTTCTTATCATATAGGGCGTAAAAAATGGAATCATGAGTATCACAGCAAGTCTATCTCTGCAGCTGTGAGTAATTCACAACACTTTCTTGAATATTAATTTGAAGGACCTTACATGGTATACATCATATTAAAAAAATTGAAATATATCCAGTGGTTTAATAATTATGTATAAAACACTTGACTCCATTGCAGATCTTTGGAAGCCCATATCTCCAAAAAGAGGCCTATACGAAAATCATATACATGAACTTGTTGTATTCCTTTCACGTATTTTTTATCAAATTCGTGAGATTTTCCATATTATTCTGGACACCATGTGTTACAATAATGTCATTGAATATAAAGTAACTGTGTCCGCACGAGCTGTTGGGTTTCTTTTCAATATATGTGCACTATTGTTTCATATATCTGGAACAAAGACCGAAAATGCTGATTTAGCGAAAACCGACTCCACAACGCGAAATTGATCATGGTAATTTCAAAAACACTCAAAACGTATTTAAAAGTTAGAATGAGAAATTCTTGATGCGGATCTTTTGATAATCGACCATAATGAAATGGCAATGAGGAAATGCAAGAATGCTTTATGATCTTTCCAGACAAGATATTGTGGTCGTCGGTGATACTATTTTTAGTACCTTTATACGCTAATCAAGGCTCCCAAAAAAAAATTAGAATTCTTCAATCGTCAATGTAGGAGGCAAGTTGTTAAATATTATAAGGTGTTGTTAAAACTCACTTTAGAAAAAGATTAGGAATAATACATGTTGCCTAATACTATTAATTATGATCTTGCACAAATACAACACTCCAATGGATTGTGGCGTTTCCTAACGCTGAAAAACTCTTTCGGTACCAAGAAGTAGATTACTCTCTCCTCGGTATTAATGAATATTTACTTACTCGATATACCTGCATTTATTCTGTAGAATATCGACACTTATTTTTTCTCTTAAACTTATAATAGAATATAATTATATTCCGGTAAATGACACATTTTTACTTTTGTCCATTACATTAGTACAGACATTTTTTTTACCCTTTTCAAAGAGCTTAGAATTAAGTTCTTTGAATCTTTTTAACTCATCCTCAAAGAAAAGCACAGGACAGGCCATTGTTCTATTATAACCATCAGCAACATTTCCTAACTAAGGATTTGGGAAAAAATTTTAAATCCTCCCAAAACGTTCCTGTTTTTTTCGTCGAGGACTCTAACACCGAAGCTGTTTAGGTTTCCATATTCAGGTCAATGGATAAAAGAAGCTCTATTTGAATTTCGCATTGCGGGCTCCTTAAATTTGTCATATAACTCTATAAGTGTTTTGGAAAGTGCTACAATTCCAATTTCGTGTTGAGAATCGATCTGTGAGATCAAAACGTGTGGTCGGTTTTTTCGCTCACTGACCCTTTTCAGTTTTTGAACCTAACACATAAATTTTATAATTAGACTATGACGTAAGCTAAATATTTTTCTTTTATTTTCTCCTGAGAGAAATACTTTTGGTTATTTTGTATTTGCAGGATGAAAAATAAAACTTCACAAGATCATATTATTGACGAAATCCAGTACGACTGATTTGTCAATTTATGTTTAAAAATTAAATTTTTGAAAAATATTGGAATATTAAGAAAAATTTTAAGCGACAATATTGCGCTACACGATAACTTGTTTCTATGGATTTACATGCATTCATCAGGAATTAGCATGTGAAGTGAGTAAATGCATACTAGTTCTATATGTAGATCCAATTCAAAAATTTCGTTTTGTCGGGATAAAAATAAACTGTGAGAAACCGGTATTTCAAGATATACATATCCTGAAATTGAAAATTCTAATTTTCAATTGAAAGTTTTGTTTTTCTATCAAAAAGCCAATGCGTGTTTGCAGAAATTAAGTTGATATTTGCAGGGTTTTGTTATCGAGCTTCGAGGATACTCATAAATCACTAGAGAATTTTTATTCAATGAATATATAAACTACCTATAAACAATTTTTGTAATCTATTGTATGTATGTATAAATTACCACGATACAGTAATATTTAAAAAAGACATTTCACATTATGACTAATAGCAGATAAAGTTTGAGCTAAAATGAGTTATACACCTTCGTCTTAATTTGAGTTTTCCCAAAACTGTGGTTTTGCAATTTAACCGAAAGAGAAAGAGCTCGAAATATGGTTCTTATAACGCATGTGTAAGCTTAATATGGATTTTTTTAAGAATTAATAATGTACAAGGTGGTTTATTTCACATTACATTTATTATTTGTCGCAACCTCTCATAGTATATAGACATAGTTTTTATATGCTACTGTTTAGAAAGTTATTTGATTTTGGTAAAAGTTACGTAACAGAAAATATGTCTAGAATCGAACATTTAACATAAATAGTACTAAAATCATCAAAACATTTCACTGCAAAACCCGAATCTTATCTATCTTAAATTTTGAGAATGTGTATTTTAAAATGCTTGAAAATTGTTTCTACGAAATATATTGTTTTCACTTATATTGCATTTCTAAAATAATGTGCATTTTAAAATTTAGATACCCTCATTTGAACTAATCAAGATAGCGTTAGAGAATACCCTTTACAATACGAGGAAAAAGGAATGAGATGAAGTTTATCGATGACATCAGAACTCGCAGTCATCAATCGCTTAGATTTGCTTTGATAAAAGTGACATTTGCTGATTATCCCAAATTCCTGAAGGGTAAAAGCTTGAAAATAAAATTTCTTTTTGTAATGTATTTATAACTGCGTTAAAGTACTCAATAATACGTGCTCAAGATACTTCGACTGAAATATATTCTTGAGAATATTGCTTCGCGTTGATTCTTGTTATAAACTCAGTCCTTAAATATTGAATTACATTTTCAGTAATTATATAAGTATTTGCGCCAAAAAACAATATTTTTTTTTCATTGTACAGGGTGAATCAACGATTGGATGAAGTAGGTTTGTGCCTTTTCGGTGAAATTGAAAATGAAAAGAAACTATATTTATTGTTTGATACGGTTCATTTTTACGCAGATTTTAAAAATATTTAGGACTCTACAGGGTGAGCCAAAAAACTAGGACAGCATAAAGTTTTATTTTTTTTAAATAGCACACCCTATATACGAATCGTATTTTCAATTTAGCTTATAATTTTAAATCTTTTTTATTAAGGGTTTACTATAACAAAACTTTATAGTTTCTGAGATAATTAAGTTTAAAGAAAAAAAGTCACATTTTCAAGCATCAATTCAATCCTAAATAACGTTTTCAATTTTGTGACAAATATATTTAAATTTGGAATTTAGCAAGGCCAAGGACAAGTTAACATAATTATTACCTAATATTTGCAATAAAAGCTACAGGGTGTTGAACACATCGGCTCAAATTTGAACAAGTTTAAATGAATAAATATCTTTTTTTAAAATGGTACACCCTCTATATTTTCATGTTATTTAATAGAGTAACAAAAACCCTAAAAGTTTTGTTCAATATATCCTATACCTATTAATAATAGTTTTTGAGATATTTCAGTTTTTCTTATTTTCCATACTTTTTTACAGAGATACTCTTCATTATCATAGTAGCCATGTAAAATAATAAAAAGAAACTACAGAAACAAACAGAATGTGGTTAAATATGATGAAATACATTATTCGTTATATTACAACGGCAATAGTTTAATTAAACATAATGTGAAAAAATTAACACAACAATAACGACAATGCAAATACATATTTACTTTTATACTAAATTGAAACAAAAAAAATTACCTATTAAATACTGAGATTAATTATTTCTATTTAATAAGTGTTCGAATAAACGACCCTCTTGTGCAATGCACAAATTTAGTCTTTTTTGCAGATTTTCTCGGACCCTGAACAAAATTAGTGGCGTTATTGTTCTACAGGTATCCCTAATCCTGTTTCGCATATCTTCCACTGTTGTTGGTGGATTAACATACACCTTATTTTTAATATAACGCCATAGGAAGAAATCTAATGGGGTGATGTCGCAAGACCTTGGTGGCCACTCAATGAAACCCCCAAGTCCAATCCATTTTTGCGGGTGTCGTTGGTCCAAAAACGCACGAACTTCACGATGGTAATGCGGAGGCGCACCATCGTGCTGGAACCACATACTGTCGAGCTCATCCCTATCGAGACCTTGAAGCAGTTGGGGTAGTTCTTCTTGTAGAAAGTTCAGGTAACTATGGCCATTTAGTGGTTCATTAAAAAAGTGGGGTCCAATAATTCGATTATGATGAATACCACACCAAACATTAAATGACCAGTGGTTTTGATGTTGCACCTCTCTAATCCAAAATGGGTTTTCTGTGGCATAATAATGCATGTTGCGTCTATTTACGGCACCGTTGCTTCTAAAAGTAGCTTCATCACTAAACATTACCTTGCATAATAAATTTGGATTTAATTGAATCTCCGCATTTATTGTACGACAAAAGTTTACACGACTTTCAAAACCCTATCCATGGAATTCTTGGTGTAATTCCATGTGATATGGATGATACCTATATATTTCTTGGTAGTACGATTAGCGGTGGATTGTGATGTTTCACATAATGCTGCTAACTGACGGCTACCAATATAAGGATTTTCCTGAACATTTAACAATACTTGTAGTTCTTTTTCTTCATTAGTTACTGGTTTGTTGACCACTTTACGTTTTGGATAATCAACAGTACCAGAAGAATCAAATCTTTGCATTAAGTTTTGAAAAGTATGAGTATTAGGCTGGCGTCGATCAGGATACTTCATTTTGTAAATTCTTTGAGCAAGAAGGCAATTTTTTTGAGCCTCTCCTATTGTATAAATCATATCTATTAACTCATTCTTTGGAAAATTCATTTTACAATATAAGATGAATGCAAAAAAAAACAAACTACACTACATAAAAACCAAAAAAAGCGATTGCGGTTATAAATTTGACACACAGAAAAATGTTCTTTTACATTGTTTTTGCCATGACTACTATGAAAATGAAGACTATTTCTGTAAAAAAGTATGGAAAATAAGAAAAACTGAAATATCTCAAAAACTATTATAAATAGGTATAGGATATATTAAACAAAACTTTTAGGGTTTTTATTACTCTTTTAAATAACATGAAAATATACAGGGTGTACCATTTAAAAAAAAGATATTTATTCATTTAAACTTGTTCAAATTTGAGCCGATGTGTTCAACACCCTGTAGCTTTTATTGCAAATATTAGGTAAAATTTATGTTAACTTGTCCTTGGCCTTGCTAAATTCCAAATTTGAATATATTTGTCACAAATTTGAAAACGTTATTTAGGATTGAATTGATGCTTGAAAATGTGACTTTTTTTTTAAACTTAATTATCTCAGAAACTATAAAGTTTTGTTATATTTAACCCTTAATAAAAAAGATTTAAAATTATAAGCTAAATCGAAAATACGATTCGTATATAGGGTGTTCTATTTAAAAAAAATACAACTTTATGCTGTCCTAGTTTTTTGGCTCACCCTGTAGAGTCCTAAATATTTTTAAAATCTGCGTAAAAATAAATTGTATCAAACAATAAATATAGTTTCTTTGTTAATTTCACCGAAAAGGCACAAACCTACTTCATCCAATCGTTGACCCACCCTGTACATTATAAAAACGTAATTATTGCCTGAACACAACTTTAAAGGTTAAGGTTAAGTACTAAAGTGATAACCACATGTGTTACCCATTTTTTACCCAATTGATGAAAATAAGAATAAGAAAATGTGAAAATTGTTAAAACCTTGGTTTTTTTTCTATGGGTTCTTACATGATCTTTTAATATAATTGTAGAATAGTTACCGATCACATTTGCTTAAAATAATTATTAGTTTTGAACTCTGGTCAGTTTTAAAATTAAATTGAATTAAATTTGACGCATGGATGATTTACGCCATCTATGAACCAGGGGACCGAAAATGTACAGACGCTCGGAAACGAAACTACCCTTCGCACGCGGGGATGCATCGCGTAAGTACGTTTTATTCGTGGAAAAGCATGCATGTCGGAACCAACGCGTCTAAAACAAGGGAGGTTCCAAGGGATGAAAGTTGAATTTGATCTTTAGGAATTATTTAAAGTTAGTTGAAATTCGTTAGGATCGGTATCGCCGTCCAGTGCCGTGGAAAAATTACGTAACGGATATAATCGTCGGGAAAGAAGGTTTTCTTGTTTTGTTTTCATTTAATTTGGGAAGTTAAGGGAATATGATGTGTTATTTTAGTAGGGCATTTCCCGATTTTCACACGGTCTGATTAGGTAATATAAATAGCTTTTTTGCGCTTTATTTCTTTTTCTGTTTAATATTTTAGTAATCTATTTATACGTGTTTTTTTCGCAAAATTTGGTTTTATATTTTTGGTTAATAAAACGGCTAATAAGAGCAATTATGTTAATTTTTTTTCGTAATTGTTATTAGTTTTAAGTTTCTCATTGTAAATAGTTCGTTTTTCTATTTATTTTTGTTAATAGACTAAGTGTTTTGAGAAACTTCTTTTGTTTAATTTTACACAAAAACCTTCACGCGACTAAACTTGCGGACGTACTGCTGTGGGAGCTGTAAACAAGAGATGTTATCTGTCCAGCTAATTAGCAGCATTGCCTGAGTCATGACGTTCTGAGTTATGGTTGTGGTAAGCTTTAATAACCGTAATTGTTTGGTACTAAAGCTGCAAGAGAGAAGATGAACCTCCAGACTTCCAGAGTGTCTTTATTACTGTGAAAGTTAACTATAGGTTATTAAAATAGCTACAAATTAATGTGTGGCAGCAAATTGGTTATAGATAGAATGGCTAACGCTACCACAATATGTCATTAGCAGGAGTCTATGATCAAATTCTGCTACACAGCTTACAACTTTTGAAATCTTTAGTTTCCCGAAAGAACAGTTCATCATTATTGAAAAGATATGGATGTCTCTTAAAATGTATTTTCAGTAACTGGCTAAACGCAAAACCCGATTAGACTTTTAGATATTCTGATTATTTTCACTAGCGAAGAAAAGGTTATACGTTGTTGCATGCATGACACAGCAGGTTACTAAAAGTTGCCTTAATTTAAAGATTTTATATTTTAGGAAGAGAAAATTTAAAACTGGCACTAAAAATTTTTGATACTCTTGTGAATGGGTTACAAAATTTTTACAGAGATGTCACCCCTGCACCTGACATAATAGTTAAATGATGAAACAAAGCAAACATAAATATACCAGTAAAGGCAAAATGTTTTAGTGAAATCTTTCAGGAACCGATTGTAAAAAGTAATATAATAAATATTCCATAAATTAATATCTCTAAAACAACTGTTGATTTGGATATAAAAATGGAAATTTGAAATATTTTAAGAAATATTAATGCTGTTTATAAGATGCTAAAAATTTTGTCACATTGTCTCGAAGATTTGAAGAAAAAAACTAAATTCTATTAGAAAAATTATAAACTTAAAAAATAGCACTATAAGACACAGACAATTAGCAAGGGGATATTTACACATTTCATTTCGACAAATCTACGAATCTGAAAAAATGCTATGAATTTAATCAATATTAACACTAAAATCTCTTTAGATTCTGGAGATTTAAGCATTGAAAATTTCTATGAACTACTTGTATGTAATAAATAGGACAGTTGTGAAAAATATTCTAATAGAATTGACAAAATATTAAAATGTATATGAGTAATTCCCGCTGATTTTTAAAATTCAAGGTACTGATACATTGCTCGGCCAATTTAAACAGCACATTTTTGAAAAAGTACCAGAGTCTTAGTTACGGTTTAAAAGGTACAACTGTTTTATGAAGCGATTTTAAGATGAGTCTTTTAAATACAATTACGTTATATGCCGATTATTCACATTTCCATAATGGGTATTGCAAATAAAAAATAATAATTTTACCTCATATACTAAAAGACGATTGTTCTAAGAGTCTGAAACTTATGTGATACCTTTATTTGCTCTGTATTTTCGAAAAATTTTGTATATAGCAGCAATACATAATGTAACTCATTTTCTGAAAAACATTTTTTGAATAGAAATAATGAAAAAATAATTTTTATCTAATGTACAATACTGTAAACTGTTTATTTCACTCAGACGTTCTAAGGGAGGGGTGATGATTTTCGGATTCAGAAAAATAGACCCGACCCTACCTCTTACACTAGGAATATAAATGCTGCTGGCATCTCCTTCCCCTCTCCCTCTCGATAAATCGCTTTTGCTGGCGATCGCTTCCCCTCCCAAAGCTTCGGATTCAGAAAAATAGACCAGATCCTGCCTCCTATATTAGGAATGTGAGTGCATCTACTCCCCCTCCCCCCATCGATAACTTGCCTTCACTTGCCATACTATACTTATGATATTACTCCCCCCCCCTCCTCCGAAAGAAACAGGCTGAATCTGCCTTAATTTCAGTGTTTTATAAAGAATCATGTGGAAATCCCTACTAGATTCGCACTGAATTACTTCATACTAGGTTATTTTCTTTATTCTTTGTTGAATATGTTATTCACACAAGTTTTTTATTCTTTCATGTAACTTTATTTTTGTCACCAACCCTTAATTCCAAAATATGTACAATATTTAATATGGTTTAACCAATGGCTATACAAACCAACGATGTCCAAACGCTTTTTCTTTTGATTATGATCATATTTTATTTATAAAAGAAAAGAAAAATTGTCAAAAAAGAATAGTAAGTGTTGATAGACTTTTTCAAACATTGTTATTTTACTGGAGGGGTGGTTTCTTACTTTCTTAACAAGTTTTTTGATGCAGTTTTTTACTACTTAATCATCCAAAATGTAGTTCCTTGTGGATGGAAAAAAATAATTTTAATTTCGAGCCTTTTCAGTCATTACGTAGGCTTTTTGGCGATTGAGGATATTTTGCCCCTATTTTGCGAGTTGTTTTAAATCTATTGTATGTGCACTTGTACTTAATTATTTCACATATATCTTCAAATTTACTATTTTGACTCTGAGATGGAACAACCATCCTAAAAGCACAATTTTATTTTCAAACCTTTGAGGTTTTTTTTTGACTCCAGGGGATGATTTTAGGGATGTACTTGTAATTATGACCTCAGATTTGACTTCAGTGTGAAAAAATATTTGGCATTACATAAGTCTCTTTCGCTGATGGAAACTCTTTTCTTTTTTCTAACTCGTATAATACAACAAGGAATAATTCATTTCCCTATGCTAACAAAAAATGATTAAAAAGTAGCTTTCCGAAAAAATTTGATTAAAAAATGAATAACGGTAATTTTTTCGAGCAATGATATGCGATTGTGTGTCAGTCATTATTTTTTTTCCATTTTTTCGGAGCTCAAATTTTAAAAATTAGCAGGAATTATCCATATATGTTGAAGAACATGATATGGAGAACCTATCCTACCACTATTACCAAAAAATATTGATTAAAAATAACTATGTCAGAAAAAATAACAGCTTAGGCAAATATGAAAGATAATAAAATATATAATCCAATGATAAAATGCAGAATATTTTTTGTCGGGACTCAGTTAGTTGTAAATCTTCGATTATTTAACCATCGAGAAATGTTGCAATCTTTAGAGTTTTGTTGTTTAATATTAAATACTATATTATATAATTTATTTTAATATTTTCCTTAGCATATTTATCTAAAAAAACTACAAAAAAATCACACTAATTTGGCTATGAATTGTAAAAAACGAATACGTTAAAAAAGAATTATATGTAACTTTTATTTTTGTTGTAGTATTTCCTATGATTTTTCAATTATAATATATGTTTTTCCCTAGGGAAATATATTATTACAAACTACAATAAGAAAACGACATATTTAATTTCCAAATAGGCAAAACGATAAATTACATCTGACAACGTTGCATTAGATCTGCAGTGCTCCTTGGCTTTCACACTGACTCTTCGTTAGCCGACCGTGGTTTGATATTATTATTTTTTTTATTCAGTGAAAAATCTCTGTTCATTACAAATTTAAATACTGCCTCAAATATCGTATGGATATTGTCTACCTGGTTGGAAGGGAAATTGCTTAGACGGTCCGACGATATCAGTGTTCAGTTTTTGAAAATATGACAAATGCTGGTTAAAATGGAAAAAATCGATTTATGGTGAAAAATGTATGCGCAGCTGTATGTGTGACTATTATTTTACAAAACATGATAAAATTGAGAAAAATATTCCCAGTACCTAATTACTTGTAAATCTTTGAGTATTTAAAGCTTTGACAAATTTTGCAACCTAAGGAGACATACAATCTTTTGGGTTTTGCTGCTTAATATTACGCGTTTTTTTATATAATTTATTTTAATACTCACCTATGCATAGTTATCTAAGAAATGCTACAAAAAATATTTAAGATAAAATACTTTTTAAAATCATTATTTTCTTAAAGTTTATATTGTTAGTCTTGTTAAAACAAAATTTACATAAATGTAAGTTTAAAATATTTAAATACCGATTATCTAAAGTTCATAAGTAATTTTAAAAACAACGAATACATAAACTGAACAAGAAGCAGAGAAGCATGTGTTATTCTTTTACTCTGACGCCACAAATTAGTGCTGCTTTCTTATATTGTAGAAGTTGTTGACACACTGTATATACAGTATAATTTTTTATATAAATATGTGATAATAATCAATAGATTTAAATTTGAAAGTAGGGTTTTTAATACCCCACTTAAACGTCATTTTGTTATCATGCCAATTGGATACAAAGTTACTAAAAATAAAATTTGATTGTATATTCAACCTGAGTTAATGGACATTTTGCAAACAATATACAATGGGTATAAAGGTATAAAGAAAATGCCAGGCATCATATATTCAAAAATTTCCAGTTGCTTTTTGTCGAGTATGCTCGTAGCACTAAAAAGTTTTTAATTGGAAGTAGGGATCACATGAACTAGACTTTTAAAACAGGAAAATTGACTACAGGGTTATGAATGATTAAAGTTGAATACTTAACTAGTTTTAGCTCGTAACTTCGCAAATAATTGTCAAAATTTTCAGAATAAGGAGTTACTAAATAGAGAAATTAAATACCTTTTAAATTATGTGTTATGTGGCTCCTCTTTTCATTTAAAATATTTTAAACGTTAGTGTTTCTATACTATATTTATGAGATTTTACACTTTAATTTTATATAAAAAAAGAGAAAAAATAAAACTTTACGCGATACCAGTTTAAAAGTTATCCCAGAAGAAACAAATTCACGTCCAGTTTCCACGGATATATTTATGTTCTATTATATCAAGTACCTTTTTGAAGACCTGCCAGTTTTAAATTGTGCCTGGAGGTTTATCGGTAAGGGAAAGGTAGGGATCCATTATAGAATTCTGTATATTTTAAAATATAATACGATAAAGCATAATGAATAATAAATACCTTTTATGTTATACAGTGTTTCATATTATCTGCCTGTCCCTTTCTGTAATGATGAAAATAAATGATTAAAATATGTTATCCAGCAGGTATTTTCGCTTTATGGTGAAATTTATTTATTCGATATTTGAAAATTTGGAATTAGAGGAAAGCTTTTTGTTATAGGCATCGATTCAAGAAAATATAATTGTCTATATTTTGTTTTGTTTGTAAGGCGTTTCGAATCGCCGTCAACTATAAACTGAACGTATTACTTTTTGAGTACTATCGCAGTAAGGAACGCCTCCTTTTTTATATTTGGGTGTGGTTTGGTTGCTGAACGCGTGTCGATTTGAGCTTTCCGGTTTTTAGTCAGTCGTTGAAAGCGCCAGACTTGTCTGATGTTGTTCCTAAAACTGCTATAGTGTACGATATCTTCATAAAGTAGGGACCATAACAATCTTAGGCGAAGCGTTTCCAAGTATAAATTTATATCGCTAGACCGTAACGTGATGCGTGTCTGGTCCTGTAACGAGCGCTATCGTGGTTCATTTCCACCAGGTCGCTATTTGTCGTTGTTATAAGGTAGAATTAGAAAGTGAAAAGTCGTTTCTAAGTTTTTTCTACCTTATTGAACCGCAACGCAGGGGGGTGCGGTGAGATTTCCTCCTAAATCACCCGACCAGATAGGAAATCTGGCCGCCTCACCTTTCTTCTCGCTCACCGGGGCAAAGGGGAGTAAGTGATAAAAGGGGCTTTTGTTTCTTCTGTTTACTTCGGAAATTGAAGTAAAGTTTGCTTCCAAAAATAAGCATTTGTCGGCTATGCATAAAGCATGATGAATGTTTGAGCGTGGAATGCTCCACGGTTGAGATTCTGAGAGAAAATCAAGAATTCGGTAAACTAAGCATTACGGTGAATAACACCAGGGGGAACTTGCAAGTGTTTGAGATTATAGGCCTTTTGTTTTTGTTTCATATTTTCCGCAAAGAAAATTTGGAAAAAATTTTATGATAAAATTTCCGCAAAAGAAATTTAGAAAATTTTTTGTAATAAAAATTTCCGCAAGAGAAATTGTTGTACAACGTTTCGCATGAAAATTATGCATAAATGTGAATATAAAATCCGCTACGGGGATGTAAGGTAATGCGCATATTGAAGATTGAGAATAGAAATTATTCCGCAATGAAATGATTTAAGCGTTGTTTTTACCCATGTGTTTAATTAACGTAGGATGTGTGTAACTATAACTATCTGTACATATCTTTTCTTATAATCCATTCCTAAACGTCGTAAATATAACAGTCCATTTAACTCTCGCAAGGGATACATCTTATAACCGCATTATCATATAAGTTGCTTTTAATTCCCGCCGTTAAATTCGCAGTAGCTAAAAAATGTAGGGGTAACAAGGAACAGATCATAAGAAGTTTCGTGTCCGCAAAACAAATAAGGGTAAATGAATTGTATAGAGTTCTCAAAACAAGTGTGGGTAATAGAACGCTATGAGAAAAGTATGGTTAACCAAGTTGCTAAAAACAGTAGTAGTAACTGTGAACTTAGAAAAATTATGAAAATTTTATCTAAGCGAAAATTGGATATAATATTATAAAATAATATTATAGGAGTGTTAAAACGAATGAATATGAATTTGTTTTGGAAAAATTTGAATGAATTTTTCTGGAAAAATATGATATAGGAAATTATAGTATATTTGTGGATTTGAGGTTATGTTTTGTTTGAGTATTGGAAAATGCATGTTTTAATTTGAATTGAATCGCGAAGTTTATATCGGTGATCCACTACTACAACGCCAGTTCGCGTATGTAGTCTCGAATAGCACCCGACTTTCGAACTATAGTGTTTGAAAGCCCTGTAGTTGAGAAAACTTACCCAGACGTTCGTATGCAGATACTACCTAAAGTCCAACACTATGTTTTATACAAGGGAAATTCTCAGACACCGTATTTAATCCGAGTTTGTTTGCATTTCGCTTTAAAATCTTCTTGGATCTTCGGTTTTTCACTATCTAAGTGCAAGTGATAGCTACTAAACGCCCAAAAACCCCGAGAATATGATTTGAAGTTTAACGAAGCGAAGACTGGACGTTCTTTGAAGACTTCGATGCCTTCAGAAAGATCGTCGTGGTTGTTGTATGGAGGTACTGGAACTGGTAAGCGCCACGGCCGTTGCTTTTGTGCGTCTGAAGAGTGGAAATCCAAGAAGAGCGATGCTTGTGATCGACGTGTTTTGTAGTAACTTTTAGGCCACGCCTTTAAAGTTAAAACAGACGAATGAAAATGCTGGATTTTGTTCCATAAGCACTAATGCTTTTTGAACTATGAAATTTGAAAGGAAATCCCATTTGAAAGTTGGTGAAATAGTGTTTTTCACTTGTAGTGTGATCCATAGTGATCAGATAAGTATCTGTTTTTAAAGTATTGCAAACAGATATGTACAATAGTACGAGCTTATATACAAGATGTACGAAAATTCCATACGTATAGTTTGAAAGGAGATTCTACGTACAAAAATGTAAAAAATACCTTCATATGAATAAAGGTCGGCAAATGCGTCATAAGGGAGTTATGGCCTTTTAAAAATGGATTTCGAACACCGGTTTTTATTTATTATTTTTGGAACTGTTTAAAGCACCAATGAGATTTCTAGTGTTCGAACTAACATCAGTAAATGAGATTTTTTTATGTTAAGAGTGAGCGACAATTTTAGTCAGGGGAGTTCCGACAGGGGGAATTCGCTTTAAATCTAAAACAAATTAAGAAATTTAAAAGAGAAAAATTATATATAATAAGTCTACATGGTAGACTTTTGTTATTAAAAAATTAAAGTTAATTATTGATTGAACAAAAAATAAATATGAAGGAAAAAATAAGTGCCTTAACAAAAAAAAGTTACAATAAGTGTTGAAAATAATTTCCGTTCATTTCAAGGCAGGCAGCTACATGATTTCTCATTGAAGTTTTTACTTTCTCAAAATTTCCTTAATCTTCACAAGAATGCATGACAAGTTGTTTTATTTGTTGTACATTTCCGATAAGTACTCAATAATCTAGGGACTTTAAATATCCCAAAAAAACTAGTCTAGTGGATTTAGATCTGGTAAAGGAGGAGGCTAAGCAATGGGCCCACCTCTGTCTATCGAGCGGTCAGGATAACTGCGATTTAAGTGATCTCGAATTAAGAACTGGAATGAGTCAAACTCCATCATGCATCTAATATTTGATTGTAAGGTTCGTCTTTTTTAAGCAAGCCTGGCAAAATATTTTTCAAAAAGTCTATATATACACTCACGAACAAAAATATTGCATATTTTATTATTAAAAATTTTTCTATATTTATGTATTTTCCTTTAAATCGTTATGTATTTTCACTGTTAAATTTCTTATGCTACGGATTTTTACTTTTATTGCAATTTATTACAGATAAAATAATACTTAGATATAGCATTTAGAGCGGAAGAAGCAATAATATCACAAATTACAAATATTGCATTCGCGACTAAATATCACGATCAAAGTGGCATGTCCATTGCTTTATTTGTAGATTCTGCTTGCTAAGATACCACATTTAAACGATTTAGTATGTATTAAAATTGTTACTTAAGTTAATGGGGGTTGCAGAAAAGATGATATTGCGCGGAGAGTGCGTCTCCATCAATCGACTACTTCTCGCATAGTAAAGTAATCCAGGGAAACTAGAGAATACAAAAGACGCCTTGGTCAAAGACGAAAAAGATGTACAACGCCAAGAGATGACCCATATTTGAGAATTCAATCTTTGCGAAAACGCACACTTACACCTCCGTACCTCAAAAATGAATTACTGATCCCAAGACAAGTTAATAGTGTGAAAACAGTAAAAAGAATACTTAAAGAGGTGTATAAAATGTATTGTCAGAGTTCCTAGACTTCTCCCACGTCACAAAACTGAGCGGCTACAATTTACAAAAGCCCATGCTAAGGAATGAAGACGAGTGGGGAAAAGTTCTTTCCACAGATGAAACCAGGTTAGAAGATGGACGTGGTAAAGTATACAGAAAGTCTGGGGAACGTTTTGCAAAATGTAATCTTGAACAAACCGTTAGCTTTGGTGGCGGTTCCATTATGCTATGGAGTGGCATTAGTTGGGAGAGTCGTACGGAAATTATTGAGGAGACTGGTACATCCCCAAAATCCTTGAGGAGCATGCCGATTTCATTGCGTACGATGAATCCGTGCTAATAATTGATAATGCCCGTGCACATGCCGCAAGAACTGTACTCCAGTATCTTGAAGCTGTTAGAATTGTGACTCTAGTTTGGCCACCAATATCTTAAAGCGATGTATACGAGCACGAAATCCAGCTCCTAACTAAATTGCAGAATTAAAAATTGCTGCACAGGAATGGAATCGGATTTCGCAAGAAACGATCAAAAACCTTCAGCGGAGAACGCCTAGGAGGATGCAGGCTATCGCTGGAGCTAAAGAAGGAAATACTAAGTACTAAATTGTTTGATGTTGTATTGAAAAATTGTTATATTGTCTTCATTCTTGTTCTTCCCAATTAAATATTATAAACAAAATCAAGCTATTTCATTAATTCATCTTTTAATTTATTGTGAGGTTTGAATCTGTAAATTAATTTCGATTAATATACATAGAACACTCTGAAACAAAATATTTAACAATAAAAATACATAACATTGTAAAGGAACAAATCAATATAAACAAAGACTTAAAAATAAATTATGCAATATTTTCATATGTGAGTAGTCATTCCGGCGGTATAGACCGGGCTGCGCCCCCGTGAGCCCCACGATGAGGGCCCCATTTTTTTGTGGGGCCCCTTTTTTAGAACCCCTTCCGTGGGCCGCAGTTTCTAGTGCTCCACCCGAGTACCCCATAGGGCTCCGTTAAAGTTCCGTCTGGGATCCCCATTTTTAGAGCTCCTTCCGGGGGCCCCATTTTCTAGTGCTCCACTCCGAGTACCCCATAGGGCTCCGCTAATGTTCCGTCCGGGATCCTCATTTTTCAGGTTAGTTCAGGTGTTTCCATTTTCTAGTAGTTCACCCGGGTACCCCATTTGGGCGTTGGCTTTCGCATATACATCAACTGTCACCTGTCACTACTTGTCATTTTCTTCTGGTTGCCTGTCAATTCAAATTATCAATCTTCTTGTTGGCTGCACTTTAATTTTGTTGGGATGACGTCACACTTTTTTTCATTCTAGCGAGGATCGAACCAGCTACCTTCGGGTTGGAAGACAAACTCTATAGGCACAAG
Source organism: Diaprepes abbreviatus (assembly GCA_034092305.1). Classification (NCBI taxonomy): domain Eukaryota; kingdom Metazoa; phylum Arthropoda; class Insecta; order Coleoptera; family Curculionidae; genus Diaprepes; species Diaprepes abbreviatus. Next base: position 6,689,645 of record JASJET010000008.1, on the reverse strand, counting down.
GCTATCGAAGCCATGTCGCAAAGTTTAGCAGTTAAATCCTATCTTCAGTCAAAGAATAATTTTTAACCATTTAATAATAGAAAAAAAAAGTCATATACGTTGTTGAGATTCGAACCCCCAATCTTCCGCTCAGTACACAGATACCTTATCCGTCAGACTACGACCACTACGTGAAGAGTTTAGCAGTTAAATCCTATTTCTCTTGAGTCAACGTAGCGGCCTAAATGACATGTGTGTATATAAGGATTAATAAAAAAAGGGTCTTTATCCATTAGTTGTTGTTGTAGGGTATCGTAAATTTGATTAAAATTAATTTTTTGGTTTGTAATAGTACTGATGTAGGTAAAATGACTTGTAGAGAGTCTGACAAGGAAATTCTGTACGTAACTTACGGCGGCTCGTGGTGATGCAAACACGCCATTTTACAATTTCATTTTAACAAGTTTCTAGCTAATTGTATAGATGATAATAGGAGTACTGTATTGTCATTATTTTATATGTCCTATTTTTTAGGATTACGCCCCCGGAGTCTCATTTCCTAGTTGTTATCTGTCAAATGGTGAATATGCGTTAAAGTTTAGAGAGAACACCATTTGATATATATTTTTTTAATTTGAAAAGGTAAAATTTGGAAAAAAATTGATACGAAGCTACGAGACATTTGGATTTTATATAATAACGCAGAGGAAAAATAAAACAAATATATACTTTATTTTTATTTCATCAAACATTATTTTTTACGACTATATAGTCAGCTAATAAATATATTTATTAACTAAGAGAAAAATATTACTGTAATATAAAGAGTGAATAATAAACAAACATTTAGCTGATAAATCAACAATCTTAATTTATATTTAGTGCCCTGTATGGCAAAAAATTTCGAGTTATAACCTTGTTTTGACAAATAATAGATAAATCTAACTTACTTTAATAATAATTGGAAACATAAAATTTTAATTTATTTTTTCATTTTATACAAACTTATCCTTAATCTGACATATATTGTAACATATTAAGATTTTATCCCCGGATATAGAATGTTTAGGACTGGAAAAGGAGGACTATCCACAAACCAAATAGTTTCTTGAATCGATTTCCACATCATCCTGAAGGTTTTTGTCAGCATAAGGTATGGTATATCTAAAAAAAAAATAAACCATTTTAGCAAAAATAATTAAGTTCGATTTCTTTTAACCATAGGTGCCTCGTTTTATTTAATGTGATAAAAAGTTAATAAAATATCGAGTAAAAAGTGCTTAAGAGGAAACTGATTATTTAAAATACTAACATAATGGTTAGAGTTATTAAAGAGATAAAAAGTAATTAAGGCATGACTTTTTGTTTATGTCTCTTTTAATTCAATATAATAAAAAATTTCAACATATGTATAAGCAAGGTATATATAAAATATGAAATAAACTATTTAACAGTGTACAGCAAAACCACAAGTTTCATTTATCATGATGAGCTAACGGTTCAGCGAATCGATAATAGCCTAACTAACTCACTGATATGCTTTTCTCTAATTTTTCGCGAAATATGAAAGTGTTTTTTTATTTTGCTATTTTTAAATACATAATTTCTTATTTTTTTTACAAATTTTAAACGCTTTCAAATTGTCATAATTATGTTTTCGATATGACATCTTATATCAAAATTAAAAACACTGTAGTGTAAGAAATTAAATATTTGACTTTGTTGCTACTCAAAATTCACCAAAAGTTGTATAAATAATATGAAAATATTAGGAAGATTTCTTACTGCATTGGAAAAGACATAAAATTATAAAGAATGCTATAATAATGGGTTAGACCAGGGGTTAAAAATGTGTAATTTTATAAATTAAAGGCTCAAGTGATGTCTTATGTGGACTTTTATACAAAAATAGAGTGTTTTCAGGAGAAATTACACACAGACTAAGTAATATGGGCAATAAATTAAAGGTCCAAGTATATCTTGTATAGATTTTTTATATAAAAATTGGGTATGTGCTGTAAAAAACTTAAATGGTGGATCAAAATTTCGTTTAGATATGAGATTTGATATTAAAATTAAAAGCACTGTGATGTAAAAAATTAAATATTTTGCCTTTGTTGATTACTCAAAAATTCTATAAAAGCTGTATAAATAATATGAAAAATAATGTTAGAAAGGCTTCTTACTGCATTGGAAAAAGACATAAAATTATAAAAATGCTATAATAATGAGCTAGTAGGTCAAGTGTTAAAAATGTGTAATTTGAAAAATTGAAAGTTCAAGTGTTGCCTTGTGTAGATTTTTATCCAAAAATAGGGTGTTTTCAGGAGAGAAATTACTCACAGACTAAGTAATATGGACAATAAATTAAAGATTCAAGTATATCTAGTATAGATTTTTTGTATAAAAATAGGACATGTTCTGTAGAATACTTTAAATCGTGGATCATAATTTCGTTTAGATATGAGTTTATATATTAAAATTAAAAGCACTGTGATGTAAGAAATTAAATATTTTGCCTTTTGTTGACTTCTCAAAAAGTCACCAAAAGTTGTACAAAATAATATGAAAAATAATGTCAAGGAGGTTTCCTACTGCATTGGAAAAGATATAAAATTATAAAAAATGCTATAACAAGGTTAGATTTAGTGTTATAAATGTATAATTTGGAAAATTACAGGCCGAAGTGGCGTCTTGTGGAGATTTTTATACAAAATAGAGTGTTTTTAGGAGAGAAATTACACATTGACTAAGTGATATGGGCAATAAATTAAAGGTCCAAGTGTATTTTCTGATTTTTTATATAAAAATAGTGTATGTTCTGTAAGATACCTACAAGAATGGTTATTTTGATATGTTAAAATGTATAATTTGAAAATAAAAAGACTCTTGAAGTGTCTCTTACGAATTTTTTATACAAAATATGGTGTTTTCTGGAGAGAAATTGACCCTAAGTGATGTTGACAATAAACTAAAAGTCCAAATGTATCCTATATAGATTTTTTATATAAAAACAGGGTATGTTCTGTAGTATACTTACAAAAAAAAAAGAATTATTTCGTTCTGTTAAGAATGTATAATTTGAAAATTAAAGACCCATGAGATGTCTTTTATGGATTTTTTATACAAAATATGGTATGTCTCGAAAGAAATTATACACTAAGTAATATGGGCAATAAATTAATAGTCCAAGTGTATCTTGTGTAGATTTTATATATAAAAATAGGGTATATTCTGTAGAATACTTACATAAAAGTATATATGTTCTCCAATAAATCCTCCTAAAGTTCCAGAAGGCCCATATAGTCCCAAGGAGCATATATTTCATTATACTTTTCAGTTCTATTATGAATCTCTTCTGGGCGTATTATGTTTACCGAAAAAAATTTTAACACAAAATTTCAGTTAACTATTAAATATAAGTTATCAAAATAAGTTGATGGTTTAAGAAATCGATAATAGTCATAACTTACTCCTGTGAGTAAGTAACATATCTGTATATGTTTTCTCTTTTTTCTACAATAGAGAGGTGTAAGCCATGTTTCAACGTTAATACATTAGTTACTGCTGTTGCCGAAACTGCTGCCACAATAGAAGTATTCACGTATTTAGATTTTACCTAAAATTGGAAAAGTTACAATATTTTTCTCCAAATTAACAAAAAAAAAATACCACTAAAATTGTTACTTAAAAAAGGTTTATTTCGTTCTGATAAAAATGTATAATTTGAAAATTAAAGACACATGAGATGTCTTTTATGGATTTTTTATACAAAATATGGCATGTCTTGAAAGAAATTATACACTAAGTAATACGGGTAATAAATTAAAGGTCCAAGTGTATCTTGTGTAGATTTTTTATATAAAAATAGGGTATATTCTATAGAATACTTACATAAAAAGGATATATGTTCAACAACAAATCCTCATAAAGTTCCAGAAGGGCCACATAGTCTCGAGTAGCATATATTTCATTATACTTTTCAGTTCTATTATGTTTCCATCTGGGCGTATTACGTTTGCCTACAAAAAATTTTAACACAAAATTTCAGTTAACTATTAAATATATAGTTATCACAATGAGTTGATGATTTAATAAATCTATAATAGTCATAACTCACTCACAGATATGTTCTTCTCTTTTTTCCATAAGAGAGAAGTGTAAGCCATGTTTTCACGTTAATACATTAATTACTGTTGTTCCCGAAACTGCTGCCACAATAGAAGTATTCAGGTATTTAGATTTTACCTAAAATTGGAAAAGTTGCAATATTTTTCTTCAAATTAACAAAAAAAAAAAAATACCACTAAAATTGTTACTTTTTATTAAATTAAAAATAAAACTTCTTGTTTTAAAATTGTTACTTTTTATTAAATTAAAAATGAAACTTCTTGTTTTAAAATTGATACTTGCATCAAAGAAAAATTTATATCATATTAATAAGTTTTCCACTATACAGTACCTATAAGCAACTTAAAAACTGACCTTCATTGGTCTGCTGTGGGCATTGTTGTGATAAATGCAAATATGTTTGACTAAATTCAAGCTTATTCTAAAAAGTTCGAGTTAGTAAAAAATTAAATAACAATAAGGTGTGTAATTTTTAAATAACAAATAAAAAGCTAATTTATATACATTAAGGTAAAATTTACGCAGTTGATAATTAGTTGTCCTATTGCTTTTTATGGTTTATTGGTAAATAGGCTGTCATTCTTGACATCCTCGTTGCACCACCACCACAAATAAACGAAACAAACGTCTGCATATTTGAATTTTCTCTCTCAAAATTGAGATATTCAGATATTTTTATTCTTGTCTATCTGCTTCTATATGCTGTTTGTTTCACATCAGGAGTATTCGTTATATGCCAAATTCTTTCTTGAATGTATTTCTGGCCCATTTCCGATATAAAGTACGGCATATCTAAAAAATTAACTTTTTCAAAATTTTTTATTAAGAGGAGAAAGTAAAGATAGAAGAAGAACACCCTTTTGAAAAATTAAGAAAATTAATATTTCTGTTTTAAATATTTCCTAGCCCCCTTTTTTACAAAGTAGTTCTGCTTTTTTATACCTTTACATAGATTAAAAGATGTACTTATATGTCTTAAATACTATTCACTCATCGAAAAATTTTCTAAGCTGACCTTTTTAAGATAAAAATGTAACCAAAGATACCTATTAAATTTTTCTTAAGTATTTTATCAGAAAAACACTAAAATGTACCTAACATAAAAAAATCAATGACATAATTTGAAAAAATATTTAATTTTCGACAAAAAAAAAATAATCCCAAAAAACTTATCTGTCTCAATTTTAAGCATTATTTCGAATGAAAACTAGTTAAAATGCTCTCTAAACATGAATAAATCATCCACCATTCGATGAAACTATAAAAAAGAAAAAATAAATCCACCATTTTTAGATACCATTGTCGTGCAAGCTATACTTTGTACCAATCAGATATTTACTACAAAAATTACTATTTAACTACGTAAATTGAAAAAATACTGCTTTTTTCTAACAGAAAATAATTAAAAATGCACGCTAAACATATAGTAATCAATTAATATTCGATCAAATTGTAAAATAAAAGAAAATAAATCTCAGAGCTCTGTTATTTACCGGCATCAATTGAGCGTGCCGGCCATGTAAGCCATTGCAAATTTTCTGGGTTCCTCACTGTCAAATTTGATTAATTTACAAAAACGATATCTTAATACCTTACTAACGCAGCAATCAAGCTATATTAAAAATGCAATAACGCTAACGGTTTTATTTCCTATTACCGATCTTTAAGATATCATCCTGTTAGATTTTATGAATAAAAATAAAACGGTTTTTTATAAGACCATTCACCCTGGAATTACATCAAAATCTTAAAACTTACCTTTTTCAATTTTCTTAAGGGTTTAGTCGAACAAAAACTAATTAAAAATGCACTTAACATATAAAATTCAATTAAAAATTCACTTTATACGCTTAAAATTTGTAATAAAAAGAATATTATCGGTTATTATGGTAGTGGTGCGAATATTGACATAAAACTGACATACTTGTTAGAAGCAGCTTTAGCGGTGGATCGAGAAAAAGATTGGGTCTGTTACCAGCCTTCACATTGAAAGTTTCATCACCCTTTTCAGTACCATACTTTCAAACCTTTTTTAAATTCGAATTATGTCTGCTTCTATTTTTATCAACAAAATAACATTGTGGAAATCGTAAGTAGATTATAGTTTATTTTATATTACTAAGTTAAAGGTGAAACACAATAAACAAACATGTAAAATGTGTGTCTTTGGGTAAAATAGGTATAAATTACAGTTTTAGAGAGTACGACTAGTAATAATATTTATTTAAATTATAAAATCAGATGTTGCTGTCATGAAATATAACGAAAATTTTCGTTGCTCGAGCTGTATTACTTTTTAATAAAAATAATGTAATTAATACCGATTTGTTTTTATATAACAGTTCCAAAAATCGAATTGTCGATTGGGTAGTAATTCATCCCTTCCACGCTTTAAACTTGGTCACGGCCTTGAAAAATATACGAGTATATGCTAATGTCTTTGAAAGCTGGCGTGATAATTCACCCCCACTCTTTAAACTTAATCCAGGCCTTGAAAATATGCACGCTTCCTCGATGCCTTGAAAACTTACGCTCGACCTAACATATGTGATGAATATATATGACGTCATTTTATCCTGAAGTGTACCATTATAAACGCCCATGCGCCGAGGAATGATTTTTATATTCAAGTTGATATCAGTGGCATTAATTTTAAAATATTTTTTGTAGCGCATATTTTAAAAGTGTTTGTTGTTACAGGTAATTTTAATTTAATACATTTTTCTACAGTCAATATTTCAAAATTTTTTTAATAATTTGACTTTTTGTTTCTTACCAGTTGAGTTATTTTAATAAAATTCTATGTACTTTTCAAAAATAATCTTTTATGAAGGAATTATTTCCGAAAAACACTCCCAGAATTTCCTTCGCTGTATTTAAAGGAGAAAAATACCTTTTTTAATATTTCGGTTTTCAAATATCATGGATTTCTTTTACAACAGTATTTTGTTCTTAGAGATCCTTTTTAAACTCTAATTCTTTAACTTTCTGCGTATAAGCTAAGTTCAGAATCTTGTACTTCTCCTGCAGAAACCAAGAAATAAGTTATATAATGTCAAAATAAATGCGGAGTATCTAAATTCAATGATTATTTCGCCTTTAGTGCTCTAATTTCCTTGTTTTCCTGGAGAAGTAATAACAAAGGTATCGAAAATGCAAGATATTATTTAAAATAAACCCAATAATCTTTGAGATATTTTCGTATTTCCCTAAAAAATGGATTTCGGGAAGTAAATTAATGCAAACATTTGTGACTTTCTGTCTATAAGCTAAGTTCAGAATCTTGTACTTCTCCTAAAAAAACAAGGAATATAGGTTCAATAAACTCGAAATAAGAACGAAAGATCTAAATTCAATGACTATTTCGCATTTGGTGCTGTAATTTTTTTTGTTGTTTCTAGTTAAGCTATAAAAGTATCTAAAAATGCCGGATTTTTAAAATATTTTAAAAAACTAATATTCTTAGAGATATTTACGTATTTCCCTAAAAAGTGGACATCGGGAAGTAAATTAAGAAAACCGCCCCAGTTTCGATTTTCTGTCTATAAGCTAAGTTCAAAATCTTGTACTTCTCTTGTAAAAAAAAAACAAAAATTATATGTTAAATAATGTTGAAATATGAACGAAATGTCTAAATTCTATGATTTTTCGCCTCTTGGTGCTATAATTTTTAATATATCTCGGCAGCACAACTACGAAAATCTCTGAAGGATTTAATTTTCAATTATATTTAGAATATAGAATTTTACTTTAGAGTGAATAAAATCTAAATATGAACGGAATATCTAAATTTAGTTACTATTTCGTCTTTGGGGTTATAATTTCTTTGCTTTCCTAGAGAAGTTATAATAAAAGTATTGAAAAAAGGCGGAATTTTTTAATATTATACAAAATAAAACTAATAATCAAAGAAATATTTTTGTATTTCCCTAAAAAACGGCATTCGGAAAATAAACTAATATAAACGCCCCATTTTTGACTTTCTGTCGATAACCTAAGTTCAGAATCTTATACTTTTATAAAAAAATAAAAAATATAGGTTAAATAAAGTTGAAATATGACGAAACATCTAAATTCTATGATTTTTCACCCTTGGTGCTATAATTTCTAATATATTTCGGCAGCAGAACAACGAAAATCTCTGAAGGTTTTAATTTTCAATTATATTACGAATATAGAATAGCATTTTAGAGTGGAAAAATAAAAATATTAACGAAATATCTAAATTTAGTAATTATTTCGTCTTTTGATGTTCGTCTTTCGTATCAAATATGCAGAATTTTTAAAATATTATGCCAAATCAGACTAATAAAAGAGATATTTTCGTAATTCCAAAAAAAAAATGAAATTCAGGAAGTAAATTGATACAAACGACTCATTTTTGACTATCTATAAGTTAAGGTCAGAATCTTATACTTCTCCTGCGAAAAGATAGAAATATAGGTTAAATAAGGTCAAAATGAGACAGAAATATCTAAATGCCATAATTACTATGCCTTTAGTGCTATAATTTCCTTGTTTTCCTAGAGAAGTTATAAAAAAGGTATCGTAAATGCAGGATATTATTTAAAATAAATCCAATAATATTTGAGATGTTTTCGTATTTCCCTAAAAATGAAATTCGGGGAGTAAATTAATACAAACATCCCAATTTTGAGTTTATGCCCATAACCTAAGTTCAGAATCTTGTACTTCTACAAAATCCAAGAAATATGGGTTAAATAAGGTCGTCAATCATTGATTGAACACATTTCGTTCTTATTTCGACCTTATTTAACCTTATATTTCTTGGATTTTGTAGAAGTACAAGATTCTGAACTTAGGTTATGGGCATAAACTCAAAATTGGGATGTTTGTATTAATTTACTTCCCGAATTTCATTTTTAGGGAAATACGAAAATATCTCAAATATTATTGGATTTATTTTAAATAATATCCTACATTTTCGTTACCTTTTTTATAACTTCTCTAGGAAAACAAGGAAATTATAGCACTAAAGGCATAGTAATTATGGCATTTAGATATTTCTGTCTCATTTTGACCTTATTTAACCTATATTTCTATCTTTTCGCAGGAGAAGTATAAGATTCTGACCTTAACTTATAGATAGTCAAAAATGAGTCGTTTGTATCAATTTACTTCCTGAATTTCATTTTTTTTTGGAATTACGAAAATATCTCTTTTATTAGTCTTATTTTGCATAATATTTTAAAAATTCTGCATATTTCATACGAAAGACGAACATCAAAAGACGAAATAATTACTAAATTTAGATATTTCGTTAATATTTTTATTTTTCCACTCTAAAATGCTATTCTATATTCGTAATATAATTGAAAATTAAAACCTTCAGAGATTTTCGTTGTTCTGCTGCCGAAATATATTAGAAATTATAGCACCAAGGGTGAAAAATCATAGAATTTAGATGTTTCGTCATATTTCAACTTTATTTAACCTATATTTTTTATTTTTTTATAAAAGTATAAGATTCTGAACTTAGGTTATCGACAGAAAGTCAAAAATGGGGCGTTTATATTAATTTATTTTCCGAATGCCGTTTTTTAGGGAAATACAAAAATATTTCTTTGATTATTAGTTTTATTTTGTATAATATTAAAAAATTCCGCCTTTTTTCAATACTTTTGTTATAACTTCTCTAGGAAAGCAAAGAAATTATAACCCCAAAGACGAAATAGTAACTAAATTTAGATATTCCGTTCATATTTAGATTTTATTCACTCTAAAGTAAAATTCTATATTCTAAATATAATTGAAAATTAAATCCTTCAGAGATTTTCGTAGTTGTGCTGCCGAGATATATTAAAAATTATAGCACCAAGAGGCGAAAAATCATAGAATTTAGACATTTCGTTCATATTTCAACATTATTTAACATATAATTTTTGTTTTTTTTTACAAGAGAAGTACAAGATTTTGAACTTAGCTTATAGACAGAAAATCGAAACTGGGGCGGTTTTCTTAATTTACTTCCCGATGTCCACTTTTTAGGGAAATACGTAAATATCTCTAAGAATATTAGTTTTTTAAAATATTTTAAAAATCCGGCATTTTTAGATACTTTTATAGCTTAACTAGAAACAACAAAAAAAATTACAGCACCAAATGCGAAATAGTCATTGAATTTAGATCTTTCGTTCTTATTTCGAGTTTATTGAACCTATATTCCTTGTTTTTTTAGGAGAAGTACAAGATTCTGAACTTAGCTTATAGACAGAAAGTCACAAATGTTTGCATTAATTTACTTCCCGAAATCCATTTTTTAGGGAAATACGAAAATATCTCAAAGATTATTGGGTTTATTTTAAATAATATCTTGCATTTTCGATACCTTTGTTATTACTTCTCCAGGAAAACAAGGAAATTAGAGCACTAAAGGCGAAATAATCATTGAATTTAGATACTCCGCATTTATTTTGACATTATATAACTTATTTCTTGGTTTCTGCAGGAGAAGTACAAGATTCTGAACTTAGCTTATACGCAGAAAGTTAAAGAATTAGAGTTTAAAAAGGATCTCTAAGAACAAAATACTGTTGTAAAAGAAATCCATGATATTTGAAAACCGAAATATTAAAAAAGGTATTTTTCTCCTTTAAATACAGCGAAGGAAATTCTGGGAGTGTTTTTCGGAAATAATTCCTTCATAAAAGATTATTTTTGAAAAGTACATAGAATTTTATTAAAATAACTCAACTGGTAAGAAACAAAAAGTCAAATTATTAAAAAAATTTTGAAATATTGACTGTAGAAAAATGTATTAAATTAAAATTACCTGTAACAACAAACACTTTTAAAATATGCGCTACAAAAAATATTTTAAAATTAATGCCACTGATATCAACTTGAATATAAAAATCATTCCTCGGCGCATGGGCGTTTATAATGGTATACTTCAGGATAAAATGACGTCATATATATTCATCACATATGTTAGGTCGAGCGTAAGTTTTCAAGGCATCGAGGAAGCGTGCATATTTTCAAGGCCTGGATTAAGTTTAAAGAGTGGGGGTGAATTATCACGCCAGCTTTCAAAGACATTAGCATATACTCGTATATTTTTCAAGACCGTGACCAAGTTTAAAGCGTGGAAGGGATGAATTACTACCCAATCGACAATTCGATTTTTGGAACTGTTATATAAAAACAAATCGGTATTAATTACATTATTTTTATTAAAAAGTAATACAGCTCGAGCAACGAAAATTTTCGTTATATTTCATGACAGCAACATCTGATTTTATAATTTAAATAAATATTATTACTAGTCGTACTCTCTAAAACTGTAATTTATACCTATTTTACCCAAAGACACACATTTTACATGTTTGTTTATTGTGTTTCACCTTTAACTTAGTAATATAAAATAAACTATAATCTACTTACGATTTCCACAATGTTATTTTGTTGATAAAAATAGAAGCAGACATAATTCGAATTTAAAAAAGGTTTGAAAGTATGGTACTGAAAAGGGTGATGAAACTTTCAATGTGAAGGCTGGTAACAGACCCAATCTTTTTCTCGATCCACCGCTAAAGCTGCTTCTAACAAGTATGTCAGTTTTATGTCAATATTCGCACCACTACCATAATAACCGATAATATTCTTTTTATTACAAATTTTAAGCGTATAAAGTGAATTTTTAATTGAATTTTATATGTTAAGTGCATTTTTAATTAGTTTTTGTTCGACTAAACCCTTAAGAAAATTGAAAAAGGTAAGTTTTAAGATTTTGATGTAATTCCAGGGTGAATGGTCTTATAAAAAACCGTTTTATTTTTATTCATAAAATCTAACAGGATGATATCTTAAAGATCGGTAATAGGAAATAAAACCGTTAGCGTTATTGCATTTTTAATATAGCTTGATTGCTGCGTTAGTAAGGTATTAAGATATCGTTTTTGTAAATTAATCAAATTTGACAGTGAGGAACCCAGAAAATTTGCAATGGCTTACATGGCCGGCACGCTCAATTGATGCCGGTAAATAACAGAGCTCTGAGATTTATTTTCTTTTATTTTACAATTTGATCGAATATTAATTGATTACTATATGTTTAGCGTGCATTTTTAATTATTTTCTGTTAGAAAAAAGCAGTATTTTTTCAATTTACGTAGTTAAATAGTAATTTTTGTAGTAAATATCTGATTGGTACAAAGTATAGCTTGCACGACAATGGTATCTAAAAATGGTGGATTTATTTTTTCTTTTTTATAGTTTCATCGAATGGTGGATGATTTATTCATGTTTAGAGAGCATTTTAACTAGTTTTCATTCGAAATAATGCTTAAAATTGAGACAGATAAGTTTTTTGGGATTATTTTTTTTTTGTCGAAAATTAAATATTTTTTCAAATTATGTCATTGATTTTTTTATGTTAGGTACATTTTAGTGTTTTTCTGATAAAATACTTAAGAAAAATTTAATAGGTATCTTTGGTTACATTTTTATCTTAAAAAGGTCAGCTTAGAAAATTTTTCGATGAGTGAATAGTATTTAAGACATATAAGTACATCTTTTAATCTATGTAAAGGTATAAAAAAGCAGAACTACTTTGTAAAAAAGGGGGCTAGGAAATATTTAAAACAGAAATATTAATTTTCTTAATTTTTCAAAAGGGTGTTCTTCTTCTATCTTTACTTTCTCCTCTTAATAAAAAATTTTGAAAAAGTTAATTTTTTAGATATGCCGTACTTTATATCGGAAATGGGCCAGAAATACATTCAAGAAAGAATTTGGCATATAACGAATACTCCTGATGTGAAACAAACAGCATATAGAAGCAGATAGACAAGAATAAAAATATCTGAATATCTCAATTTTGAGAGAGAAAATTCAAATATGCAGACGTTTGTTTCGTTTATTTGTGGTGGTGGTGCAACGAGGATGTCAAGAATGACAGCCTATTTACCAATAAACCATAAAAAGCAATAGGACAACTAATTATCAACTGCGTAAATTTTACCTTAATGTATATAAATTAGCTTTTTATTTGTTATTTAAAAATTACACACCTTATTGTTATTTAATTTTTTACTAACTCGAACTTTTTAGAATAAACTTGAATTTAGTCAAACATATTTGCATTTATCACAACAATGCCCACAGCAGACCAATGAAGGTCAGTTTTTAAGTTGCTTATAGGTACTGTATAGTGGAAAACTTATTAATATGATATAAATTTTTCTTTGATGCAAGTATCAATTTTAAAACAAGAAGTTTCATTTTTAATTTAATAAAAAGTAACAATTTTAAAACAAGAAGTTTTATTTTTAATTTAATAAAAAGTAACAATTTTAGTGGTATTTTTTTTTTTTTTTGTTAATTTGAAGAAAAATATTGCAACTTTTCCAATTTTAGGTAAAATCTAAATACCTGAATACTTCTATTGTGGCAGCAGTTTCGGGAACAACAGTAATTAATGTATTAACGTGAAAACATGGCTTACACTTCTCTCTTATGGAAAAAAGAGAAGAACATATCTGTGAGTGAGTTATGACTATTATAGATTTATTAAATCATCAACTCATTGTGATAACTATATATTTAATAGTTAACTGAAATTTTGTGTTAAAATTTTTTGTAGGCAAACGTAATACGCCCAGATGGAAACATAATAGAACTGAAAAGTATAATGAAATATATGCTACTCGAGACTATGTGGCCCTTCTGGAACTTTATGAGGATTTGTTGTTGAACATATATCCTTTTTATGTAAGTATTCTATAGAATATACCCTATTTTTATATAAAAAATCTACACAAGATACACTTGGACCTTTAATTTATTACCCGTATTACTTAGTGTATAATTTCTTTCAAGACATGCCATATTTTGTATAAAAAATCCATAAAAGACATCTCATGTGTCTTTAATTTTCAAATTATACATTTTTATCAGAACGAAATAAACCTTTTTTAAGTAACAATTTTAGTGGTATTTTTTTTTTGTTAATTTGGAGAAAAATATTGTAACTTTTCCAATTTTAGGTAAAATCTAAATACGTGAATACTTCTATTGTGGCAGCAGTTTCGGCAACAGCAGTAACTAATGTATTAACGTTGAAACATGGCTTACACCTCTCTATTGTAGAAAAAAGAGAAAACATATACAGATATGTTACTTACTCACAGGAGTAAGTTATGACTATTATCGATTTCTTAAACCATCAACTTATTTTGATAACTTATATTTAATAGTTAACTGAAATTTTGTGTTAAAATTTTTTTCGGTAAACATAATACGCCCAGAAGAGATTCATAATAGAACTGAAAAGTATAATGAAATATATGCTCCTTGGGACTATATGGGCCTTCTGGAACTTTATGAGGATTTATTGGAGAACATATATACTTTTATGTAAGTATTCTACAGAATATACCCTATTTTTATATATAAAATCTACACAAGATACACTTGGACTATTAATTTATTGCCCATATTACTTAGTGTATAATTTCTTTCGAGACATACCATATTTTGTATAAAAAATCCATAAAAGACATCTCATGGGTCTTTAATTTTCAAATTATACATTCTTAACAGAACGAAATAATTCTTTTTTTTTTGTAAGTATACTACAGAACATACCCTGTTTTTATATAAAAAATCTATATAGGATACATTTGGACTTTTAGTTTATTGTCAACATCACTTAGGGTCAATTTCTCTCCAGAAAAAACCATATTTTGTATAAAAAATTCGTAAGAGACACTTCAAGAGTCTTTTTATTTTCAAATTATACATTTTAACATATCAAAATAACCATTCTTGTAGGTATCTTACAGAACATACACTATTTTTATATAAAAAATCAGAAAATACACTTGGACCTTTAATTTATTGCCCATATCACTTAGTCAATGTGTAATTTCTCTCCTAAAAACACTCTATTTTGTATAAAAATCTCCACAAGACGCCACTTCGGCCTGTAATTTTCCAAATTATACATTTATAACACTAAATCTAACCTTGTTATAGCATTTTTTATAATTTTATATCTTTTCCAATGCAGTAGGAAACCTCCTTGACATTATTTTTCATATTATTTTGTACAACTTTTGGTGACTTTTTGAGAAGTCAACAAAAGGCAAAATATTTAATTTCTTACATCACAGTGCTTTTAATTTTAATATATAAACTCATATCTAAACGAAATTATGATCCACGATTTAAAGTATTCTACAGAACATGTCCTATTTTTATACAAAAAATCTATACTAGATATACTTGAATCTTTAATTTATTGTCCATATTACTTAGTCTGTGAGTAATTTCTCTCCTGAAAACACCCTATTTTTGGATAAAAATCTACACAAGGCAACACTTGAACTTTCAATTTTTCAAATTACACATTTTTAACACTTGACCTACTAGCTCATTATTATAGCATTTTTATAATTTTATGTCTTTTTCCAATGCAGTAAGAAGCCTTTCTAACATTATTTTTCATATTATTTATACAGCTTTTATAGAATTTTTGAGTAATCAACAAAGGCAAAATATTTAATTTTTTACATCACAGTGCTTTTAATTTTAATATCAAATCTCATATCTAAACGAAATTTTGATCCACCATTTAAGTTTTTTACAGCACATACCCAATTTTTATATAAAAAATCTATACAAGATATACTTGGACCTTTAATTTATTGCCCATATTACTTAGTCTGTGTGTAATTTCTCCTGAAAACACTCTATTTTTGTATAAAAGTCCACATAAGACATCACTTGAGCCTTTAATTTATAAAATTACACATTTTTAACCCCTGGTCTAACCCATTATTATAGCATTCTTTATAATTTTATGTCTTTTCCAATGCAGTAAGAAATCTTCCTAATATTTTCATATTATTTATACAACTTTTGGTGAATTTTGAGTAGCAACAAAGTCAAATATTTAATTTCTTACACTACAGTGTTTTTAATTTTGATATAAGATGTCATATCGAAAACATAATTATGACAATTTAAAAGCGTTTAAAATTTGTAAAAAAAATAAGAAATTATGTATTTAAAAATAGCAAAATAAAAAAACACTTTCATATTTCGCGAAAAATTAGAGAAAAGCATATCAGTGAGTTAGTTAGGCTATTATCGATTCGCTGAACCGTTAGCTCATCATGATAAATGAAACTTGTGGTTTTGCTGTACACTGTTAAATAGTTTATTTCATATTTTATATATACCTTGCTTATACATATGTTGAAATTTTTTATTATATTGAATTAAAAGAGACATAAACAAAAAGTCATGCCTTGATTACTTTTTATCTCTTTAATAACTCTAACCATTATGTTAGTATTTTAAATAATCAGTTTCCTCTTAAGCACTTTTTACTCGATATTTTATTAACTTTTTATCACATTAAATAAAACGAGGCACCTATGGTTAAAAGAAATCGAACTTAATTATTTTTGCTAAAATGGTTTATTTTTTTTTTAGATATACCATACCTTATGCTGACAAAAACCTTCAGGATGATGTGGAAATCGATTCAAGAAACTATTTGGTTTGTGGATAGTCCTCCTTTTCCAGTCCTAAACATTCTATATCCGGGGATAAAATCTTAATATGTTACAATATATGTCAGATTAAGGATAAGTTTGTATAAAATGAAAAAATAAATTAAAATTTTATGTTTCCAATTATTATTAAAGTAAGTTAGATTTATCTATTATTTGTCAAAACAAGGTTATAACTCGAAATTTTTTGCCATACAGGGCACTAAATATAAATTAAGATTGTTGATTTATCAGCTAAATGTTTGTTTATTATTCACTCTTTATATTACAGTAATATTTTTCTCTTAGTTAATAAATATATTTATTAGCTGACTATATAGTCGTAAAAAATAATGTTTGATGAAATAAAAATAAAGTATATATTTGTTTTATTTTTCCTCTGCCTTATTATATAAAATCCAAATGTCTCGTAGCTTCGTATCAATTTTTTTCCAAATTTTACCTTTTCAAATTAAAAAAATATATATCAAATGGTGTTCTCTCTAAACTTTAACGCATATTCACCATTTGACAGATAACAACTAGGAAATGAGACTCCGGGGGCGTAATCCTAAAAAATAGGACATATAAAATAATGACAATACAGTACTCCTATTATCATCTATACAATTAGCTAGAAACTTGTTAAAATGAAATTGTAAAATGGCGTGTTTGCATCACCACGAGCCGCCGTAAGTTACGTACAGAATTTCCTTGTCAGACTCTCTACAAGTCATTTTACCTACATCAGTACTATTACAAACCAAAAAATTAATTTTAATCAAATTTACGATACCCTACAACAACAACTAATGGATAAAGACTCTTTTTTTATTAATCCTTATATACACACATGTCATTTAGGCCGCTACGTTGACTCAAGAGAAATAGGATTTAACTGCTAAACTCTTCACGTAGTGGTCGTAGTCTGACGGATAAGGTATCTGTGTACTGAGCGGAAGATTGGGGGTTCGAATCCCAACAACGTATATGACTTTTTTTTTCTATTATTAAATGGTTAAAAATTATTCTTTGACTGAAGATAGGATTTAACTGCTAAACTTTGCGACATGGCTTCGATAGCCTTGTGCCTATAGAGTTTGTCTTCCAACCCGAAGGTAGCTGGTTCGATCCTCGCTAGAATGAAAAAAAGTGTGACGTCATCCCAACAAAATTAAAGTGCAGCCAACAAGAAGATTGATAATTTGAATTGACAGGCAACCAGAAGAAAATGACAAGTAGTGACAGGTGACAGTTGATGTATATGCGAAAGCCAACGCCCAAATGGGGTACCCGGGTGAACTACTAGAAAATGGAAACACCTGAACTAACCTGAAAAATGAGGATCCCGGACGGAACATTAGCGGAGCCCTATGGGGTACTCGGAGTGGAGCACTAGAAAATGGGGCCCCCGGAAGGAGCTCTAAAAATGGGGATCCCAGACGGAACTTTAACGGAGCCCTATGGGGTACTCGGGTGGAGCACTAGAAACTGCGGCCCACGGAAGGGGTTCTAAAAAAGGGGCCCCACAAAAAAATGGGGGCCCTTATCGTGGGGCTCACGGGGGCGCAGCCCGGTCTATACCGCCGGAATGACTACTTATGTGAATATATATACATATAAACCTTGCTTGATTGGTAAAGAACACTTTATTAAGGAAAAATTGTCTTGGCGGCATTTTCATAAGACTGAATTCTGGGAAGTACATTTTGAAGTTGAAGCATCTGAACTTTGTAGAAGAAGTTGTTTATATAAAATGGCAATATACTCTTATAAAACAGTTTTTTTGTACTTGTCATAGATTGGCTGTAACACAGTCATTTATATTAGTTATAAAGTTTCATTTTCCCTAAAGAGCTGGGGAAATTTCGGAAACTATTTCTCGCGAGAAACTAGCCGATTTGGAAAGGAATCTCAATATAATTTCCGAGTTACGCGACTACAACGGTTAGCTTTGTCATACATAAAATGCATATTACCTACTTCTGAAAATGAATAATCTGACATTTCAACTTACACTTTAAAATAAAAATTTTCAACAAATTATTTTAATCAGAGCACTCAAATGAGTCAAAAAAACTGTGCTTCCTCGCTATTTTGACATTAACTGCAAGCTAATTGATGTTTTTCGCTGCTAAATCTGAGTTTATGCATTAATTTAATTTAAGCGAGTTTTTTCTTAAACTATTAGTATAGTGATTTTTTCTGAGAATATCTTTTCTATGTAAATAGTTTTGCGGAATTATAATTTTTAGATAGAATTAAAAAAAAATTTCATGCATGTAAAATAGCATCTATTGTTGTTAGTTGAATACTAAAAAATACATCGGTGCTTCCAGCATTTCCAGAAATAATAAATAAAATTCTATGTTCCAGGGCCACGTTTAGATTTATGCTCATATGAAATTTTTTTATGTTTTCATATGTAGAATCTTCTTTCAAAGTATACGAATGAAATTTTCGGACACCCCGTATTCGCTGTGCTAATAGAACTGTGAGGTTTCCCTTAATTGTACACACAGTTATCGTAAAAGATTAGGTAAGAAATAGGCATTTAGTACAATAGTTAGTAAACAATTTTAAATTCTGTTCTGAAAAAAACCGAATACATAAGAAATAATGCTTCTCAACGGTTTCTCAATATAGTAATCTTAAAATTTCTTGGCCAAACCATGAAACAAAAATTTTTATAAAAAATTGAACCGACTTCTAAAACAGCACTATGACAATATAAATTTTTACATGAACTTGAAATTTTTAAATTCGGCGCCAAACTAATATTTGAGAAAATATGATTCAGGTAAAAAATCGAGAAATAATTTTATTTTTAATTGCTTCCTTAACACAGTTTGTCTCTTATATTAGGAGCTATGTGTTTTATTCAGTAATACTTTGGGGCCAACTTCAAAAACTTCAATTTCATATAAAAATTTATATTATTATTTTTCGCATTTTTTTACTGATATTTTAGAAGTTGGTTCAATTTTTTTATAAAAATTTATTTTTTGATTTTTAGTTTTGAATTAGGTTCAGTTTTTAAGGTCGCAAAATAGTACCCATTTTATCTAATGTTGTAGCCTGCACTTTATTGAACAACATAAATTTCTTCGATTCCGGAAATTCTCTAAATACCAGTTTGGAATGGTATTGTACCAAGCAAACATTTAGTCTGCTATACTAAATATGCTATCTTGAATTAACCTATGTTTCCAAAATCTCCCAG
This sequence comes from Diaprepes abbreviatus, assembly GCA_034092305.1. NCBI lineage: Eukaryota > Metazoa > Arthropoda > Insecta > Coleoptera > Curculionidae > Diaprepes > Diaprepes abbreviatus. The sequence continues at coordinate 6,669,791 of JASJET010000008.1, read as the reverse complement.
ACCATAAACGAACTAGAGATATTTAAATCTAGTTTAATACATTTTATCGTGCATTCTGAGTTTAAAGAAATTAATTTAAAATTCGTAATATACGCCCCAAATACCCTCCAATATAAATTTCCACTAAATGGTAAAAATGTAAAATTTTTAATCCCCATGTTGCATTGGCCATATTAATTTGTAAAAAATTAACTTCAGATTCATAACTTACGATTCCATAAACCACCTAATTCCAATTTTCAAAAAATTTGTATAAACTAAAATTTTTAAACCTCAATTTTCAGTTCGCCATATTGAATTTGAATTGAATAATTTTTAACTTTCAATCCTTATCTACACCCCTGAAAACTCTCCAATACAAATTTTGGAAATAATCTGAAAATAATAAAAGTTTTAGACCGCCATATTGCATCTGCCATATGGATTTCCTATTTTGAATAAAATGGAGAGATATGAAATTGGGATATGTAAAATTGTTAATCTGCTATATTGGATCCGCCATATTAAATATTTTAAACATAATATCAAATTCCTTATCTACACCCTCAAAAATCCCTCTATATAAATTTAGGACAAAATCAAAATTTTTTAATCCGCCATATTGAATTTAAAAAAAAATCCCTCTATATTAATTTAGGACAAAATCAAAATTTTTTAATCCGCCATATTGAATTAAAAAAAAAAAATTAGATTCGTTCATTACGACCCCGAAAAATTCCCCATACTAGTTTTGGAGAAAATAGAGCAAAATTAGTTTTTTTGTCCGTCATATGATCAGAGCTTTCTTGGATATTACTGCATCAATTTCTGGCAAAATAGTATGGGACCACAGCATTAACTTCCTTAACAGCTCATATGTAGTTTGATCTACGAATATTCGTTTCTAGGTGTCCAGGGTGTTCAAAAATTAATTTTAGTGTAATAACTTTCGAACTCTAGAAGATAATGAAACAAAATTTTAGCCAGAGCTTAATTTGGTACTGAACTAGTAAAATAAAAAAATTGACTTCGTAGTTTAGTCAGTAGCGTGCTTACGGCTATTACCGTAGGGTTTAAAAAAATGTGGGACGCCTATGGTAAAACTTTTTTTTCCTCACTTCCTCAAATTTGATTTTTTGTTTTTAACTAAATTTCCTCTTGCGTTTTTTTTGTATCTCTTGTCATTTTTCCATAATTAAGTCTTTTGGAAATACCATTTTTTTCATTGCATAGACAGAAAAATGTAGAAACAGTAACAAAAATATAATAAACCAAACATTTTCGGGTATGTTTTGACTCATTTTTAAAAACTTATCGTATGGGTATTTAAAAAAGATTCTTAGTCGTTTGAAATCAAATACTACTAATTAATTAACAATAATAAATGTACTATTATCTTACAAACTTAAAGTAATTACTAATTAACAAAAATTATTCAGACAAAAAATATCACAAAAGATGCTGAAAATGTTCTTCCCCAGCTGCAATAAATTTTCCAATACGTTTGGTGGATTCTCTTGCTCGTACAAAAATACCAGGCATCTTTCGAATTTGCGGACATCTCATTCCAACTCTGAAGAAAAGTCTGCACGTCAGGAATTTCAAAGGAATAAAGTATGTTTTTTAAGTGCCCCCGTAAGTAATAATTCGAAGAACTAAGGTCAGGAGAACGAGGAGGACATATTGTTGGCCTTCCATGACTTTCAATTTATTCTGGAATATTTTATTAAGGTATTCCCTCACTTATCGTCTAAAGTGAGCTGAAGCGCAGTCATGCATGAACTACATCTCCTGGCGTGTTTCAAGTCGGACTTCTTCTAAAATAAAGGTTACAATCCATTTTGAAGGAAATCCAGATATGTTAAGCTGGCTAATCGATTCGGTAGAATTACCGGACCAATAAAAAATAGTCAGTTATTCGTGTACAAACGTTTATAGAAAATCGTTGCTGGTGCCTGAATTGTATTATTCCATGCAAATTTTATTATAACGATCGTTGTAAATCCAGCTTCATCAGTAAATAATATGGATGAGTGAAACAAGAAATTCTGGTTGATCTTATGTAAAAACCAGTTACAAAATCTGAGACGCGGAGCGTAATCCTCAGCAGAAGTATCTGTACTCTTTACTGATGATATGGGTATAACAAATTATTATATTGCGTATTCATTCGACAGTCATGTGGCTCACTCTCTCCATTCTTTCAATTGTCTTTGTACTAGAATCAAGATTTGCCTCGACCGTCTGAAGTATTCGTTCCTCGAGCTGCACTGTCCTTATATTTTGAGGTTTTTCGCTAGATGTAGAAGGCTTCAAGGAGCCGGTTTCACGTAAACGAGCATGAATTCTTGAAAAAGTCTTCGTATTCGGAATGCGTCAAACCAAAAAACGTTCAGCATACAGACTCGCAACTAACACTAATCCCGTTTGCCAGGCCATAAATAGCATGCATATTTGTTAATTCCTCAAATAAATAGTCCAATTTTATCAACTAATCAAATTAAAAACGCGTAATGAAATCTTATCTTAACCGAGAATGATCTGAAAAGAAAAATAAACATCATGGTCATAGCATACTGGATAATGTTTGTGTTTTCTGCATTTTTCTCTCTATGCAATGGAAAAACTAGTATTTGCAAAAGGCTTAATTAAGGAAAAATTACGAAATATACAAAGAAAACGCAAGAGGAAAATTGTGTTTAAAACAAAAAATAAAATTTGAGGAAATGATCAAAAAAAAATGTTTACCAGAGGCGTATCACATTTTTTTTAAACCCTGCGCAATCCACTGAGTAAACTACGAAGTGAATTTTTTTAGTTACTGGGGTACTATCAAATTAAGCTCTGGCTAAAATTTCTTCTAGCGTTCAAAAGTACTACCTGTAACTTACAAACGAATATTCATAGAGCAAAACTATATGTGAAAAAAAAATATTTCTTACTAAGGTACTATTTAATTTATTACCAACCTTTATGTTACACCCTGTATAGCCGTTGAATTTAGAACCTTCTTCTTTTAGAAGTCAGCCAAAAATCAGATAAAATCTATACTACGTGTGTCATCAGCAATACCAGAGCTGGTTACTTTATGACAGTACTTTAAAAATTTTTTGTGAAACATGATATTTTCAATCTTTAATATCTTATAGTAATATTTTATATAAAATTTATTATCAATTATATTTGATTCATGGCAGCTATTTAACGTTAAAACATACCTCATTTAGCATGTCTACTTAACTAAATGTTAACGCTTTTACCCGAAGAAAATAAATAGGTTGCTCGTTTCCCTAATGTATAAAATTTTAAATTGCCATATGATAAGGGTCGATAAATATTAAATTTCTTTCATATCGTACGTCTTTTTATATTCTTCCACACAACATTCTACCCTATTCTTGTCGAAGAAATGTGGCAAAAACGATTTGTCGCCCATGCAGATATTTTCGTTTTGCTTGTGAATTCACTCAGTTCATTTTAAAATGCGCCGAATCCTGATAGGACTATCTCTGAACACACTAGACGATTGTAAGATTTAAATGTGTTCATTTTGTCTAAATGCACTACGCAACAAATTTTAAATTATTTGTTATATCTTCCATGAAATATGCATTTTTTTGTTAATTTTGGGACGCTGAACACAAAAATGACAATGATATTCGAAGTTTAATTCTAATTTTCAAGAACAAGTTTTTTTAGTTTATTTTTAACAAAATAATAGAAAATACATAATTTTACAGTTATAGAGATATTAAATATCCTGTCGTTTTGCTTTTCTTTTGTGAATTGTTTCTGACGTATCTCTAACAAGGGTCCAACAGTAGTCGGCAAGCATGGACACATTCCTCTTTCCCTGGTACCTTTCTCCATTGTTGATATATCGTGATGGAAATGTTTGCCATGCTCATCACTGAGAGCTCCGCAATTGTCAGGAAAAAAGTCCAGATGTGAGTATTGGAAATGGATCTTTAGAGACATATGCAACCCATTTTTTGATATGATAACATCATACTTTCAATAAGAGTAACGTAATTGTCAGCTTTTTATTTCCGAAGAAACTAGTGACTACGAGACGAAAGACATTCCAAGCATTTTTTTCAATATCTGATATGTGCTATAAAAATATTTGCCTTTAAGAACATTTTGAATCTGTGGCAACAAAAATACCTTCTTTAATATTTAGTTCATTTAGTATTGGGAATTTTTGAGGCAATTACTGAAAAGCTGGCCCATATCTATTCAATGCCTTAAACATTTTCATTAGGCTCAATTTGATATGCAGTGGTGCAATCACCTTTAAGTTTCCAGAGATTTCATATTGGCGTATGATTATTTCATGTGAACTGCATATTCAACAGGAATAAACTATAAAATATTTCCCATAAGCAATAGTCTTGCTTTTAAGCTCTATGTTGAACTCTCTATAAACAATTCCCATTACTTTGGCATGTAGTTTATATTTAAAGCTGCCATTAAACCGCTACTAAGTTTTTTTCCATGATAAAAAATGGAGCTAAGCCTTTCTGGTGTTTATGAAAAACACATACTGAAACATGGTCTTCTAGTAATCTTGATCCTAGTCACTCTATTTTATTTTTCGAAAGTGGTAAGTTTCGCATAAGATCATTTAATTCTGATTGGGTTATTTTGTGTGTTTGGCGGTATAGTGTGCTGGGTGTGAAATCAGAATCTTTTGATACGGATGGAATGTCTTCTTTTTGATCGTCGTATCGTTATTATCTAATTCGTAATTCAATGTTTCTGAGGATTCTGGAATAGGAAGTTCATCACTATGAGGCACAGGTCTCATGATAGATGGTATATTTGGATAGTTAGTAACTGACTTTTTCTTCTTGGATATACCTGTGTCCTGCCCAACACGAGGTATGCTGCAGAAATAGCAATCATTAGTATGATTTGAAGACTCTCTCCAGATCATCGGAAAAATAAACCTCATAGATTGTTTTTTAATATTTAACTAGTTTCTGACTTGAATGGCATGCAATACAGCATATACACTGTTTGTCTTGATCACCAATATTGCATTCGAAATAAAGCTCATATGCCTTTTTTTATCAATTGAGTAATATACCGCTTCTGAGGCGCAAAAGTCACCTCACGACAAACATAACAGAAGTGATCTGGATAGTTTACACACTTTTGAGTTATTTTACAATCTCAAGTATTCGATTCGACTCACTAACTTGGACTAACTAATCCCTCCGCTTTATAGCTGCTTATATACCCAAATACAGCTTATACATTCTTAGAGAATATTCGAGAATTTACTACTCAATTCCATCATATTCGCAATCGTGGCGCTGGTTATTTGTTTGTATACAGGAGCTCTTCAGTACAAAGCAAACATAAAAGTCTCTTATGGTTACATTGTTAATATATAGGGAAATATGACATCACGTATTTCTAAAACCTAAGCTAGTAGTGGGAATAGGGGGCTCCTAGTTGACCCCCCCACCACTTTTTTGATTGGTCAGCCAAGAATGACCTTGTTTCTGATTGGCTGCCCAAGTTCGCCCCCTATTCCGATTGGTTACGTAAACTCCACCTGTTTTTTCTTTAGCTCCGCCCATCAAAATTTTTCTCTGCAACACCATCATGTATGCACTTCAGTTCGAACAGCGAACCGGTGTAGACGTCTTCTATGGAGCCGAATTGTCTTAGAATTTAAATTTAAATAATGGGTACGATTGAAACATTTTCAGATTTTGAGAAGGCCACAGACTGAATAGACGCGATGTAGAATCGAGAAACTCTATGAAAATTTGTGTTTTCGGGGTGGAATTGTTAAAAGACTCGCGAAAATGAATGCAATTTAAGATTTTCGTAAGAAAATCAGGGAACTTGCGCATTGAACCAGGGTGTACAAGGAAGATTACGTAATCTAAAGTTATGCTTGTCTTTGAACTTTGCATATTTGGTAATATCCCTGCATAGGGTTGAAAACAGCAGGACATAAATAAGATATTCAAAGTGCAGGATGTATAGTCCATAGGTCAAATATTATAAAGACATTGTGAATTAAAACAGCATTTATAGCTGTCTTTTGTATGGGTCAGGATTAAAAAAGTTTTAAAAATTTTGTGTGGCCATTTTTTTTATTTTTTTTTAGGGTGAAATTCGCCCGTTTCAAATTTTCGATAATCAGGAATACAGAAGTTAATGAAGATATATCAGAACCTGACATTGATGGTATGCTGTTACTATCCTTAGTGGTGGAAGCCCTACATCGATATGTTACGTTCTCTTTCTTACTCTTCTTCTTTCTTTAGCTCCGCCCCTCATCTTTTTTCAATCCATCGCTACTACATATGCACTTTAGTTTGAATAGCGAAGCCGTGCGGACGTCTCTTATGTGGCGGTGAACTGTCTTGGAATGGAAATTTAATTAATGGATTTCAGATCTTGAGAAGACCACAGACTGAATAAGTGCGGTACAAAATCGGAAAACTATGAGTTTTTGTATCTTTTTGGTGTGAAATTGTTAAAAAACTCACGAAAATGAATGTCATTTAAGGAAATTAGGGAACTTGCACCTTGGACCAGCATGTACAAGAAAGATTTCGTGACCTATCGTTATACTCTTGTCTCTGAACTTGGCATATTTGGGACTATCCCTGTGTAGGGTTCCAGACAAAAGAATATAAACAAGGTATTCAAAGTGCAGGATATATAGGCCATAGGTCAAATATTATAAATACATTATGAATTAAAACAACATTTATCTGGCTGTTTTCTACGGGTGACTGAAAAAGTGTTAAAAAATTTGTGTGGTCTTTTTTTTAGGGTAACATTACAGTGTTTAAAATTGTTTTAAATTTTCGATTATTAAGAGTACAGAAATTAGTGAAGGTATATCAGAAAAAGATATAGATTGTATTCTGCAACTCTTCTTAGTCGTGGAAGTCCTATATCGATTGGTTACGTAAACTACACCTTTTTTCTTTGGCTCTACCCCTCGTCTTTTTTCTCTTTAACACTATTATGTAAGCACTTCAGTTCGAACAGCGAAGCCGTGCAAACATATTTTTGAGAGCTGAATGGTCTTGGAATTTAAATTTAATTAATGGATTTTAGATCATAATAATACCACAGACTGAATAAGTACGGTGTAAAATCGGAAAACTACGAATTTTTGTGTCTTTTCTGGGTGAAATTGTGTGAAAACTCGCGAAAATTAAGATTTTCGTAAGTAAATTAGGATACTTGCACCAGGGTGTACAAGGAAGATTATATAAACTAAAGTAATATCCCTGCATAGGGTTAAAAACAAAAGTAATATCCCTGCATAGGGTTAAAAACAAAAGAACATAAACAAGATATTCAAAGTGCAATTTGAATATTCTATAGGCCAAATATTAAAAGACATTGTGAATAAAAACAATATTTATGGAATTTTTAGCGTAAAATAAAGGCTGTTTCAATTTTTCGATTATCAGGAGTACAGAAGTTAGTTAAGGTTTATTCCAACGAGATATTTATGGTTTCGTGCGACTATTCATAATAGTGAAAGTGCAGGTTTGCCTCCTATATTGATTGGTTACATAAACTACACCTGTTATTTATTTAGCTCCGCCCCTCATCTCGTTCCTCTCCAGCATCGTTATGCATGCACTTTACTTTGAGCAGCGAAGCCGTTCGGTCTTAGGCAGGCTATCGAGTAGGTATATAGAGACTTTTCGAAACAACGTTATAAATAATGTACGATAATTCGAAAAAATTTAATAATTTCCTAATCGGAACGAAATTTTGGGGTTAGATTTTTATGTATGTGGGCGATCATTGTTGAAATATTACAGGCTTAAATTGCAAACCCTTCGTGTAAGGGTAACTGCCCTCAATTTAGTATGTGGTTTTCCGATTCTTTTTAGTAGTGTTCTATTTTAAGGGTGTGCGAAGACGTTAAATCAGTAAATAACGATTGGGGTAGTTTCAACCCCTAATTTTATTTTTTGAACTGTGCGATAGGGAGTTAACCTTTTCGATTGATTCTCTGGGGTTGAACAGAGAGGTTCTTCAGCCATCGTGGTTGGTGGTTTTAAAGATGATCATTATATTCCTAGAGGGTAGTTTTTGTGTATAACTGAAAAGAGTTGCGGGCTGCACTGAGAGAATTTAAGTGTGTGCATTAGGAGGCATTTTCACCCAACCACTTGATAGTAACAATAATTTTGGGTTGGGGTAGTTTTCACCCCTATTTTTGATGCCGTATTGCGAGCTTATTACTTGATGCCTTTTAACGAAGTTTTGGGGTTAGATTCCTATGTATGTGCGCGATCATTGTTGAGATATTACAGGCTTAAATTGCAAACCCTTCGTGTAAGGGTGACTACCCCCAATTTAGTATGTGGTTTTCCGATTCTTTTAGTAGTGTTCTATTTTAAGGGTATACGGAGACGTTAAATCAGTAAATAACGATTGGGGTAGTTTCAACCCTTAATTTTATTTTTTGAACTGTGCGACAGGGAGTGAACCTTTTCGACTGATTCTCTGGAGTTGAACAGAGAGATTCTTCAGCCATCGTAGTTGGAGGTTTTGAAGATGATCATTATATTCCTAGAGGGTAGTTTTTGTGTATAACTGAAAAGAGTTGCGGGCTGCACTGAGAGAATTTAAGTGTGTGCGTTAGGGGGCATTTTCACCCAACCACTTAATAGTAACAAGAATTTTGGGTTGGGGTAGTTTTTACCCCTATTTTTGATGCCGTATTTTGAGCTTATTACTTGATGCCTTTTAACGAAGTTTTGGGTTTAGATTCCTATGTATGTGGGCGATCATTGTTGAAATATTACAGGCTTAAATTGCAAACCCTTCGTGTAAGGGTAACTACCCCCAATTTAGTATGTGGTTTTCCGATTATTTTTAGTAGTGTTCTATTTTAAGCGTGTGCGGAGACGTTAAATCAGTGAATAACGATTGGGGTAGTTTCAACCCTTAATTTTATTTTTTGAACTGTGCGACAGGGAGTGAACCTTTTCTATTGATTCTCTGGGGTTGAACAGAGAGGTTCTTCAGCCATCGTGGTTGGAGGTTTTGAAGATGATCATTATATTCCTAGAGGGTAGTTTTTGTGTATAACTGAAAATAGTTGCGGGCTGCACTGAGAGAATTTAAGTGTGTGCATTAGGAGGCATTTTCACCTAACCACTTAATAGTAACAAGAATTTTGGGTTGGGGTAGTTTTCACCCCTATTTTTGATGCCGTATTTTGAGCTTATTACTTGATGCCTTTTAACGAAGTTTTGGGGTTAGATTCCTATGTATGTGGGCGATCATTGTTGAAATATTACAGGCTTAAATTGCAAACCCTTCGTGTAAGGGTAACTACCCCCAATTTAGTATGTGGTTTTCCGATTCTTTTTAGTAGTGTTCTGTTTTAAGGGTGTGCGGAGAAGTTAAATCAACAAATAACGATTGAAGTAGTTTCAACCTCTAATTTTAATTTTTGAACTGCGCGACAACGAGTGGACCTTTTGGTCGAAACTCTGAGATTAAACAGACAGGTTCTATAGCCATCGTGGTTGGAACAGCAAGCAGAGCTACAGCAACAGAGCTACAGCAAGCAGAGCTACAGCAGGCGGAGCGACAGCAGGCAGAGCTACAGCAAGCAGAACGACAGCAGGCAGAGCTACAGCAAGCAGAACGACAGCAAGCAGAACGACCGCAGGCAGAGCTACAGCAAGCAGAGCGAGAGCAGGCGGAGCGACAGCAGGCAGAGCTACAGCAAGCAGAACGACAGCAGGCAGAACGACAGCAGTCAGAGCGACAGCTGGCGGCAAATAAGAGTGAATTAGATAAATTTATTCGCATGAAATCTAAGCCGAGCTTAAATAGGAATGAAACAAGGTGTGCCGCATCTAGATTTAAGTCAATGGTTTATTCCTATTTAAACTTAGATAATATATGTAATAATTTATCTAATTCGACTTTAAAAGACGTTAAAAATTGTATTCAACGACAAGGCGATCTTCTTTTAAATTTGGGAAATATATTTTTTAAAAAAAATCCATGTTTTTCTTCAAGTTAAAAAGTGAATCCAAAAGTTAATTCAAAAGTAAATCCAAAAGTTTTCTAAATTGCGCGAGCTGAAAAAATTGCTAATTATTCTATGTCATTGGGTCTTGATAGATCAAAATTGTATTTATTTAAAAGCGACACGGCCCTAACCGATTCCATTTTAAAATGACTCTCCTTTGCACACACTGCTTAAGAGAATTTACAAGAAAATCACATATTGTACGCCACCTTCGAGAAAATTTTGTCAATAACGAAAACACCTTTAACTTGGAAGATTATATAATTAATCGTAAGTATTTTTTTATAACATATTTAGCTATGATTTTCCTTTTAATTTTTCTTTTTATTATTAATAAAGGTTTACAGAGGAATTAAAAAATAATAATTGTTTCAGTTGATGAACTACTTTCAAGGCCTCCAATGCGATTTTGCCAAGATTGTGAAGTAAATGTCAAATCTAATTCCTGGAGCACACACTTGAGGACAAATATTCATAAAAACAGGAGCTGCATAAAATATGGAAATGGAATTGACATTATCAGGAGTGCATTTAAATGTCGAATAGCTTCCTACAGAATATATTCGCAGAATTATCACATCGACATCAAAAAGTTTCAGCAAGATATTGGTAATAAAGTGCAAACATTAATACGCCAGCGTCAACAAGAATTTACATGTGCTAAAGTAAATTTGGAATTATTTGGAATATATTATTCTCCAACTTTAACCTCTACTTCAATTAAGTCATTTAATACACCGTTCTTCATTGTAACCCATACAACTGATCTACAACAGCTTTACGATGATTTATTCAAGATTATTGAAACCAAAGCAGATGAATTGCCGGAAAGAGACTCAGGTAATTATTATTTAATCTCAAGAGCTAAGTTTTCTTAATATCACTTGTACATCTCTAACAAATATTATTCAGAACTAATTTTTTAATTCCTATTACAGGGTGGGCTCTACAAAGAATTCTGCATTTGGAAGTCAACATCAATAAGTACAACCCATTGAATGCCTCCTCCTACATTAAGATGCATCACTTTTCTAAATCAATAGTGAATGTGATGAATGAGGACAATTGCTGTTTCGCCTGGGCAGTGGTTTCAGCAGCATACCAGCCAACCGGTAATCCTCGAAAGACCTCATCATATCCAGACTTCAGAGACGCTTTCGATTTTACAGGTATTGAATTTCCAGTAAAATTATTAGATATAAAAAAGTTTGAGGAAAAAAATAATTTGTCCATAAATGTATATGGAGTTGAAAAATTTTTAAGGGATAATAAAAAGGTATATGAGATTGTCGGTCCTTTACATTATAATAATGAAAAGAAAAAATTACATATTAATTTGCTTTTAATAAGTTCTGATGATGGAAATAACCACTACTGTTGGATAAAGGATTTAGGTTGCTTGGTATCCAAACAATTATCAAAAAAGAAAATAAAAAAATACTTATGTGATGGATGCCTTCAATATTTTGGAACATATGAAAAACTTAACACACATTTAGAACGTGATTGTAGTTTTGTTCGAATTGAGCTTCCTTCAGATAATTTGATTTTGGATAAATTTGGCAATTATATTCCTGCAAATATATTAAAGTTTCAAAATATTCAGAAACAGTATAAAGCTCCTTTTGTTATTTATGCCGATTTTGAATGTTATTTGAAAAACATTGAGTGCCAACAATCTACACCTGATTCGACAACCTCATATACTATTAAAACTGCTGAACATATACCCTATTCATTTGCTTATTATATTAAATCATCATTTGATGAGAATGTTGTGTGTCTTAAACTTTATAGAGGTACAGATTGTGCTATAAAATTTATTGAATACATTGAAAATGATGTAAAAGAAATTTATAAAAAATATTTAAAATATCAAGTACCATTGAAAGATTTATCATCTGTGGAACAGATTGAATATGAAAATTCTAGCATTTGTTATGTATGTGAAAAACCTTTTTCAAAAGGAAATTTCATAAAGTGTAGGGATCATTGTCATATTACAGGTAAATATCGAGGAGCCGCCCACTCAATATGTAATTTGCATTTTAAACCTCCAAAATATATACCAATAGTATTGCATAATTTAAAAAACTATGATTCTCACCTATTTATTAAATCGCTTTGCTATAATAAAGAAAATATTAGTGTTATAGCTCAAAATAAAGAAAAGTATATTTCTTTTAGTAAGGAAATTTTCGTTGATGTGTCAGAAAAGCGGAAACCAGTTGCTTTGCGACTACGCTTTATAGATTCTTTTCAATTTCTCCCAGAGTCTTTAGAGTCACTATCACAAACTCTACAAGATTCACAATGTTTTGAAATTAAAAAGTTTTTCTCAAATGCTGATGAATTTCGATACATTAGACAAAAAGGGGTATTTCCATACTCTTACATAGATTCCAACGAAAAATTAAATGAGAAATCTCTACCATTGATTGATAAATTTTATAATAACTTAACCGATGAAAATATCTCTCCTCAAGACTACAATCGTGCTGTAGAAGTGTGGAATCTATTTAAGTGTTCTACAATAGGGGCTTATTCCGATATTTACTTAAAATCAGATGTTTTACTTTTGGCTGATGTTTTTGAAAATTATAGATCCACATGTATTAAAACCTATAAGTTAGATCCTGTTAATTATGTCACTAGCCCTTCTATGTGCTGGGATGCAATGATGAAATTAACTAATGTAGAATTAGAATTATTAACGGAACCAGATATGCTTCATTTTTTCAAAAAAGGTGTTCGTGGTGGGGTTAGCACTTGTTCCAAACGCAAATCTGAAGCAAATAATCCATTCTTAGAAAATTTTAATCCTGAAAGACCTACAACATATATCGCTTACTTAGACGCCACAAATTTGTATGGTTATGCTATGAAACAATATTTGCCTGAAAAAAATTTTGCTTGGGTACCTAAGCTCGAAATAGAAACTTTAAATATATCCGAACTTTCAGATACATCATCTATAGGATACATATTTGAAGTTGATTTAGAATATCCAAATTATTTACATGATAGTCATAATGATTTCCCATTTTGTCCTGAACAATATACACCACCAATTTCAAACCACTCAAAATTAATTCCAAACTTACATAATAAATATAACTATATCATTCACTACCGATATCTGAAACAATGTCTACAATTTGGACTCAAAATCATAAAAATACACAGAGCAGTTAAGTTTACACAATCACCATGGTTAGCGGAATATATAGATTTAAATACAAATTTACGAAATTTATCTAAAAATAAATTTGATAAAAATTGTTATAAATTGGCAAATAATTCAATTTTCGGTAAAACCATGGAAAATGTTGATAGGCGAGCAGATATTAAATTAGTATCTCAATGGGAAAGACAGGGTAATAAATTTAGTGCCGAAAAACTTATTTCTAAACCTCAATTAAAGGATTTTAAAATTTTCTCTGAAAATCTAGTTGCTCTTCAACTTCAACAGGTTTGCATTGAATACAATAAACCAATTTATGTTGGGATGAGTATTCTGGATATTGCAAAAACTGTAATATATAATTTTTATTATGGGTATTTAAAAGTAAAATATGGTAATAATTTAAATTTATTATATACGGACACTGATTCCTTAATTCTTGAAGTTCAGACCCAAAACTTTTATGAAGATATGAAGCTAAATCTGGATCAATTTGATACTTCTAATTTTTCTGAACAAAATATTCATTGCATGCCTATTACAACATCAGTTGTTGGTAAATTTAAAGATGAGTACAAAGGGATTCCCATTGAAAGTTTTTATGGAACTGGTGCTAAAGCATATTGTATAAAATCCAAAAATAGTGTAGATAAAAAAGCAAAAGGCGTTAGTAGATCATGTATAAAAAATCAATTAACATTATCAGATTATAAAGATGTTGTTGAGAAAGGTGACAAAATATTCTGCACCATGTATGTATTCAAGTCAGATATGCATAATATATACACTAATTTGTTAAATAAATTGGCATTAACAACTCATGATGATAAAAGATATTGTATACCAAATTCCACAAAAACTCTTGCATGGGGACATAAGGATATTTTGGAAACAGATTTTTTTGATAAAGATATGAAAATGATGTATGATACTCTAACTTTTTTAAGTTCTGGAAACGAAAATGGATCTAAAAATAAAAAACCGCGATTAGAATTAACTACTCCTAGTAATTTTTCATCTTTATAAAGACATCATTTTATATGATGATAAATTATGTAAGTCGTTTTTGAAGCTTTAAAAGTTGGAGGGGGAACTGAATCCAAAAACATATATATTGTATAGAAATACCATTATTTCTTAGTAATATTACAACAATGACTGCTGCATCTTTAATAGTTTTAGTTTCCCTTGTTGGAAATGTGATATATGTAAATTACATTCCTTATACAGTTAGGGCTGATATATGTATAAATGCCCTCAAAAATGAAACCGACTGCTACAAACAGATGAAAATGACATATCTTGTTGGAAATTCACACTTTTTTACCTATAATGTAACTGATTCTGCTTTGTGTGAAAATACATACATAAAAATTAAATATTCCATGACAAACAAACCATTACAATATTCAGATTGGATTCCTTTCAATAATAAAAAAGAAGAATCTTGTCATTGTGTCTGTTGTTATATATTTGTTATTATATTTACAGCAGCAATATTTATTTGTACATGTTTAATTTTATTGTATTTCATGAAAAAATATCTATAAAAATATTTAATAAATGTTAAAAAAATAATATAAATTTTGTTTTTTATTGATTCTCGTTAGTATAAAGACATTTAAAGTTTATCCCCTCCTCTTAAATGGAGAGGGAAAATAAGTTTACCCCTCCACTTGAGAGGAGAGGGAAAATGTATAAAATTTAGGAGCAAACGGATTGATAGTTAGTTTTTTGAGAGCAAGCAGATAGCCAGTTAGTTTTTGAAATACATCATTTAAAATGTTCAGTAATCAGAGTAAAAATATATTTGAAAATTCACCATTAAAAAAGAAAATAAAAAAAACAATTATAAATTCTACAAAATATAATTTAAATAATTCTAACTCTAAATATGCTGCGATTGGTTTGTGGGTGGAAAGTGATTTTCTACCATGCATTGAACTTGGTGGTAAAAATGGTCAGTCTGTGATATTAAATGAAGATGATTGGAAGAACTTATTGCAATATCAAGGAGTTATAACAAATTATATGTTTTCACCAAATGTTTTCAATGAACCGATATATTTGCAAAATTTATCTATTCATTTTGAAAAGATTGGTGAATTACCAATAGTGAAGATTGTGAAAAGCTGTGATTTTATTTACTATGGAAATGAAACTGTGTGCAGACTATGGGAACAAATTCCACTTATAGAATATAGACTAAATGTTTTACAAAAACAAAACTTTCGACGTTATTTCAACGTTTTTAGAAATAACAATTTTTACGACGGAGATTCTTTTGACAAAATATATAATGTCCTTTCTCCAAAACAAAATCTAAATAGTGAAAATGTGTGCTCCATGCTGGAACTGCTGTTGAATCATCCCGAAGAACTAGAACAAAAATTAAAGTCTAAGCACTATTATGAAGAAGACAGTATCTATTGATGAATCAAGAAACCAAATTCATCTGATGGTTGCTTGGAACTTCGCCTACAGAAAAGCTCGTATGACTTCTGAAGAGTTTATAAATCAAAAACATTTTAGAAGAAGGATTAAATTGACTGAAGAAATTTTAAATCCCATATTAGACTCTGATTATAGGAATATTGTATTTAAAAAAATGTTTATGTAATAAGCTTATTTTTAAATAAAACAAATATATATAAAAAATCATTTTTTTTTATTACAAACATCAATTATTATTACAGCATTAATTACTATTACATCACATCTCTCTTGAAGATCCAAGAGTTATAAGATTTATCTAATCCTAACCATTTTACAAATACTTTGTTTCCTTTCTTTCTTAACACTTTTTCCACCAGATATACATTTGGGTGTCTTACTTTTTGAAGTTCTTCTTCATAGAAACCTCCTTGAATATCTATCCCATTTCCATCTTGAATCAAATACGTTGTTGGATTAGTAAGCTGGATTTTTTTTATTTGAAAAATTTCGTTTGACCAGTTGGGCGTGTAACCTTTAGAAAATTGTTCGCGAATCTTGCTTATTCGTACTCTATCACTAACACGAAATTTTGGTGATCTGGGATCCACAGTTTTCCTATGAGTATAAGCTGATTTCAAGATTTCCATTTCATTCTTTTTGTTAACTTCGTTTGGTTTTTTTCCGATTGTTGAATGCTTAGTATTATTGTATTCTGTAATTATTTCTTTAAGAAAGCTGATCCATTTATAATTACCTAGTAAACTAAACTTTTTCCACATTTTGTTTTTTATCGTTCTATTTACTCTCTCTACAATACTAGCTTTCATATTAGAAAATGTGTTGTAATGATTAATTTTGAACTGCTCCATAAGTTTCTGAAAGTCTTGATTAAAGAATTCTTTACCCTGATCAGTATTCAGATTTGTTGGGGGAGTTTTTAAAGTTAATAGAATTTTTTTCATTGCAGCTGCTACATCTTTACCAGTTTTGGATTTTACAGGTTCTGCCCATACAAATTTAGAAAACACATTTATTACCATTAAAATATATCTTAAACCCCTATTAAATTTCGCATATGGCTGCATTTCTATCAGATCAGCTTGAAATAGATCATTAAGCCCTTTTACAATTGTTCGTCTCCTTCTATATCGCCTTCTCGCCGGTTTATGTAATTCATTTACAACGTCTTGCTTAATTTTACTCATTATTAATTTATACCTTACTCTCGAAAATAAATCCCACAAATAACTTTACCTCCTTCTAAACCGTTTATAAAAGCCCTTTATCGCTGATGTTGTAAAATATAAAAAAAATCATCTCAGTTTTTTTTAGTAAGTTCTTTAATTTTATTTTCCATTGCTTCAAATGATTTTTTATTTTCATTTATAATTTCTTTTATTGACGAATTTATTTGGGTGATGTTGTTAGTAAGATCAGAAATTTTTACATTAAATTTATTTTCCATTGTTTCAAATGATTTGTTATTTTCATTTCTAATTTCTTTTATTGACGAATTTATTTGGGTGATGTTGTTATTAAGATCAGACATTTTTACATTAAATTTAGTTTCCAAAAGAACATTTGATAACGTATAATCTTTTTTGAAACCACCTAATGTTGAATTCATTTCTTCTCTTGCATAATTCATTGTATCATTAAATTCTTTTCTAGAAACTTCAGCAGCTCTTTGAACTAATTCGTTTAAAGATTTTATTTCTTTTGTTAATTTATCTTCTAGATTTTTTATATCTTTTCCTAATTGAAATTCTGCATTTGTAATATCTAATGTCATTTTCACAATTTTTTTTTCTATATTTTTTATGTCTGACGCTGTATTTTCAGCTTTGTGTAGTATATCTGTATAAGATGTTTCAAGTTCTTTTATGAGTAAAGAAGTCTCCTCGATTTTTGAACTATTATTTTTAATTTTAATTAATACATCCTTTTTAGAAACTTCTATTATAGCTTGCACTACTTCTAGTAAGGATTCTAATTCTTTTTGTAATTTCTCATCGATTGCCTTTGTAAAATTTCCCTTTGTCAAAAGACGTTTCAGATTTGGTTTTCAGATTGTTTAATTGCTTTAGTATATCCTCGATTTTTTCATTATCTTTTGTAATTTGATCTTTGAATTTTGTTTCAATTTTTTCAT
This sequence comes from Diaprepes abbreviatus, assembly GCA_034092305.1. Taxonomy (NCBI): domain Eukaryota; kingdom Metazoa; phylum Arthropoda; class Insecta; order Coleoptera; family Curculionidae; genus Diaprepes; species Diaprepes abbreviatus. The sequence goes on along the minus strand of JASJET010000008.1, from coordinate 6,651,986 downwards.
TTTCGTTTTGAAAATCCTCCTTCAATTTGTCTTCTAAATATTGTAAATTTGATTTATATGCATTGATTTTAATTTCAAATTCTTTAATTTGTTCTTTAAATTCATTAACATTGTCGGTATCTTTTTTGTGAATTAGGAAATGAGTGTTCATTGATTTTTCAAGATTTTGTGTATTTTTATCCATAACGTCATGTATTTTCTTAAAATTCCTTACTTCTTCTGCTACTCTATCATTAAGCAAATTAGTAAAATTTTGAAACTTTGATGTAATTTCCTTGGAAATACTGTTCTTGACATTGTCAATTGCTGAAGTATCCTTAATTATTGATTTAATTGAAGTAATTTCATTTTTTATTTCATTTTCAAAATCATCAACTTTATCATATTTTAACTTCACTACGTCAAAGTCATTTGCATATTTAGAAACTTTCTGAGAAAATTTTTCTACTACCTCATCATTTCCATCAACAGTATTTTTCAAATTAATTATCTTGTCATTATATTCAGGAATAACTTTATCCTCAAATAACTTAATCTTTTTTGCAATATTTTGTATATTGTTATCATATTCATTTATCCTCTTATTTAAATTATTAACATCGCTTTTCAACCTGGGATCTAAATTTTGAATTAATTTGTTTTCAATATATTTTACATCGCTTTTAAAAATTTTTATTATTTTCTCTTCAACATTTGATAATATTTTATTTTCTAGTGATAATAATGTGTTTAGAGCAGATTTTTTTGAAATATGACGACCAAATTTATCGATGGTCATTTTAGAAATGTTTAAAAGTATCTATTATGTCCTTTTATATAATAATATTCGCTTCTCTTAGTTCTTCAATAATGGAAATAATTTCATTGTTATGACCAGTGTGTCCCGCAAGCATGGATGCTACCAATAGTCGAAGTCTCTCAACAAGTTCGTTTACATTATCCCAATATATGTAATCTGTATTAGGTTTATTAACTTTTAAAGTTATACCAAATCCGGTTTTTTTTGAAGACACTCGACTTTCTCTATATGGAGCTTTGCGTCTTTCAAAAAATCCCTGGACTGCTTGTTGAGATTCGGGATTTAGAGTTTTAGTTTTTGTAATTCCTTTGCTTTGCAAATAAGGTCCTATTATAGAAATATATTTATGTGATCCATTCCCCTGCACCTGCTCATTTGGATCATTATTTCTACGGTATGCATTGGTTCTTTTTAAAATATCCATATAATTTTCCAAATCTTGTTTTTTATACCCTATTGGTTCTTTTTTAAATAATAACTCATATAAACCTGGTGTACCTGTATAGGTTATTCCTTCAATTTTGATGTTTTTACCAATAATTTCGACAGGTTTTTGAGTTAAACCCAAAAAGAATTTCTCGGTTTCCAAATCATGAACTATTCCATATTGGTGATCAAACTCATGTTCAACATCTTTTACACCGCTATCAATATATTGGCGAGGTAATTCATCAAATCCTAATAAATATTCTTTATATAAATCTGTATCAACAAATGTTCTAACTGTTTGCCGTGTTTGTTCCAGTATATCTGAAAGATTTCCTATTGTGGAGTGTGAACCTGAAGAAGGGTTTGTTTCTGCAATAATACTTGTTTGTTGTATAGATGGCATTTGACTTGCTGAAGCTAAACTCGCGTCCCAGTCAATAATCGATGGTATTTCTGTAGGAAGGAGTGGAGTTTTTCCCGTCTTTCTTTTTTCTGGTGTTGATGTTCCATATTGTAATTTTCTCTTTGGTGTTAGTGTTTGAATTGATCTTTTCTGTGGTGTTTCATAAATTTTTTTAATTGGTGTGTGTAGCTCTTCCTTTATTTCAACAGGTTCAATTTTACCAATCGTTGAAATTAATTCTTGTAAGGGTTGAGTTATCGGTTTATATGTTTCCTCCAATTTAGTTTGCGCCTCAAATTCCGCATTTTTTAAACTCTGATATTTTTGTTTAACAGCTTTTCTTGATTTAACTAGCTCTCTTGCTAAACGTTCATCCATGATTGGTATAATTTACCATCAAACGTTTATTTTTATAAGTAAATATATGAATCAAATCCTTTTCGATATCGGCCAGATTTCACATTAGAGTCTTTGTCTATTACTAAAAATCCAAATTTATCTTTCCAACATATTAAGCACAACTCATTAAATTGGTTTAATGACATATCAACATTAACATGATCATCATAAATATGTTTTAAGTTTGTTCGATCTTGTTGAAATATAACAATTAAATTTGCATTGTCACGAATTAATTGTTTCGGAATAGAAGAATATGTTTGACATAAATAAAAACAATCAGTATTTTTGTGTCTTCCGAAACAAAAATAGTCCTTTACAACATTCTGATTACAACACACTATATCATCAAATATTATTATAGAGTTTGGTTTAACTTGTTTTGGTGAAACAATTGTTTCTTCATTTTCAGATTCATAGTATCCAATTTTTTTCAAAGGTTTAAAAAGTGTTTTCAAATATTTATACTTTGGTTGATATAAGGATTTTGAATAAACATACAGATTTTCAAATCGCAAACCATTCGGATCTTCAATCAAACTAATAATAACATTGGTTTTGCCACAGCCTGACGGGCCAATAATTAACCCTCTTTTACTATTTCCCTCAAACAGTTTTCCATGTTTTCTAAAACCATTCACTGAACTTTCATGATCCTTAATTGTTATAGAGTATGGTTGTTTCTCAACTCTCATTTTATATATAAAACAAACTATTAATATTCAGTATTGTGATGTAACTGGTTAGTTATCACTAGGATTGCAACTATATATAATGTTTCCATCACATAATAAACGAATCATTTACAAGACAAACAGCAAAAGGAAAGGAAGTGGTTTAGTAAACTCATTAATAAATAAATTACCCTTTGAATTGCATATTCCTGGTTATAATTTTTGTGGACCTGGAACAAAATTGGAAAAACGATTGTCAAGAGGTGATAAAGGTATAAATTTATTGGATGAGGCTTGTAAAGAACACGATATTGCTTACTCACAATCAAATGATATAAAAAGAAGGCATTTAGCTGATAAAGTATTAGCTGACAAAGCTTTATCAAGGTTCAAAGCTAAAGATTCTAGTTTTGGGGAAAAAACTGCTGCACTAGGAATTACTGGTGCTATGAAAATTAAAAGAAAATTAGGTATGGGACTTCGAACGAGAAGAAAGTTCAAGCGAAAAACTCGAAAAGGACGAGGACTATCATTATCTCAGGTAATTTCAAAAGCTAGAAAAGGAATTAAGGGGAAACGTTTTAAAGACCTAAATGAAAGTATTCAAACTGCTTTAAAAGCTATTAAAAAAACTGGTAAAGTGTTACCTCCAAAGAAAAGGGTAATTCCAATCCCAAAGACTGGCGGATTTCTTCCACTTATACCTTTATTTGCTGGTTTGTCTGCTCTTGGTGCTCTTGGAGGAGGGGCTGCAGGTATTGCTAAAGCAGTAAATGATGCAAAAGCAGCCAAAGCGAAATTAGAAGAATCTAAACGACACAATCAAATGATGGAGTCCATTGCGGTAGGAAAAAAAGGAAGTGGACTTTATTTAAAACCCTATAAAACAGGATGTGGATTATACTTGAAACCTTATTCAAAAAACTGCTAAAACATATACCTCGAAAAGCACTTACAAATTACGATTTACTTAAATACGCTAAATATTTACAAATTCCCAACTTTCGTGGTATTTTTATGAGGGATAAATTACCAAAAAAGATAAAGTTAATTGAAAGTGCAATTGTCAATCTAGATAATCACAGTGGTGTTGGTACTCACTGGATAGCATATACAAAAAAAGGAAAAAACATAATATATTTTGATAGTTATGGTAATTTGCGAACCCCTTCTGAATTAATTAAATATTTTTATAGCGACCAAAATAATAATATTGTTAATTATAATTATAACAGTTATCAAAACTTTAACAAAACAAATTGTGGTCAATTGTGTCTAAAATTTCTTTATAACCATATGTAACACCTAATTTTAGTTTATTATTAAACATATTTTTAAAGTAAAATGTCATATAGTTTTGTTCTTAGCGGCAATTCCGCTATTTTAACATCAGAGTTACATCCTCCAATATATTTAGATGAAGATGTTGAATATGTTATCGGTCTTGTAAATTTCGAAACATTTAATGCAATTCCCAATATTGATGTTGGGAATAATGTATTAATTCATGATGAAAATTTAGAAATAGCCATACCCCCAGGTAGCTACGAATTAGAAGACATAACAGATTTTTTAAAAAAACACTTGGATGAGGATAAAATTAGTTTTAGTCTTTATGCAAATAATAATACTTTACGTACACATCTTAAATGTTCAGCCCCCATAACTTTTCGTGAAGGAACTATTGGTAAATTATTAGGGTTTAAAAATGGGCGATTGGAAGCCAACATTGAACATATATCAGATTTTCCCGCGGAAATAATTAAAGTAAATTCAATAAATATAGACTGCAGTATTGCAGAGGGATCATATTTAAACGGGAAACCTGTTCATATAATACACCAATTTTTCCCGAGCGTTGCTCCAGGGTTCAAAATAATTGAGTCACCTCAAAACGTCATATATTTCCCAGTCACCGTTAAAGTAATTGATAAAATAGCCATTAAAATAATAGATCAGGAAGGTGATTTGGTTAATTTTAGAGAAGAAACCATAACCATCAGACTACATCTTAAAAAAGTAGATTAAAGATGGTAATATTATATAACAATAAATCGGCAAACTTTACTAGAAAATTTAATAATAGAAACATTAATAAGACAAGAAAGAAACCAACTTCCTTTAGTAGGAAATCAAACTTCCAAAGGTTAACACCTTCTAATAGAAAATTTCTTCAAAGTTTGGGTTTTAAACTTAAATAAAAATGGATTATTTAAATGTAAGAGAAAATGTATTGGTTGATGAATCAATATTAAGCTGGGAAATTCTTTCTTTCGATCCTTTTAATCCTACAAAACTCGGACCAAATGATGAAATCAGAATTGCTTTGCAACAAACAGGAAAATATCCTTTACCTTGCAAAAGTGAAATTTATGTGGAATTGCAAGTAACTAAAGAAGATGATTCCCCTTTAGCTAATACTGTTTTAATTAATAATGCTCCGGCATTTTTATTTAAAGAATTACGCTATATTTTAAATGGTGTTACTATTGACTCCGTTCGGGATATTGGTATAACTTCAACTCTTAAGGGATATATTTCATTTAATCAAAATGAAAGTGCTAAATTGGAAAATGCCGGTTGGTATCCGAAAACAAAATCTAAAGAAAAAATTATGACTGATGACAAAGGTAATGTTTCATTATGTATACCATTAAAGATGTATTCAGGATTTTTTGAAGATTATAATAAGATTATTCTTAATTCACAACAAGAACTTATTCTAATAAGAAGTAATGATGATACAAATGCATTATTATCCAGTAATGAAGATGAAAAACCCAAAGTTAAAATTACCAAGTTGTGTTGGAGAGTTCCTCATCTTACTGTAGCGATTCCGCAAGAATTAGCACTTACCAAAATTATTGACAAAAATAGTGATATACTAATAACCTTCCGAAGCTGGGAATTAGTTGAATATCCAGAGTTATTGGAAACTACGAGGCACAACTGGCCCGTAAAAACATCTACAAAAGTCGAAACGCCACGTCATGTTCTAATTGCTTTTCAGAAAAATAGACGTGGTAATCTAAAAATGGATATGAGTAAATTTGATCATTGTAATTTAAGAAATATGAATGTCTTTTTAAATTCAGAAAGATATCCTTACAATGATCTTCAACTTGACTTTGAAAATAATAAATTTGCGACTCTGTATGAAATGTTTACAGACTTTCGTCAAACGTATTATAACTCTCCAGTGGAACCAATTTTTAATCCGAAAGAATTTAAAGAAAATGCTCCTATAGTCTACATTAATTGTTCACATCAAAGAGATTTACTACAAACAGGTCCAGTAACCATGAGAATTGAATTTGAAACCAAGGAAAAAATTCCCCCTAAAACAGCGGCATATTGTGTCATAATTCATGATAAAGTTTTCAGTTACAATCCATTAACAAAAATTGTGAAACAGTTGTAATACAATTTCCTTAAGATAAAATACTCTTTTTAAACAAACCGCTACTTACGTTTAAGAGCGCACGCGTCAATTTTGATATTTATTAACGTAGCCAAACCAGAATTCTTCATTTATATAATGTCTTACGAGATTTCAGTTCGAGTATTAGATTTTCAACTTCAGTTGCAGAAATTAAAAAAACAAATAAGTGAATATCAATTAAAAGTAGAAATGATCAAGAAATTCAAATATTTGAAAATATGAAACTTATTCTAGATCTTCAAGGATTCAAAATTGAAAATAATAAATTTATTGTAAAGGAATTAGCAGCGTACGATGGGCAAAAGACAAGTCATTTTATTTTCAAAGCTCCATTTCCGATGGGTCATTTACCATCCTATTTACACAAACAAGCTCTGTGGTTAATAAAAAATTACCATTGCATTGAATGGTGTGAAGGATTTACACCATTACACAAATGTGGAGATATCATAAGAGATTTAAGCGCCAAGGTGGACTATGTTTATGTAAAAGGGGAAGAAAAGGCAGATTTCGTAAAGAAGTATTCCATGAAACCAGTTATCGAGATTGATGAACAACCCACCCTAAAGAAAATGGATCCTTGCTGCTTTTATCATCAAAAAATACCATGTGTATGTGCATTATCAAATGTTTATTACCTTTACAACAATTTTTTTATGTAATAAAAGACTTGATTACAAATTATGTGTTTTATTTTCTAACATTGTTTTAATACATGAAATATTATTATTTAATCCTAGTTCTTGAAGTTTACATATTAAAATATCTATATTTTTATTTTTTAAATATTCGCTACAACATTTAGCTGCTAGTAAACATAATTCCGCATGTTCCATATAATTTAAAAACAATATAATATTCTGCGCTTCACTTTCTTGACCTTCATATGCATAAAACTCGGAACAGACTGCGGACATCAAAAACTCTTCATACATTTCTCTTATTAATAATTCCATAATAAATCCTACACTAAAACCTCCCTGTTTCTCAATATCTCTTTATCTCTCTCTTCCTCTTCCACGATTTCTTTTAATATATCAGGATCTTTTATATAATCCTTCAATATCCTTAAAAAGTAACTGAATCCTATTTTCTTTATTTCATGAAAGAACTTCGGCAAATTTTGGGTTTTTCTATAATTTAAACAGGCTTCTGCAGCTAATTGGTATTGGAAGGCAGTCTCATAATATACCTGTGCCCACTCGGGGTGTGTTTTCCTTAGCATTGCATTCTTTAATTCGGAATTTTGAAGTTTAGTAAACTGTTTACCTAATTTGATTATTTCATTTTGCAAATCACTGTTCATAACTACCACTTATTTTTAATTTAACACTGTTCTTTATTAGTGGTGAATCTTCTATATAAGCTTAAGACTAGTTGTAAATGAATGTAGCTCGCTCAGATTCAGTCCTTTAAAATACCAGCTCCCCTCCAACTGCTACCAGCTCCCCTCCAACTACTGTGGTGGTTAGGAAGGAGGTAGGAGGTGGAGCAAAAAGAGGCGGAGTTTATGAAACCAATCGGAATAGGGGGCGAACTTGGGCAGCCAATCAGAAACAAGGTCATTCTTGGCTGACCAATCAAAAAAGTGGTGGGGGGGTCAACTAGAAGCCCCCTATTCCCACTACTTAAGCTAATAGTAAAAAGATAAGTTTAGTTTCGATTTTAGTACCAAAAATGGTAATGATTTATTCGATTTTATTTTAGATACATTTTCGCTGTTATCCAGAAGAATTTTGATTTAGCTTATATAGTCGTAAGAGGTTTTGCCTGCGACTAATACACATAGTAGCCAACAGTAGAGTAAATAAATACATAAAACACCCCAGAATTTTCTACTACTCAAAAAGGAGTCCGACAAGGAGACACAATATCTTTATTCACAGCAATCTGAATATCTTTTGGAAATTGGACTGGCACAACAAAGTTCTATGAGATGGAGAACACCTAAGCCTTTTAAGATTCGCTGATGACATAATTCTGATTGCTAAAACCTTGAAGAATTTCAAGAGAAAATTAATGACCTTAACACAGCCAGTAAAGGAGTAAGCCTAAAAATGTACCAAAAGAAAAAATAATGGACAACGATCGCATTGGTAAATTCAACTGTTTCCAAAATATTTCCAATTTAATTTGACGAACTCATATTACATTTCATCTTTAATCTACCCTCTTATCCTTCTTCCATATTTGAAATATCGGTTTCCATACGTGACACGTATTCGTCTAAATAAATTTTGGTAGTCTAACTTCTACTTGACAGTTGTTTCTGATCAGTGATATTATATATCGAGCTAAGAAATTTACATCTTAGGTTCTTTAAACATCGATATTGGAAGGTTTTGGGGCCTATATTACCAATCTAAAATTAATTTGAAATTTAGGATAGTGCATTTACTATGACAGACTAAATATTTGTTTGACACAATTTTACTGGTATTTGGAAAACTCTAAGAACCAAAGAATTTTTAGTGATTCATTTTAGGGTGATTGACAACTTTGGATAAAATGGGTACTTTTTACCAACTTGAAGTCATTGCGAGGTACACTAATCTCGACTAGTACTTAGTTCAAATAATTTATGGATATCATAATGAATTCTAAAACTAAAAATAGAAAAATAAAATTTTTATAAAAAAAAATTGAACCGACTTCTAAAAACTATTTGTAAATGAAATAAATAACTACTAATGTATACAAATTATGGTGAAAAAACAATTACAAATAAAGAATTTATAATCTGTTTATGCAAATCACATTTTGTCAAGTATTAGTTTGGCGCCGACTACAAAAAGTTCAATTTCATATAAAAATTGATAGTTATTTTCACTTTTTAGTGCACTTTTAGAAGTCGGTTCAATTTTTTTTTATAAAAATTTTATGTAAGGTCTTTAGCAATTTTTGTGGTTGAAGTTTAAGCTGTTTTCTTCACTTGCTGTTCATATACTTTGTTAGTATTTGGTTGATCAGTTCTGTTCTTTTTTTACAATACCATATTGTTCGTAATGCTCAATGATATACTATCCTGATGACTTAAGTCATTTAACAATTTTATCAACCTGATTTATCTAAAATTCTTAATTATCATATCAAATCTATTTACAAGCAAGAATGAATAATTAAATTTTGGAATACCTAAAATTTTTTTTAGAATTTCGCAGTTAACATTTTATAGTAATACGATCGTAAAAAACCTTTTGTACCACAGTATATTCCATCAATTTTGTCAAAAAAATTACGGTATTAGTTAAAATATGAAACCTTGAGAAAATATGTTCAGGAATTTCAAAAATCTTATTTATTTTTTCAACCGAACGCAAATATGCCCCATCATCCAATTAAATGAATAAGGTTGTGAAAAGCAATTCAAATACCTAACATCTTGTAACGGCCGTGTAGTTTTTGATTGATTGCAAGTTAAGAGTGTTTATTTACAGTTAAGCTAAAAGGGAAAAAAATCAGGTCAAGAATTCTTGGGTTGATACTGACAGTTTTTTTTCCCATTTTAAGATATCTGGATCTTTAATATTATTACCATAAGGATATTTCGATTGATTGTTTTTATAAGGGAACTATCCCAATCCGAACTCACAGATTTTGATAATTTTTGTATATGTTGTAGTACTTGAAAAATTATTAGACACATATTTATTTTATCCCCTCGAAAGTCAACCCTAAAAATTCTTTTTTTCAATATATCTCGGCATCTAATGAATATTTTTGAATAAAATCAAGTGGAAATATTTCGTCATAAAAAGTCACAAATATGAGGTGAATTTATGATCAAAGGGGTTGCAATCCCTATTTTATATTTAAAAATACTACATTTTTAAGAATATTTTTTTATAAATATCGGGGAATGAACTCAAAAGAATTATGAAAAGCATTTTTGATAACAATATCTATTATAAGTGTTGACGCGTTTTGGAATTTTTCAAATAAGCGTCCCTAAATACCATTAACTACCCCCCACGATGATGGACCATATATAAGTGGTAAAACTTTTTTTTTTCTTAAAAGTCATCCAAAATGTAAGGCGAATGTAATTTATAACAAATGGAAATCAATTAAAATTTTTTGTCAATAATGATACCAAAAGAGTAAAAAAAGTCAGCTCCAAAAGTAAATACCTATGGTAACATAACGTCTAATTAAAATTCTTTAATAAAACAACATATAAAATAACTCCTGTAGGATTTAATAAAGAGAAAACTTTTTTTTAACATACTAATATGTACTTGTAAGAGGTGGAAACTACCCCTAAGGTTGAACTTTACAATTTATTTTCATATGCATCAGTTTTAACGGATATTATTTAATAAAATTAAGTTGAAAAATATTTTTCGTAACAATCCTGAAATATAAAGTGTATTTATTACCGAAGAGGTAGCAATCCTTATTTTATAAAATTAGAAAATCATTTTTATTTTCATTATCACTGTAAGGGGTAGTTAGCGGTATTTAGAGGTGATGATATCAAAAATCCCGGAACACACCAACACTAATAACACTACCCAACAAGTTTTAGTTTATTTATTGTGTCTTGTATGAAATGTGCACGTTTTTGTTAATTTTGGGGAGCTGAACACAAATATGACAATGAAATTAAAAACGTAATCGCAATTTTCAAGAGAAAGTTCTTTATTAACCAGATAAATATGCCATGTGCATTATTGCGGTTATATTGTTAATATATAGAGAGACATGACATCATGTATCTCTAAAACTTGCAATAATATTAAAAAGAAAAGTTTAGTTTCAATTTTAGCACACCAGAAATAGTTTAGTCGATTGTATTTTAGATACATTTTGGATGTTGTCGAGTGTAAATTTTCTATATAACAACTCATACTCTGTCGAGGGGTGGGTGAAGCCTGGTGCGGACCTTAAAGAGTTGTCAAAGTGTATATTTGACAGGACGAGACATTGCAATGCGAAGGATACCGTTGTACTATCTCTGAACCTGAATAAAGTGATATGCATCCAGGAAAAATATTTGGATACTTTATTTTCTGTGGGTAGATATACAAATTTATTAGTTTGTATTAAGAGTGATTTTTCAAGGTCCAACGTGTATCATCGTCTCTTGCAGTGTTTACAAACTTTTACATTTAAAAAAAATATATCAATTCGAATAATTACTAATTTCAGAAAAGCAAGACACTATAGGTTTAGTACATATACACTTTGTAAGTTGTTAGCGAAGTACATCTCGTATGATTTTCTGGATAATTGAATAGTTTTAAAATCGCTACTAGAATATAATGACAATAGTCTTTTTTATAATGTTTCAAAAGGCTTAGATTGTAATGTGAGTAATGTCTTAATTGGTACCGATCAAAATGAAAATAACTTATTAAATAAATCAGAGGTAATAAGTGAAATAATAAATGAAATAGTTTCAAACGTTGTAAATACTTCAAGCGGTAAGGAAAACTACTTAGCTTCGCAAATTCCTTCAGACAGTGGGGTAACATCAAATTTTTTGTATCCGCGACTATCCCAGCTAGATCTGCTGGAGTAAAATCAACTGGTGCTAATTTGGGCATTGCTCGTAAAGCCTCTGCTTATAATGTCACGGTCAGCCATGTGAATGTTCGGAGTATTCTCAACAAACTTGACGAAATTATTGTGTTTACTGATACTGAGGATATTGATGTGTTGTGTGTGACTGAGCACTGGTTGGCGAACGATGATGTAATTCAGGTGAATATTCCTCATTTCTCATTAATATCCCGCTTCTCTCGGACTGACCATCAGCATGGTGGGTGTGCAATTTTTGCTAAGAATGACACCCTGGGAAACCTAAAACCCATAAAACGGCTAAATGACTTATCTGTGGAATGCTGCGTGGAGATGTGTGGTTTGTTGATTTCTGACAAACTGTCTGTCTTTTGTGTATACAGACCACCAGCGGGTGATATCGAGTTGTTCTCTGATGTTTTCTCTAAGGCCATAGAGTTACTGTTAGGATATTCACAGTATGTAATTGTCTCTGGTGATTTAAATATAGACTATTCTGAGGATACAAGCAAAAAAGCAATTCTATGTGATATTCTTAATTCTTTTAATCTGGAAATAACTACATACTTGCCTACTAGAATTGCATTAAATCGATTTGGTAATCTGTGTGGGAGTATCATTGATTATGTTTGCACCAACCTGCCAAGGTCTAATTATAGCTGCAAGTTAATAAATCCTCACTTGGCAGACCACATTGCTCATATAATTGGCGTTTCTTATGATCTTAATATAACCACCAATCATCGCACAGCGGAAGATAGGGTGGACAGAAATTTAACCTCGGCTAACTTATCTCACTTTTCATATCTTTTAGAGCGGGTTGATTGGTCTTTTCTATTGGAGCTTTCAAGCGCGGATGTTGCCTGGTCGGAGTTTTCATCTACTGTGGGCCATTACTTGGATTTGAGTTGTCCGTTGGGAGTGAGACGAAGTTACAAAAAATCGATGACAAAAACTAATGCGTGGTATGGTCCTTTTTTGGCAAGACAAAGAAAGGAACTGGATAATCTTTATTTCTTACAAAGATATATAGCCAGTACCGAACATAGGATGCTTTATCGCAACAAAAAAAAAAATTATAGGCGAAGTATACAAAACGCAAAAAAAACTTATTATAGAGACAAAATAAATAATGCAACCAACAAAACGAAAGAAATATGGAATTGTATTAACCAAAATCTTAATAGACAGAAAAGGGTAACAAACCACAACATCGTTTTGCGCTTCAGCAATGGTGAAAGCGATGACCCTCAAGAGGTTTCTAACCACTTCGCTGAATATTTCAGCTCTGTTACCAAGTTGAAGTTGTTTGAGGCCTATGGTCGAAACATGTCTTTACCAGCAACAACTATAGAATCAATTCCTCAAACAATAGTAGTTTTTGCAGTGGTTCAGGAAAGGATAGTATCGACTATTAATTCGTTAAAGAACAAACGCTCCTCGGGTTCCGATAGTATAATCCTCAAATTTTAAAATTAATTTCAGAATCTGTCGCACTTCCCTTGACATATTTAATAAACAGATCACTTTCAGAGGGCATTTTCCCTCAAATACTAAAGCAGGCGGCAGTTACGCCAATATATAAAAAGAATGATCCTCACAACCCAGCCAATTACAGGCAAATATCTATACTGAGTGTATTTTCTAAAGTTTTTGAAAAAATAATATACGAAAATTTGATAAATTTTTTTAACCAGAATTCAATTATTAGTCCTTGCCAACATGGTTTCAGACAGAACAAATCCATCGAGACAGCATGCTGTGATTTACTTAATTTTGTATATGCTGAGCTCGACAGAGGCAAGTTAATGTGCCTAATGTTTGACTTAACAAGTGCGTTTGATACTGTGAGTAGAGAGTTCTTATTGAGAAAGCTCTTTGCTTCGGGTATAAGAGGAAATATCCTAAAACTCATCAACTCGTATATGTCTGATAGGAGTATATTTGTTCGATACCAAAAAAGTAAATCAGATTGCAAAAAAGTCGCCTTGGGTGTGCCGCAGGGGTCAGTTTTGGGGCCGCTCTTGTTTATGATCTATGTTAACCACCTACCTAGATTCATCAGTGGGGGAAAGTTGGTTATGTTTGCTGATGATACCACGATAGCTATATCTGCGGATGCCCCAGAGGAGCTGTTGCGTACAGCGGGAGGGGTATGTGAGGAGCTGGAGATTTGGTGTCAGCGTAATCAGTTAATACTTAACCCAACAAAGACTGTATATATAAATTTCAATATTAAAAAACCATTGCTGTTAGAGGATAAAGAAACATATAATATTGAAACCTCAGCTTATACTAAATTTTTAGGCACGTGGCTTGATGCGTCGCTGCATTTCTGTTCCCATATCGAACATGTTTGTAAAAAATTGAATTCTGCCTTCTTTGCTATTTTGCAGATGAGGTCATCTCTAGACCGGGCTGGATTGCTGACTGTGTATTATTCTTTCGCATACAGTCATCTGTCAAGCAATGTCATGTCTTGGGGAAGAGGATGTGAGGTGAATAGAGTGTTTCTGGCTCAGAAAAGAATACTGAGGTTGATATTTGGTCTTAAGCCGACGGATTCGTGTAGACCCATTTTTAAGGAAAACAGCATTTTGACTTTTTACTCAATTTATTTTCTAAAATGCGTTTTATATGTTAAACAAAATTACTCAGAGTTTAAAACTCTTGGCCAGGGTCACAGATATGATACACGAAATAGTGACATTCTTAGCATACCTAAACATAGAACGGCATTCTTTGAGAAATCCCCAATTTATAATTGCATTATTCTGTTTAACAAATTGCCTGTAAAATTAAAAAACATACCAAACATTAATAAATTCAAAATAGAAATAAAAAAATTTCTTGTTCAGGGGTCATTTTATTCTTTTAACGAATACTTAGGTCTGTAGAATGTACTGAATCTTTTACTGTGTACTGAGTGATTGTTTCGTTGCGTCCTTCGCTGACCAGTGCTACGGATTGTGTTCTTATCGTTTTATTTTTTTCTCTCCCGTTAGTTGTTGTAGGATTTTAATCTGTGGTTTTTATTATTAAATATTAGATTAAGTTATTTTACATTTTTTATATTATAACAAGTATCTAATGATACTAACCAATTTAACTTTTTCTTGTTTTTTCTAGCATTAAGGTATGTTCTGTATATATTTTTTATTTAATTGTATAGACGAAACCAATGCTGAAGTATCAGTTTTATGGCTAATAAATTATTTCATTTCATATTTCATTTCATTTCATTTCATTTCATAATCGATATTGTTAACAAAAATGGTCTTTATAAATTTTTAATGTTCTTAAATCATACATATACTTTATATTTCAGGCTTCTTAGGACAAATATTTTGACCCCTGGTTTTATTCAAAAATATCCAATAAATGAATTTTAAGGGCAAACTTTATGGGTGGTTTTTACAATTTTAATTCGAACCCGTTATATATTAGGTATTTATTTTTGCGGGTGACTTTTTTCACCCTTTGGGTATTATTATTGAAAAAAAAGTTTAATACATTTATATTTATTATAAATTATATTCGGTTTACACAGTCAATCACTATAAGTGGTCGTTAATGGTATATAGGGGTGGTGATTTGAAAAATCCCGAAATGGATATTGTTAACGAAATTGCTTTTTATAATTTTTTTAAATTCATTCCCCGATATTTATAAAAAAATATTCGTAAGAAATGTAGTTTTAGTTTTTCCAAAATACAAAACAGGGGTTGAAAGTTCTTTGGTCATAAATATATCTCATATTTGTGACCTATTATGACGAATATTTTCCACTGGATTTTATTTAAAAATATGCATTAGATGCTGAGATATATTGAAAAAAAATTTTAAAGATTGAATTTGGGGGTGAATTTCACCCCTTAAAGGTGGATGTGAGCCGATAAAAAAATACGTATCTATTATTTTTTCATGTACTATAACATATCCAAAAATAATCAAAATCGATGAGGTCGGGTTGGGGTGTTTTCCTTGTAAGTGCATAGCTCTGGTTTAAATTCTCTGTAATAGTGGATGTAAGACCATATTGTAAAAAACCGTAAATTTCAAAATAAATCCATAATGGGTGTTTTCATGATTACCAATATAAAAAAATCAAAATACTTCTCCAATTACATTTCTGAATGTCGGAACGAAATTGTTTAAGATCATATTATGAAACAGAATTTATGACTATGTAAGTATTAACAAAACCATTCCAGCATAGCTTTCTTCTTAACAAAACTACAGTGTGTCATAGGTTATGTTAAATTATTTTGTAATAAATATGTACATAAATGTTCTCATATAACTAGCTAATTTTATGACACCTACTACTACAGCTATGGTCCCGGATTAGATAGGATTCTTCTCAGAATGATTTAGCAGTATTGTTTAAAGACAGGTTTATAAAGCTATAGAATAAATTAGTTGGTCAACAAAGTGTTTTAATACAAATATATGTTTGAAACTATTTAATTCCTTGTTCCTACCTAAGCTAGACTACGCATCCATAATATGGTTTCCACTATGTACATTAAGAGAAATACAACTGAAAATGCACATACAAATTTTTCAAACGTTTTCCAGAAAAAAAATCTGTTTGAGCTGTTTTTTGCACCTCGTAAAACCAAAGCACCCCATTAATTTTCCACAGAATATAAAATTTTAAACTTGACCACCGAATGTGGAGAATGCGCGGACATTGATTGGGTCACGGGAGTTGAAAGGTTCAAAAATCGTTGATTTCATAGAAGATTTTTCCAGCCGAAATGTTTTATATAAAAGTGGAAGTTAACCTTGAGAGCAATCTAAAGGTAACCTTTTTAACACAAGACCCCTACGTTGATCTTGGAAGTAAATATAGGGGGATTTTATGCTTAAAGATCCTTTCACGATTTCTATATGACCTTGAAGTGTAACAAGGCTAAGTTATACAAAACGTTTTTTTCAATGTCTGAAATGAGCTAAATGAAACTTTCTTCGTGCAGATCTGCTTTAAATATTTTAACATATACTGATGTGTGTAGCAAAGTCATTTGAAAGTTCAGGTTGCCCAAAAACTTTCTTTTCATGTCAAAAATCTCTCTCTCCCCCCGCCTTCTTTCTCTCTTTATATATATATATATATATATATATATATATATATATATATATATATATATATATATATATATTGCGTTGATTTGTCGTTTTCGCGACTGCGTAACGTGCCCGTCAATAAAAAATTGGCTAAATTGTTTGTTTATTATTGGAGAAAAAAAATTTTGACAGCATATATATATATATATATATATATATATATATATATATATATATATATAGATATATGCTTCTTATTTCTTTTTTAAACTGTTAGGCGCCAGGCACAAATAACTATATCTGAGTATAATTGATTTATACCAAAATTTTTTATTTTAATAAAAAAAAACTTCACATATACTTATGTGCTATATTTCTGAATGTGCTCCGTTCTCGTAATCAGATGTTTAAAAACATCAATGTCAATTTTCCCTTTCTCAAGTGAGTTCAGATTAAATTATTATTATTATTAGAAAAGTAAAACCAATGATTCCTAAACACAAATATAAACTTTATTAAAATAATGCCAGTTGGTGCAGTTTTATGAAGTATTTATAAATAACCTCATCTATTCCTAATTAAAATTTTCAATATTATTTAATGTGTACTGTTTCCCTTTTGTTGGATTCAAGATTATTAAATCTGGCAACGTTGTATATAATGTGTGAAAGGTTAAAAATGACTAGTGTCTTATTACATGTAATTTTACTTTAAACAATCTAAAAAATATTTGAGTGTGCGGTTAATATTAAGAGTGATATTATTACAGTGCAAATTAAACAATTCGTTTTATTACTAACTATAAATATTCATTATAAGCTTAGTATATATCTATTTAATCAAACTATTTCCAGGCAATTCTAAAATTTCTACTATTTACACGCTAGATAAATACCTTTTAATTTCCAGAATTTTTTTTATCCACGTTCTAGGTTTCTTCCCTTTTTAAAACTTAAAAATCCTTTCTCATTTTGCCAACAATTGTAACTTTTCTTCTTATATATCACTAATTGATAAGATATTTTTCAGAGCTGCTTGCTTAATGATATTGTTTATTTAAAAATTTAGTAAACTCCTTTTCCTTTTTTAACCGACTTCTAAAAGAAGAGGTTCTCAATTCGTCGACTATGTATTTTTTTTTTATGTATGTACACCGATTACTCCGGAACGGTGGCACCGATTTGAATGAAATTTTTTACGTTATGTAAAGGAAGTTGCTGCGGTGGTCCCATATTTTTTTAGATGAAATTGGTGCTGTAAAATCCAAGATGGCGCTTACAATATAGCGGTCAAAAAAATTAATTTTTTCCGATTTTCTCCAAAATTGGTATGGAGGAATTTTCGGGGTTGTACCCAACGAATCTGAAATTATTTTTCAAAAATTCAAAATGGCGGATCCAATATGGCGGATAAAAAAATTTACTTTAGTCCGATTTTCTCCAAAATTGGTATGGAGGAGTTTTCGGGGTGCCACATAACGAATCTAATATTATTTTTAAAAAATTCAATATGGCGGATCCAATATGGCGGACGAAAAATCAGTTTTGTCCGATTTTCACCAAAATTGGTACGGGGGAATTTTCGGGGTCACATATGACGAATCTAAAATAAATTTTAAAAAATTCAATATGGCGGATCCAATATGGCGGACGAAAAAACCTTTTTTTTCCGATTTTCTCCAAAATTGGTACAGGGGAGTTTTCGGGGTCGCATATGACGAATCTAAAATAATTTAAAAAAAATTCAATATGGCGGATCCAATATGGCCCACAAGATAATTAATTTTGTCCGATTTTCTCCAAAATTGGTACGGGGGAGTTTTCGGAGTCGCATATGACGATTCTAAAATAATTTTTAAAAAATTCAATTTGGCGGATCCAATATGGCCGACAAAAAAATCTTTTTTGTCCAATTTTCTCCAAAATTAGTACGGGGGAGTTTTCGGAGTCGCATATGACGAATCTATAATAATTTTTAAAAAATTCTATATGGCGGATCCAATATGGCGGACGAAAAAATTAATTTTGTCCGATTTTCTCCAAAATTGGTATGGGGAAATTTTCGGGGCCTCACTCACATAAAGAATCAGAAATTATTTTTAAAAAATTCAATATGGCGGATTCAATATTGCGAATAAAAAAATCAATTTTGTTCGATTTTTACCAAAATTGGTACGGGAGAGTTTTCGGGGTCACACATGACGAATCTAAAATTATTTTTAAAAAATTCAATATGGCGTATCTAATATGGTGGATAAAAGGTAAATTTATTTTCTTTAAATATCGATATTAAAAGGTTTTGGGGCCTATATTACCAATCTAAAATTAATTTGAAATTTAAGATAGTGGGTTTTCTACGACAGACTAAATATTCTTGACCCAATTCGATTGGTATTTGGAAAACTCTAAGAACTAAAGAATTTTTAGTGGTTCATTTTAGGGTGATTTACAACTTTGGATAAAATGGGTACTTTTTTGTCACTTTTGTCACGAAGTACACTTATTTCGATTAGTTCTTAGTTCAAATAATTTATGAATATTATAATGAATTCTAAAACTAAAAATAAAAAAATAAAATTTTTATAAAAAAATTGAACCGACTTCTAAAAGTGCGCTAAAAAGTGAAAAATAACCATAAATTTTTATATGAAATTGAACTTTTTGAAGTCGGCGCCAAATTATTTGTAAATGAAATAAATAACTACTAATATATACAGATTATGGTAAGAACGCAATTACAAAAAAAATAATTTTAAATCTTTTTATGCAAATCACATTTTGTCAAGTATTAGTTTGGCGCCGACTTCAAAAAGTTCAATTTCATATAAAAATTTATGGTTATTTTTCACTTTTTAGCGCACTTTTAGAAGTCGGTTCAATTTTTTTATAAAAATTTTATTGTCTTTTAATCTCCAGAATTTTTTTTATCCACGTTCTATATTTCTTCCCTTGTCAAAACTCTTTTTTTTTAAATTACAAATGAATTATTTGAGGTTATGTTATTTTTAATGAATGAGACAAGCGATGATTACTCTACAATAGATTAATGTGCACTCTGCCTTTAGTTTTTTTAAAAATAACAGATGAACATTATGAGGTTATGTCACTTTTAATGAATAAAACTGGCGATGTTTACTCTACAACTGATTGGTCTGCACTTCTATTAAAAAAAAAAAACAAATGAACATTTTGAAGTTATGTTACTTTTAATGAATAAGACTAGCGATGTTTACTCTACAAGGGATTAATGTGCACTATGCCTTTTGTTTTTTAAAAATAACAAATGAAATGTTTGATATTTTATTGATATTATGAACTAAATATTATATCTGATGAAAATAAATTATGAGTTATGCAAATTTTGGACTTTTCCTGATCTTTTGATATATCTACAATTTACTTTTCGTTATTATTTAGCACATAAAATTGATAAATAAAATTTGATTACATCTAAAAAATTTTACATATACATTTAAATTTTAATTGTAATATGCTGAAATTAATAATTCTTGGTTTATTAATATTATAATCATATTTAGCAATGTTTTATCTACAATTAGGTACTATTTTATTCTAGTTTATTTTTTAAAATTAACTTATAATCTACATTTTCTTATACTAGTCTTATAGATTTACAATATTTTAACCAAATTTTTGATAAATATTGTTGGTTAAAGGATTTCAAACTAAAATATTATGAAAAATTATTTTAATTGGTGTATTTCACTAAATGGTTATTATATGACCTCTATTCTTACTAATATTATCTTTACCCTCACTATTTATAAAATGGGTGTTCAAGATTCATTTCCTTGTGGATTTCACAATACTGTGTTAAAATACCTTTTGCAGTAACTGTCTCTGGTCAATAATACTTCACACATTATTAAAAATATCTATTGTATATTAGTTTATTTGATTAATGTCTTTTGGAGTAAAATATGTTTATTATTCTTGCTTTAAATGCACTAGTGTCCAACCTTTCACTGTAATTTTTATACATTTTGTTATGTTATTACAAAATTATAGGCATTTAATGTCCTTTTAAAACATGATTTATATACAAATTCTTACATACTATAACTATATATTCTATAATCTACACTTAACACATAAATGCATTAACTAATTATTTATGTCCTTTTTTGTTTGACATTTTCTTATATGTATATATATATATATATATATATATATATATATATATATATATATATATATATATATATATATATATATGTTATGTCGGATATTCTCACGGGTGTGATGTGTAATCGAAACTTTTCTAGCATCCCCTGTATGTGCTGAGTCCCTTTCAGGACTGTAAGACAGCTGACGTTTCGGTGAAATCTCATTCACCATTTTCAAAGCTCACTGTATGGCGTCTACACTCACTCAATAACACAAGATCAACACAAACCAACTATGTCGTATAAAATCGCCATGTGGAGGCGAATATCAATAATGGACACACGAAACGTACTAATCTAAGGACAGAGGTCGCATTATCCGGCATCGGCAACCAAATCAACTACGAATTGCATAGTTTAAGTAAAGTGTCGCACCAACGATCTCCCTAAGAGAGCTGTTGCGTGTTTTTTAAGCCAACAAATATAAAAAAGAGAGAAGTAATCATCCGTGTAATTTTGACATAAAATAGGAATTCTCGGCTATGCGAACAGGGACCGTCGATAAATATTACTTTCATGATAAAAAGTGCGGAGAACTCCAAGATCATGGAAAAACTCCGGGCATTGACTTAAATTAGTTTAATTTTTTTGTTTGAATATATAAAAGTGGTTCAAAATTAAGACTTCAGTAAGAAATAAATCAATCTATTGTCTGTCAAGTTTAAATAGTTGTCTATATTTATGTGTATTCTCGTTCTAGCAGATAAAGGAAAGAATATATTTCCTGCAAATATAACCCTGGTTCTCTCTCCATACGCATTTTGATCGCGTAATGGTCGCATGAGAGCAACAAAGCCCGCATGTTTAATATCCTACCCTGATGTCTCGGAATTTATGTTTTATATAAAAAATTGTTTCCTGCGAATGTTGCTCTTGGTTCAATACAGCTCCAGTGACGAGATCATATGGTCGAACGCATATGGAGAGAAAACTAGAGTTGTATGTGAAGGAAATAATCTGTTTACACATATTCTTTCTTTTATCAGCCTTGAAAGAAGAATACATACAGATATAGGCAACTATATAAAAGTGGTGTTGTATTTTAGGCACATGGGCTGTTAAATGTAAGTTATTCAAAGAAGTAAGCTAGAATTTTCGCAAGAAGTATATGTCTCATAACTTACTAGTAGAATAAATAACCATAATATTTGATTAACAGCTTAAGCCATAGATAATTTTTGCTTTCATAATAACGACAAATTATTTTAATTTCTTCTTTTATTTCGCTAATTACCTTATTAAATTAATTTATGAGGTAATCTTTTTTTTTTCAAAGTTATTCAATATTTTTCTAGCGGTAGCCAAAAAAACATGTTTTTAAAAAATTGCATAGGTATTATAAAAAATATTACTAGCTCTTTAAATGCGAAATTGAATTTTAATAGTTTGTTAACTTCTTCTATTCATTTATTATTAAAATAATTAAAACTGTATTAAACTTTATAAAGCATCTGCACGTGACGTTTTATCAACTACTACAACTTTCTATACAGGTAGAGGACAGTTATTAAAGTTAATTTATCATAAAATCGAAGTCATTAAGAAATACTCAAGTTTAATAAATATGAAAATGTAATTAATATGTATATTGTATACATTTTCCTATCGTAAATTTTCCTGGATTAGGATATAATTATACACCTAAATGCAGTTTTTTTTTTAGATATTTTTTTTCAACCCGAACTCTAGAGCACCGACAATTATAATAGCAAGAAAAACACTGTCCTTGCGATTTAAAAAGTTATAACATTTAGGGCCCAAAATCCTAGCTTTCTGGTCTAAAAATAACAGATACTATTTGGTCTAGGATATAATATTTTAAAAATATGTATTTCTACCCATTTTAGGATCACCATGAATAGGTGAGCAACGCGGCAAAAAGGGCCCGAATCCAACAAAGGGAGTTGCATATGGCAGACAAAGAACATCTTCGTGACGAGGAGGGAGAGCTTTACAGCCCTGGTATAGCCGATTAGATAATAAGTTTCTCCAACTACGTTTTACACTGTCTCCGTTTTTTTTCAGCTATTCATTAAACATGTGGCTATGGTTGCTTTGTTCCGTTTTTACAGCCTCTGATAGGTCAATTCGAACTTTTTATAAAAAGTTGTGTAATTTCAACAAATCTCAATATAAAAAAGTCGTCTTCGGAGAAACATAGCCAACGTAACACCAAATTGATTTCAGACAACTCAGATGGCCAAAGCCTCACCAAAAAGCTTTACATAGCTTTTTGCGGGGGCAAAGTCAAGAAAGTCTCAAGGTCACGAGTGCGATTATTATTATTTTCTAAAAATACTTTTTAAAAGACGAAGCTTGTACCAATAAAAGAAAGAAAACCTGTCTCAATTATCTTCAGTAGTTTCTTTGCAATTAATTTTTAAAAATACGCTTGGATTTTACGGCTAAAAGGTGTACGACCCCCTTATAACGTAGCCTAAGTTCTAATATCACTTCTATGCGACTACCACTCGAAATATTATTGGATAATGGAGTTGTATTACAATTGCGAATTAATGGCATGGCTAACTAGTAGTGAGCATTGCCCGATTCGCTCAATCCCCCCATTCCTTGACCTTGACTTCGATCTTGCCCCTCCCCCTATGGCCCCGCCCATTGTCCATGATATTCAACATTGCATTGTTGTTCTTGACTTTGAAAAGGATGCGTTCAAGGTTATGTGTGACCTTGACCTTGACCTTGTTCAAGGTTACCTCGACATTGCTGGAGGCCATTTTGGATGTATGACCTTTACGTTATGTGACGGAGTTTAGAGTCACCCTTTAATGGTTTTATATATGGTATGGAGCAGTTTCATTCATCAGTTGTCTCTGACTTGTATAGGTAGTACATGTACTATTATTATTTGTCAAATCATGGCATATGTTTGTGAAAACTGTGGTTTTAAGTTTACCAATAAATATAATATGAGGCGTCATAAAAGAGAAACGTGTGAGGTGAGATTTAATATGAAGTGCCAGGAGGAAAACGGCTCCGAATTGAAGAGCGTACATCAGTGTTTCCAGTTATGAATTGCGCTACATATAATGTGGATGTTCCAGTAAATCAAATGTTAGCACATCAACGGACTCCACAACATAAAAATAATTCATGTTTGCCGGTATGTTATGGTGTGCAACTCGTTGAATGTGCTTTCAAAAAATAATTGCAGCGTATCGGGTTAGCATTGATATTGAGCATTTCGATTATGTAATCTTTTTTGCAGACTTTAAGTCGCAGGTGGTGGAATTTGTTAATAATGTATTACGTGTGCATCAAGCTTTAAAAATTGGCAAGTACATGCCTTCATCACAAGAAATATTCAGTGAGAAACCCTTCAGCACTGCCAATCAAATAATTACTGTAGAAAGTGATTTGAATGCCGTTTACTATTCTTTCACCGAACTAATAAAAACGCTGGCGACAGAGTTTCAGGAGAAAGATTCAGGTATGCAAAAATCAAAACTCGATATATTAAACTAATTTTTATAGTTATTTTTCTTGTTATAGGATGGGCTCTTGTACGATTTTATACTTGGAAGTTAGCACAAAAAGTATACGTCTATGAGTGTCTCATCATTCATTAAGTTGTCGTGTTCTATTGAAAAGAGAGGAGCTGTCCACAATGTGATCAACAAGGACGAATTTTGCTTTGCGTGAGCTGTAACATCAGCATTGGTTCCGCCAGCAGCAGCGTCTTCACAGCTGACATGCTATCCCCATTTTTGTAGAGTGCTAAATTTAACAGGTATGGATTTTCCAGTAAAATTACGTGACATTAAAAAATTTAAGGAAATGAACAACATATCAATGAACGTATACGGTCTCGAATCTTAATACGAAAGTAATAAAGTAATAGATAAAGTTATTGGTCCACTGAGGTATGCGTCAAGAAAGTTGGATAGACATGTAAATTTATTTTTAATTACAAAAGCTTGTAGTAGTAAAGATGGCAGTGAACATTTTTGTGATACGATTTGTTCAAAAAGTCATTATTGTTGGATTAGGGATTTATCACGCTTAGTTTCAAGTCAAATTAATTGTCAATAACATAAATATATTTTTGTGATGGTTGTCTCACTAATTTTAGTACGCCGTCAGCTTGAACTTTACATCAAAACCACGATTGTAACCACATTTTCACACAAACACCCTCAGTGGATTTTGAAATTGATAAATTTGGAAAGAGTGTGCCGGAAAATATTTTACAATTCGAGGGTATAGAAAATCAAAATCGGGGTTTATGCAGATTTCGAATCTTTAAAATTTTTAAAAATTGTTGAAAGAGTACAACCAAACCCACAAAATTCTTACACTGGCAAAAGTTTTAAACATAAACCATAATCATTTGTTTATTTAATTAAATGCTCTTCTGACGACTCAATTTCGAAATTTGAGCTATTTCGGGGGAATAATGCAGCTCAAGTCTTTGTGGATAGTATCGAGTGTGATTTAAGGGCTCTATATAACACATATTTAAAAAAACATTAAACCTATGAATGCGTTAAAGTCTGAAGAAATAAGGGAGTTTAATGATGCTAAAATATGTGGTATATGTGAAGGCCCTTTTGAAGATGGTGAGACTAAAGTACGAGATCACTGTCACATAACTGGTACAAAAAGATTTGGCGCTGCACATTCCTTTTGTAATTTAAATTATAAATTACCTTCTTTTATTCCCATTATATTTCATAACTTCAGTGGCTACGACAGTCATTTATTTATAAAAGAGTTATGAAAATATGGGGACTTTTTACAAATTTATTAATTGACGTTCCATATTTTAACATTATCTTGTGTTACATATAATGGATAATTACATTAAAATATAGATTTGTTGGTCACTGAACCGCTTGATATATTAGAACTTAAAAATGAATCGTGAATAACTAGTGCGTACACTTTAGTGTCTTTGGAGAATTTTTTCTTTCTGGTTTGGAACTCAAATTTCACATCTACCGTCGATAGATTAATAACCTCTGGTTGATGACTGCAATTGATAATAAAAATGGGGTTTTTCATATATTTGGCGAATGTCATCATCGGATCGTTTATTTTGCACCCGTATTAGTTGCATTGGAAGTTTTCATAATTATAAAAGGCTGCTTCGTACAGTTTCTTAGCGAAATCTAAATTCCATCTTTCGTAGGGATAAACGGTTGAATTCAGATATACTCTGATATCGCATACGTCGGCGTGGGTAAACTGGGTTGCGTTTCTTTCTTTTTTGTCGCAATTATTACTGTCTTGAAATCCGACGATTATATAGCGCGGTCTTTCTAGACTTGTGCTAGTTCTTAAGGCCCATACGTCGGAAGATGTTTGCCTTAAAGCTGGTAATTTGTACAGATCCCATTTAAGATAAGCCATTTGAATACTGCCATTGTTTCCACCTTTATTAATCCGAGACAATATTTTCAATTTTTGCTTGTCGTCTGGAATGATGTGACAAATTTTCCATTCGATTTTGTCGATATTAATTTCTACCTCTACTTCGCCGACGTAGCAATTGGTAAAAGTGCGAGCTATAATCGTAATAAGCTCTTATTTTACGTTGAAAACACCTTTTGTATAATCTTCGGCGAATCCCAAAAGATATTTTAAGGGTAATTTCCCGGAGAATACGTTACGTGCCGTGTCTACGCTATCTTGGTTTGCTTCGTCGATGCCCCATCCGCATGTCATGAGAGATTTTTGTTGCGGACTTCCGAATGAAACCATGGTTCTTAATGTCGTGGTAACTCCAGGTTTACGAACCACGGCAACCTGCTCACCTCCCATCTCGTAGCGAATTTCATCGAAGAAAAATGCCATGGCATTATGTGATAAAAAAAATCTTTCCGTTGCGTCTATGGGTTTAAATTTCCCTTCGATACTACTTTCGTCGATATCCGGTATAATATTTTGAAAATTAATGGGGATACGGATTTCATCGGAATTGTTGAATGAAGGAGATCCGTATGGTTTATACGTATGCTCTTCTGGACTAATAATGGAACTGTCCAAGATGGGTTCGGAGAAAACCTCTATTTTATCGCTGGTGGTGGAAGTTATTTTCGCACTTTAAGACCGATTGATTTTAAAAATTTATAGTCTTCGACAGATAACTGTTGAGATATTTGCGATCTAATGTGGGGACGACGACTCACCTTAACTTTAACTCTTCTTTTACTTTCATTATATTTCGGCGGTTCCCCAATCTCAGTCAACAGCATAAACAATTGACGATTGGAGCAAAAACCCATTTCTATGAAAGTTTCTTCAATTCCAGTTTCACGATAACTTTCTTGCCTTGAAAATTGATTAGATCACCGCTATCGTTCAAGATGCGAAGAGTAATGTTGTTAATAAACTGATATCCTTCCGGCATTAACGGCATATAAATATTATTTTGTGGTTCTTTTCTGATTTTGTAACCGGGCTCCACGTCGATATCGAATTCGATTAAGGTGTGACCTTCCACAGAATTCATATATACTCCAGAAATTATATTACAATCCACGCGTATGATGCGTAATTTCATTATTTCCACCATTTCGTTTGACTCGTACTTTTTGTCTCTTTTTAACATTGTATAATTAAATTCTAGCATTTTACCGATATTCGCCTCTCCCCGGAAATCTATAGTATATTTGGATTTCAGTTCACATTTCAGTGTATTATTATTAGTGACTAAGGAAAAGATTCCATCATTCTTTTCTTCAATTGAATTCCTCAAAGCCTCCGACATAGCTTTACCTATCTCATCTATTTCATAGGCCCCAGGTGGAATCTGTAATTGTATCGGCTCGGTGTTGTAACTCTCCTTCATGTAGGCAAACTTATTGTTGCCCTCATCCACATTAAAAATTGAATTGTATGTGTAAAATTCCAGTAATGCAAGACCATATTTGTTTTCTTTATGTAATTCGATGGGTGGATAAAAATCGGCGCTTAAGACACTCGAGTGTCCTGTTAGTGTGAACGTATAAGATATGACTAACCATTAAAACATCACACATCTCGGTTTTATTCTTAGCGGCAACATTTAAAAAGATTCATCTTCACACCTTTTCTCACTGCATTAGATCGTGATGTTTTAATGCTATTTTCTACTTTTATGCGCACATCGCTGATTTTGCAATAACAATAAATTATTTTTCGAGACTTAAGACCGTCATCAGCCGTATCCTCGTTTAAAATACTGTTTGAATAATGTTCGCAACTGTACTGATATTTTAATATATCGATATCGTTTTTGACGTGCTCGGGCAATTTATGAATGATTGGAATTTCATTTGAGACTAATGCAATCATTACTTCCTTGGACATGTTTTCTAGCTGTTTCACGGCCATTTTCCTTAATCCACCGGCTAGATGAAATGCTTTCAGTGATTGCAACATTTTAGTATAGTTATTGCGATCCATTTGCGGTGTTAACGGTGACGATGATGATGACATCTTTTACGCTGATGATTCGACAAGAAACTTGATGATCGTGTGTATAGTAAATAATTTTTGATGGTTCCGATCCCGTTTGTAGATATCGTACCAATTCGATCGGTGGGGGTAAATCGCCGAAGCTGTCATAATATGTTACTTTAGAATTATTTTTTATATAAGCTACCCAATGAGTCCCTACACCACGCGTACTATTCAAATTCACTATTGCTGCTTCGTAACGTCGAGGACCTTGTCTAGGTAATGAATCTCTCATATAAACGCCTTGAAAGTGTCCTATTCTTTTCTTTTTGGCATATTTTTCTATATCGATGTTAGATAGTGATCTTCGAGGTAGGGATTCAATTAGTTTTTTGATCTACGATTTAAAAATAATCCCATACCTTTACGATATGGCTTTAGAAAGAAACCATTTCCTTTCGATTTTAAATACAGGCCGGCACCGGTTTTATCTTCGCTGCTTTTTTTTACAGCTTTTATGGCACGCACAATTCCCGCTGCCCCACCGGCTAATGAAACCAAAGCTGATAACCCGGCAAAAATTGGTATTAATGGTAATATTCCACCAGTTTTAGGAATCGGTATTATTCTCGGTGTACGAACCTTTCTTTTGCCACCTGCCGCTTTTACCGATCTATGTGCTGCCGACAGAGCTATTTTAGATGCATTCATGACAGTGATCGCAACATTTGTTGCGATCCATTTGCGGTGTTAATGGTGGCGATGATGACATCTTTTACGCTCCTGATTCGACAAGAGACTTTAAGCACAAATGTCTACACCAGACTGTTCCAAAATCCTGTTGACGATCGTATATATAGTGAATAATTTTTGATGTTTCGGATCCCGTTTGTAGATATTGTACCAATTCGATCGGTGGGGGTAAATCTCCGTAACTACCATAATATGTTACTTTAGCATTATTCTTTCTACAAGCTACCCAATGAGTCCGTGCACCAGACGTACTTTCCAAATTCACTATTGTTGCTTTGTAACGTTGAGGACCTTGTTTAGGTAATGAATCCCTCATATAAACACCTCGAAAGTGTCCTCTTCTCTTCTTCTTGGCATATTTTTTAATATCGATGTTAGGTAGTGTTCTTTGAAGTAGAGATTCAATTAGTTTTTTGATCCACGATTAAAAAATAATCCCCTTTCGATTTCAAATACACACCGGCACCAGTTTTATTTTCTATGCTTTTACGGCACGCACAATTCCCGCTGCCCTACCAGCTAATGAACCTAAAGCTGATAACCGGACAAAAATTGTTATTATTTGTAATATTCCGCCAGTTTCGCGGAATCCGTATTATTCTGGGTGTACAAACCTTCCTTTTGCCACCTGCCGCTTTCACCGATCTCAGTGCTGCTGACAGAGCTATTTTAGATGCATTCATAAGATTTTCTTCCGGCTTTTAATAACTTCTTTCGACCTGCTTGTCGAATAGCTGTTCCGAAACTGATTTTCTGAGCGTGTCGACTTTTATTGACACCTTTCGCTTTTGTACGACATATGCCTTTACCAGATGTTTTTTTTTTATTGGTAATGATGATGATGATATTACACCCATATCAAAACGCTCTTTTGCCTTCAGAGTTATTGTAACTAACCAAGCTGCTGTTTTTTCACCTAAACTGGAATCTTTCGATTTTACTCTATTTCAAGCAATTTATTCGAGCTCGTAATTCGCTCTTTGTAGCACTTATGTTGTCTTTGTATGTAAATAGCCTAAATCATGTTGTTTGCATGCGGCATAAAAAGGATTAATGCCCGGATCACTTCTTGTTGCACGTTTTGTTACTTTTGTTCCGGGTCCACAATATTGATAACCGGGATTGTGTACCCCGAATGGTAATTTATTTATTTACAAATTCACAATACCGTGTCCAGTTTTATTGGAAACGTGAGATCGTCCACTTCGTTTGACGCTCGGCATTTGAATGACAGTTTTTGTGAAAATTTGCCTATCAAATATTAAATTTTCCTAAGATGCGCGTTATCGATCTTAAACAAAAACTTTCTATAGATAATCTCGATGAAAAAGTCGGATTTGGATTTGAAAAGAATGTAATGAAGAGGCACGGTCCTCTACATCCTTCCTCTATTTGCGGTCTGTTAATTGATCGGTCTAATTGTGGAAAAACTAATGTCATGATTTCGCTGCTTGAGCTACGTGCTGAAAATGTCTATATTTACTCGAAACCTCTGTTCATCCGAAATATGAGTATTTAAGGAAAATTTTAGCACCCATCAAAGGTTTAGGCTACTAAGCTTTTAGTGATTCCAGTAATATTGTGGAACCATCCTATGCAAGACCAAATTCTATATTTATCTTAGATGATGTTATATGTGAAAAACAAGATGTTATAAGATCGTACTTTAGCATGGGACGTCATACAAATATCGACTCATTTCACCTAACGCAAACATATTCGCGAGTGCCTAAACAGCTTGTGCGAGACAATGCCAATTTTATTATTATGTTTAAACAAGATGAGTAGAATATGAAACACGTATATTCCGACCATGCTTCACCAGATCTAACTTTTACTCATTTTCAAGAAATGTGCTCAAAATGTTGGGATAATAAGTATGGATTTTTAGTAATTGATAAAGAAAGTGATTTAAAATCGCGAAAATATCGCAAACGATTTGATAGCTATATATTACTGTAATAATAAGGGAAAACATGCATTTGATAGTTGAAATCTCGTTTGTTAACATCATGAATAACGCGATCGCCTTAAAACGTAAACTAGTGGAAGCTACCAATGCCGTTAGAAAAATGTTTAAACAGATTAAAGCGGCTAAAGAGTGGTGGAATTGGAAGAATTTTTTGAATCCATTTGATGATAACTATATTTGATGTGGTCAAGCAACGTCAACAACAGCAATATTATCCAGCTACAAAATCACATAGTCCCAGTACATTAATATAGTTGACTCAAATTTCTGGTTTTCCCCAACCTACACATTCCTTTCAAACCTCTACACCTATACAGCAGCGGCAGCATCGCATTTCAAAAGAGGATATTAGCCAATCGGTGTTTGATACATCCTCAACATCAATTAATACATCTTTCACATCCGCTGACACCGCAACTTCCGATGCTTTAAACGCACACCTGAAAGGATTACGTTTAAAACCATCTCTATACGATAATGTATATGGTGTACATTTTGGATCCAAAACAGATCGTACCAAAAATTTTATTGGTAATTAAAGGTGCGTTTTCAAAATGAAAATAGTGCCTTATAAAATAGGGGAAAAATATTAAAGAATAAGATGGATCACCGGCACTTTATGACTTATTGTTTCTTAAAACACCCCCAAGTTTATGCAAGGGAACACAATTAAGGGATAATGTACTTTCAATGTACAATGAAATTTTGAAATCCATGAGTGATGTCTGCAAAAATTATAAAAAAGTGATGGTTTATTGGAGAGCAAATGGAACGAATATTTCCGAATTATCAAACCTCTGATGATGGACATAAAATTAGGTGGTGGTGTTACAAGAAAAAATCTCTCCGAAAAACTACAGTTACCCTCAAAAAAGAAATTATCTTCGAAAACATTTCAATATGTCTAATGGAACAAAGCTAAATAGTTGGTAGACCGTTGACGTTTGTTATGGAGTTCTAAAGTGGCTGGACACACGGACAAAGTCATCGAGGAGCTTCTAAAATTTTACGGATTGGCAAAAACTGTAATTTGGGCATCCCCACTCAATGTGTCCCCCCAGCAAGGATAGTTGGTGCAAGCGGCATCAGGCCGAGGCCAACGGGACTTTGGCGACTCTTCAACAAGACAGATTTCCTCTCACTTTCTCGATCATCAAATTAATGAAACCAATATACGTCAGTTTGTCATCTGAAAGTTTATTGGATCTGGATGTTGGCGTCAAAATATTTGCATTCAGGCAAGCAGGTGGTTGAAATTGCAACTGATTTGGCAGTCATGATTTTCAATGAGGGATTTTCATGCATTCTAAAAACTATGGAAGTCTTCGGAATTACCCTGGGACCTGAAACAGAGATGTGCCCAGCTCGACTCGATGATGACCCCATCGAACACTCGAAGCGACAAGTGAGCGATGTGGCAAAAAGGCTCCGAATCTAACAAAGGAAGGTGCATATGGCAAACAAAGAACGTCTCCGTGACGAGGAGGGAGAGCTTTCCGGCCCTGATATAACCGATTAGATCATAAGTTTCTCCAACTAGGTTTTACACTGTCTTCATTTTTTTTTCAGTAATTCAGTAAACATGTGGCTATGGTTGTTTTGTTCCATTTTTACAGCCCCTGATACGTTAAAAAAATAATGTCGAAATTCGAACTTTTTATAAACAGTTGTGTAATTTCAACAAATTTCAATATAGATAAATCGATTTCGGAGAAACATAGCCAACGTAACACAAAATTGGTTTCAGACAACTCAGATGGCCAAAACCTCACCAAAAAGTTTTATGTGGCTTTTTGCTGGGACAAAGTCAAGGACGTCCCAAGGTCACCAGTATGATTATTATTGTTTTCGAAAAATATATTTTAAAAGACGAAGCTTGTACCAATAAAAGAAAGAAAACCTGTCTTAATTACCTTCAGTAGTTACTTTGCAATTAATTTTTAAACATACGCTTGGATTTTACGGCTCAAAGATGGACGACCCCCTTAGAACGTTGCCTCCTCTAAATTCTAGTGCGAGTTCTATGCGACTACCACTCGAAATATTATTGGATAATAGAGTTGCATTACAGCCGTGAATTAATAGCATGGTTAAGTATCCCCATTTTATAGTTAAAGATGCCTTATAATGTTGTACATCATATATTCGTTTTTGTACTTAATATCTTACTTTAATCACCCGGATCTTGCAACTGTTTTCAGCAGCCTCTGGACTTGTCACGTCATTGGTGTTCAAATTCGTGGAAGTCTTTAGCGGTTTTTTTGGCACGTTTTTTTCACGGTTTTACAGATATTTAACGACTCTCTTAAAAGTTTCAGGATTTCTTCTGTTTCTTTCAGGGTTTCTTCGGCTCGGTAACTGAAATGGTGGTCGCTGCGGATGGCACATGCTATCAAGTGTAACAGAACAACGTTAGCTATACTACTATGCTCCTTATTACATTCAAAAAAGATTTGACTACAAAAATATTTATAATGTTGGATGCGGAATTTTTTACTTTGCATTTTTGCAACAAAAAATTGAATTCCTATAAAAAAATTTGCTTGTCCTTGAAATGCACTTAAATGTTACAATGAGATGTCTTGTTTCATTTTCTTCAGCTTTTATGCTTAAATTTTCTCTCCATAATGCTTTGTGGCCGCACTATAAGCTAATTTTATAACTAATTCACCTGAAAAGCACATTGACCTTCAGATAAAATTTAATTTCTCAAGTTATTTATACCAACGATTGCTAAATTATTCCACCTTTACATTTTTACAAAATATAGCATTAATATGAAGAAATATGAAAAGGTGCCATTGGGATGTTCAGTCGCCATTTTGGGGCCGCCATTTTGCATTTCCAAAATGACCGGAAGGCTTTTTAAAGTAGATTTCATAGCCTATTATGTAAGTCATTGCAGAAGTAATTTGGATCAAAACTGTTCTGCGCAGAAGAGGCCTTTATGCTAAAATTATATTAGGAATCTTGGATACTTGCCGGTTGATGATTTTTAACCAGGAAGCACCGGTAATATTTAATTTAAAGGGGGAAATTGTTTATGAAAAACTGACGACAAAAAATAAATACTTTCGCCATTAGTTTTAAGATACCTATTTTTTTATTAACGACTCTTCTATTTGGTTATGTTTAAGAAATAATTTATGTGGTTTTGAAGTTATTTCTTTTTTGTTTTAATACAAAGTATTAAAAGATAATAAACGCAAGAGCGTATTTCTTTTACATGAGACCATTTAAACCTTTAAATAGTATGAATTTTGCAAGGAAAGAGCAAGGTGATTAATGGTAAACCTACCCCTAACACGAATATCTTCGCTATAGCTCTGATTCAATCAATTGATCATTAGTCAAAATATGTTTTTGTGAGCGCTCTATGTACCAAATATTTTACAAAAAAAATAGTAAATTTTCGAAATACGCCAGTTTTTTCATCCATCTTATGTGTTTCCCTCAACTAGATGTGGTGTAATTTTTTCGATTTTTAATTTGTATTTTTTTTTTGAAATAACGAAATCTAAAGTTTTCATATTGATAAACTTATTTGTGTATATACTTAGGTTTCTATATAACTTTAAATAAGTATGAAGGATATCACTTGTACTCGACAAATTTTATAGAACACGAATACAAGTCTGCATATAGAGTATCTTTTTAGTGTCTAGTTCAATATGTTCGGTAAAATTATTGAAGTTTTAGAACACCTCTTGCAGGTTATTGCTGTCACATACACTTTCTATATAAAAGTGTAAGTTTAAAGTAAAATAAAATCCGAAAACTTTGCGTTGTGTATCCCATTATTTATATTTTTCTTAATTTAAATATTGTGGTCTCATAAATATAAATCTATGCACATACATTTTGAGGACGATCAATCAATTTATATCAACAAATGCAGTGAATAGCAAAAACTGCGTATGTTATAGGAAAAATATTTAGTTTTAAATATCTTAAGGTAGTCTAACGACTAATGGAGTTTCAGTATATTTTCTTGAAATTTTGAGTATTCATTGCTGATATAATTTTTCATAAGTCTGCTTAATTTCAGATACCATTCTCATAGTTGAGATGATCAACATAAAAAATATGTGCTGAATGGGAACAGCCATAGTTGGTATGGCATAATTTAAAAGCTTCTTTATATATTTAAAAAAATATACATGATATAGATCATTATAAAGCATTATATACTACAAAATGGGGATGCCCAGCAATGCCATTAATTCACAGTTGCAATATAAAGTTCGTTATCTAATAATATTTCAACCGGTAGTTACATGGAACTCATACTAGAATTGAGAAGAGGCAACGCCATAACGTAAAGTAGGCTGGCGGAAACGCCATTCTTTAAAGATGGTGGGCATCAGTTGAATTTTAAGTATCCACGTTCATTAATAATTCGATACCGATTTCTACACATTATGTATAGGTTATACGTAGGTCTGCGGGACTACGACATATGATATTAGATAAAGGTAAATGTTAAACAAGGATAAAACACACGTGATTATAATCTATCGGGCCCACGTGATATACAAAGTGTTGCCGCATCTTTTCTTCGTTATTCACGCATGATTTGCTCTGTCCGATAGTAATTACAGTTACATCAGATAAACTACCTTAATTTTTTTTGTATATGCACTAACGAAATA
This sequence comes from Diaprepes abbreviatus, assembly GCA_034092305.1. Taxonomy (NCBI): domain Eukaryota; kingdom Metazoa; phylum Arthropoda; class Insecta; order Coleoptera; family Curculionidae; genus Diaprepes; species Diaprepes abbreviatus. The sequence goes on along the minus strand of JASJET010000008.1, from coordinate 6,616,280 downwards.
ACCTTAGCATGAAATTTATATAGTAATAATTTCAATTTTCTTAAATAGTAAAATACTCTTATTTATAAGCCCGGTTGTACAGTTTTTGGTCTGTACGGTAATATATAGATTTTTTTTTAATTTACTCCAGAGTAGCCAAACCTATTATTTGCCTAAACTAATTTAGCTCAGAAAATATTCTTCATAAAAATTTAATTAGAAAATATACGATTATATTTTTATAATTTTTTTGCTGCATATCTTATTTTACTATACATATTATTCCAAAAAAATAATTTAAAATCATATTCCATTAAACTTCATATCCCTCACATCACTGTATTGTTTTTTTATATCCTAAATTTATAGAGCTATATTTCCTTTTTAGAATTTTGTGGTCGCATAAGCATTCATATATAGGATGGACCAAAAGTTCGTTAACGTTTAAAATAATGATCAAAAACAAAAAAGCTTTATCAATGAAAAACTGCTTAGTTACTATTAAATTATATAAAATATGGTTTTATTTTTTGAATATAACGTCATTCAAATGTGAGCCTTGTTTATTTTGGCACTCTTGTAACCTGGACCTGAAATTTTCCATGACCGCCAGACGAATGCCTGGTGAAATGTTTTACATTTCATTGCGTAAGTTTTCTTTTAGTTCCTCAATCTATTTGCATCAAATCAGGGCTGCGAGGTGGCCATGGAATGTCATCTCTTTTGGATATGACTTTTTGGACAAAAATTTTATGAAATGCCGCTAAAGAGTCGTTGGCGATGTGACATGTTTCCTCATTTTGTTGAAACTATGATCTTTGGTTAAAGCCTGAGAAGTTCTGTAATGCTGGATTAAAAAACTCTGTAGCATTGCAACATACCCCTCTGTATTAACAGTCACAGAACGACTTCTCTGATTTTCACAAAAGTATGGACTAATGATTCTTCCTGCTGGTGAAGCCGCCCATACAGTAATTGTAAGGAGTACAAAATTTCAGTTCAGATTCGGTCGCAGAATCGTTGCTTCCAAAATAGGATGAAAATAAATACTTTTTAAATTTCACTTAAAATTCAAAATAATTATATATAAGATACCCTAGATCAAATAGCTTTTGTGATTTTTAAACCAGAAAATTATCATTTTAAATACTAAATTCTATACCACTTTAAATTGCAAGAAGAGTTTTTCCTGCTATCTTAGTTGTTGATACTTTGGAGTTCCGTTTAAAAGAAAACTATCGGACAAAAGAAAACTGTATTTAGATACATATATCCTTACTTTTTATTTCTAAACTAGGAATTTTATTAGACAAAATTTTTAATAACAAAAAAATTAACGATAAGAAAATCTAAAGAATAAATGTGTTAATTAAATTTCCATATTTATTAAACTTGGAATAATGCTGGATAAGCTGAAAGAAATAAAAGTAAATTAAACAGCCAGCGGGGTGTTTCTTAATGACTTCGATTTTATAATAAATTAACTTTAATAGCTGTTCTCTACCTTTATAGAAAGCTGAAACTAGTTGACAAAACGCCATATGCAGATGCTTTATAAACTTTAAGACGGCTTTAATTATTTTGATAATGAATGAATAAAAGAGATAAAAAAATATTGAAATTTGATTTGAAATTTAAGGAGCTGGTAAATTTTCAGGAACATATTTTTTTGTAATACCTTATGCAATCTCTTGAAAACATGTGCTTTTTTGGTCACAGTTTGAAAGGTATTCGATAATAGATAAAAAGAAAGATATAAAAATGACTGCGTAAATTTTAATTTAATAAGATAAATAGCACAAGTCGACAAAATTTCACCTAATATCAGACGGAAAAACGAGACTATACTTTTCCGAAGGTTTTTGACGCGTTGAATCCGAATTTGACTTCCGATTTGACTCGTTTGCTCCAGTTTTCGAGATATCCTAACTCAAAAGAGCAAAACACGCTGTTTTTTGTTATATTGGAGGTTATGTTTCAGTGAAATGGGGCATGTAAAAGTACTACTCATTGCCTTAAAAACTCATTTTGAATCGTTTCAAAATCTTTCTTCCTCTCTGTGGAAATTTATCGTTTGGAACTTATTGAACAAACTCAGTTCGCTCGCTTGAATACTTCTTGGCGTATTCGAACATTAAGGAATTTAAATTGTCGGGATGTCTTAAGTATACTTTAGTTTTTAGGAATTCCCACAACAAATAATGAAGTGGGGTGAAATCCGGTGATTTGGTTAGCCACTCAATTAACCCTCTTCTGACAATCCAACGATTTGGAAAAACTTCATCTAAATAAGCACGGACAGGTGAGGCGGCGCTCCATCTGCTGGAGAAAGAGGTCAAGATAGAACATAGTGGGTTCTTGTGAGTCTGGATAGAATGTTATTAGAGCAGGAATGAGTTTATTCTGAAGAAACTCCAAATATCTCGCTCCGGTGAGGGTACCGTCAAAGAAGTAAGGACCTAGGACTTTTCTATTAACTATAATGCACCACAGGTTCCCTTTTTGAAGGTCTTGATTGTTAACTACTGTAAACTACCGAGGCTTTTCAGTTGACCAATAGAAACTATTTTGCTACTGACATGGTCATTTAAAGTAAACGTTGCCTCGTCACACCAAATAATTCCATTTCAAAATCATTTTTACCATTGCATAATTGTTGCGTTTGCTCGAAAAATTGATTTCGGAGATCAGGATTATCATATGAACTAAGCATATCCTATAGGGGTAATATTTCACCATTTTCACTATTTCATGTTCACTAGAATGTGCCACATTAGAAGCTGAAGCTGTTTCTATTAGTGTTGATAGAGGATTATCTCGAACATGCTATATTCCCTGAACTCTACCTCAACTCGTCATACCATGCTTGGGATTATTGTTTATCAGGATAAACCGCATTGAGTAACTCAACCATCTCTGTTTTTGTGCACGTTCTATATTCAAAACCAACTAAGCATAATATCTCAATTCTTTCAAGTTCCGTTCATTTCATCATTTTCCCACAAAACAACAATAAAGTTAAATTAATGTTCAAACACCTTCGCCTACCAAGAATATTAATCACTTATATAAGATACAAAAAGCTAATATAGATTATCAAAACTGACTTTGTGTGACATTGGAAATGAAAAACTTTGTAAACAAATATAATATCGTTAATGTTATTACAGGTGGGCAGGTGGAAGTTCTTGAGAATTAAAGAAATTTTTCTTAACAATTTCCTTGTATAACCAACAATATTTACCTTGTCTTATTTAAAAAATGTACTCTTTCTGATTCTGAGATTAAACATGGAGTATACAATTGAAAAAAAAAATTCGATGACGTCTTACCTCTCTTTCTTGAGTTACCCTCTATAGTTCGCTATTATGCAAAAAACTCAAAACTAAAAATAAAATTCAACGGCTACGAGTATTTTTCTGAAGAAGTAGCCATTTACTTTATACTGAATTTATTCGCTACTTTATGAGAGCATTATATATATATATATATATATATATATATATATATATATATATGTATATATATATATATATATATATATATATATATATATATATATATATATATATATATATAGGTCCGGACGGCCGATGTTTAAACACACTGTATTATTTAATAACCTTTTATTGTCACAATTCTGACAACTTGTCAAACAATTCAAGTTTCTTCAACGACTTCTCAAAATAAACTGACTACGAAAGCCAATCGGTACCCTTTATATAACCTTTTCCCGAATATCAGGAGATTAAAGATCTTTCTAGATGGATTTTTATACTGCATTGTGTAATAAAGAAAAGAAAAAGAAATCATCTGGTGATTTCTAGATCTTCTCTCATAGACGTTGTCAAAAATATGTAAATATAATTTTCTAAAAAGTTCCCGACCTTGTTTCAGAGACGTCTCAAGAAAAAATTAACAAAGGTAAAATGAATTTACTAAATTATGAACTCGTGGAAAATAAACCTAAAAGCCTAGAAACTAATACGAAATTTATACTGCTCTAAAATCCGTTACATTGCCCCCTTCCAAGTCTTGATCGTCCCAATCAACCGCCTTGATCCTGATAATGGGCCAATCTGTTAAGATGCACGACTTTCATCTTCGCATAAAGGGTTTTCTGGATTCGGTACACTAGATCGTTTAATCGGGTTACTGCGTTGTACGAATGTTTCCATGACTTTCGAAGCTTTGGTGAACGCTCTTTGGTTCTTTTCGGATTGTACAACCACACTTTTTCACCAACCATGAATTCATTAGTATTTGCTTTGAGGTCATAGCGAGTCTTCATTCTGTCGGTTTCTATTTGTAATCGTCGCTATACATTCTGGAGGATAACAAGTAGGGCATTCTCTCGTAGTCCCTTACACGGTCGCGGTCCCTTTCGACGTACTTTCTCAAGGATAAACTGTAGGACGGTCTTCTTCCGTATTTTTTCTTTGGCGATCGCGGTCTCTTTCCACGTACATTCTTGAGGATGACCTGTAGAATGTCTTCTTCCGTAGTCCCTTTCGCGATCACGGTCCCTCTCGTCTTGTTCTCTATAGTCGCCGCAAGTACTTCTTCTATCTCCTCCGTAACGGTCCTTTCTCATATCGTCTCTACCAGCAATGGTTTCCGCGCAACCTCGGTAAAAGTGACCGCTGTATCCGCACCCTTCTTCTTGATCTGTCATAAGTCACTCTAGTGTGACAAGCGCACACTTCGACTCCATCGCAAGCCTTGACGGCAACTGCAGCATTTTTTATATTTGTAAAGAGCAAATTCAAAACAGGGGGTGCTATTACTCAACCAAACTTCCTAAAGCTTACCCTAAGGAGTAAAGACTTTCAAGTCACTCCTTCGAATTTTATCATCTATATCAGCAATATAAAGCCGATAGCCATCAAGATCACTGTCAGGAGCAGTACTGTTAGTACAGTGGCTTTGTACATGCCGTTCTTGGCCACACTTTCAACAACAAATTTTATTTCTACTATGGAAGGTTGTGTTACTGTTGTCATGTGTTTTTCCTCATTAGCCTCATGAAGATTTCCTCGTTTGTCTTGCAATAATCCTAGGAAATGTTGACTTCTCTTATTATTTTCCATAAGTTACTTGAGGTCTGGCTGTTTCAAACTGGAGGACATAAGCAAAAGCCTAGGAAATTTCCTTCAGTCGGGCCATTCTTATAGTTTAACTTGTTTTTGGGCCGCGAAAACTTTCAGTACAACTATTCTCTGCTAACTCTTACTTTATTTGGTCTCGATATGTTGAGTAAGTCAAGTTTATTATATGGGTTTACCGATAGCTCAACTCCGGACAAGCAAGAATAAACTGGTAATCATTCTGCTTTTTTTCAGGAATGTTACATGGAACAGCCATAGTTTCACCTTGTAGCGCTAGAAAAAAAGCACGTGTCTTCTTCAGTGGATTCCAATAATTGCCGGTGGAGGCCGCTTCGAATTGACTGACATAGGTAAGCCAAGATACTTCGCCGTTGAAGGTAGGTGGCTTCATCACCCTAGTTACGGGAACATCAACTACCTTTATTATACCTGGACTGGCTACCTTCTCGATTTGCAAATATAATTATTGCATCTGTTTCTGGATTACAGTCACCTCATGCTGTACCTCGCCATGTACGTCATCTTCTGTTGCATTTTTGTCCTATGCGCTTCATATCTTCTCGTTTTTTTTATGTCTTCTTTCAGTTATTATTTCATATCTTCTCGACTTGTCTTAAGTTTCTGTCTCATGTCCTCCAGGCTAGTTTATAATTCTTGTTTTATTCTTTCTTAGTTTTTCTTAATGTCTCCTTTCAACTCTTGGTTCACGTTTTTTTGGCTTGTGTCAACAATTCTTGTTTCATATCATCTTGGCCTGTTTTTCATTCTTGTTTCATCTCTTCTTGGCTTACCTTTAATTCTTGTTTCATCTCTTCTTGGCTTTTCTTCATATCTTCTTGGCTTTTCTTTATATCATCTTGGTTTGTTTTCGTGTCTTGTATTACCATCAGTATCTGACTTAAACTAGCTTGAAGTTGCTCTTCCATTGTTCTTTATGTTTTCTAGTTTCCACTGGCATACAATTTCAATTCATTTTTTTCTTTAACTTATTCTGGATTTAATTCCACCTCGAACACCAATTTGTTCCGGAAATATATATACCTCTTATTATAAACGTCTCATGAAGAAACCAATAAAGAATATATATATATATATATATATATATATATATATATATATATATATATATATATATATATATATATATATATATATATATATATATATATATCCCTAAAATTTTCTCTATCTATTCTTGAATATAATACATTTGAACCTAATTTACTACATTCTATTTTATTTGTGGTTAGTTTTTGACTGATTCCTTTTTGTCTTATTGTGTTCAGTTTAAATTTATAAATTTGGCTTTGTATAGTGGTATAAATTATAAATAAATAATAGTACTTTAGTACTAAACGGAGAACCTAAAAATATTTGTGCTTCAAAATGGTGTTTTACAATAAAAAATATAATTATTTGAAACATATTTATATTTTTCATACCAATCTTCGATTAATTAATTTGTCTTTATTTAATTTTAAGTAGTCAATTTACATTTAACTAAATCAGTAACTAATTAACTAAATCACTTTGTATGTGACCATTCTGTTTTACTGCAATTTTACTATCGAAAGAAGTTTATTTTCCAAGACCCTAAAATAAAATACTTACATATACATTTTTCACATTTGCAAAGTAAATGATCTGAAATAGTTCTTACAGCTGGCCCATTTAACTTAATGACTGCTAGTGTACATTACCTGAAACAAATAGAGAAGTCTTTAATAATTCCTTTTTAAATCTATGGTTTGAGAATGTTGTTTGTAGCTTTCCGGATAGACACAACTTACATAAAAAATAAGTCAGGCATATAGCAGCAAGATAAAGCAAGTTTGTATTTTTTTGTTACCATCTATATTTACTTCCTGATCTTGAAGGGTATACAAAAATTTCATACCATTTATGCTTAATTTTTGATAAAAATAAGTATTAACATGGTTAACTTTTAGGCAAAAATTTTTTTTTAACATATGATCATTTAACTCGAATCAATGAACTCGCACTAGAGCGGGGTCAACTTTTTATTATTCATTCTGTGGCCACACGAAATGCAAAGAGTGATCAAGAAATATAAATGAAATTTGAAATTATAATAGTAACTATTCATATTATATTTATAAGATCCATTTTAATTAAAAAGATCATACCTCTACAATTCACAAACCACCCAATATTACTCAATAAATGTTTATTTTCTAATATTCTGAAAAGTGCAGCCTAACTGACATACTACGTCCTTTGATAAAATAATCTGAGTTTATGATGCCAAAATGTTGCAGTTACTATATTAAATCATAATTTTTGGGGTTATTTCTTGACACAAATTGAATATATATATATATATATATATATATATATATATATATATATATATATATATATATATATATATATATATTTAATGTTCCATCTAATGCAGTTGACTATAATTGAGAAAATGTTGCATTTAGAAACGATCTTTAAGCTTAAGCTTTTGAATTGGTTGTGTTTTAAGCCATTGACTAACTGAAGCAGGCCTAGAAAATGGCTTGCTTTTGTGATAATAAATCTTCTACAATATCAACTATTTCAAAGTAAACCTTAAAATCAATATTGAAACACAATGATAAGAAAAATGGTATAACTAGTGCAGAGCTAACATTAACAGTAAATCAAAAACAATAATTTGTGAAATATCAAAAGATCAACGAAATTGGCGAGGTATAAGTGAAGAGTCAAACTTCCCCGAATGTGGCCCTGGGTAAAGAGAGGGAGAGGAAGAAAAAATTTGGTCTAATTCTTAAGGGTTCCCTAAAAGACTGCTGCAGTGGAAGAAAAATAATTTTAATACCCAGTATAAAAGAAGACTGCCGAAAGACCAGCAGCTGTACTTTTATCGCTAGCAAAAGTTACAGATTTAAAAGCTTTACATCTAGCAGAAGCTGAACCTTATAGAAATTTAAGGTATCCCATAATTTGGATATAATAAACGTACTCAAATCAAGTATATTCTTTGAAAAATTTATTTATATCTATTAAAACGACCTAACTGTTTTATTAAGTTTCATATTTAGTTCTATTTTGAATTTGTATTTTATCTTAAACAGAAGATTTTCAACTATTTTTTTTTAAATTTGTGTTCGTGAATGATTTGAGGCGAATAATTTATTTAGATTACCCCAAACATGCAAAAATATGTACAAGATTTGTCAGCGTTACCTAAATATTTGTCAAAAATCAATCTTAGGGAAGATTTCAAGAAGTTTTCACAAATGACCAATTATGCTCTTTTTTGCTGTGTAATAAGATGTGTAATCTGAGTTAGATGGAGATGAAAATAAATTTTATTAACCACTTTCATCATTTATATATACCGTTTGGTTAATATTTGCATCATCAGTTATAATTTATATTGTCAAGTTTTTATATATTAATATTCAGGGGATTAATGCAACTAATCAAACTTATTTTACATCAAATTAGTTTATTTAAAATAATATGTATAGCTTTGTTTCGAGCATGGCGGAAGACTTAATTTTTGGAATACAAAAAAAGAGAACTTATTATCTCTAACTTTTGTTTGTTGCTTAAAATCTGAGAGCATCATGACACAAAAAGCGATAGATATTATATTTCATTTATTTTATATATCGTAATTTACTCTAGTTTTTTCTCCCTTTTTATTCACCATAAAGCTGCGACTTCCTCTAACAGAGCTAGTTCCATATTGACGTAGAAAGTTATATTCTTGTGAAATTTAATAAAATATTTGCGTACTAAAGACAGGTAAAGTGAAACAAGAATGATATTATATTTTAGGATTTATCTGAAAAAAGAAAGTTTTTTTCTTAGAACTTACTCATATATTTCAAATATTGATATTTAGTTTGGAGATGAGATGAGTGAATACTGTGTAGACATATATCGTGACAGATAAATATCTCCACAGAATAGCACTACTTGGGCACTTTTAAGGCGTAAAAGTGCTCTACGACACAAGATTTCCTGCTAGCTGGAAACCAAAAAATTTCTTTTTAATTTTCACTTTAGGTTTGATTTGTTGCACAAAATCGTTAACATTTTGTAACATCCACAGATTTCGCACAAGTAGAATATTCTATATATATATATATATATATATATATATATATATATATATATATATATATATATATATACACATATATATATATATATATATATATATATATATATATATATATATATATATATATATATATATATATATATATATACGAAATTTCATAAATTTGCACTAATTTAATAGACAAAATCGAGAAAGCGACCAACAAATTTTAAAAACAAAATCGCGGGTAATATTGGTCAGTGGCACTACTGGTCTCGAAAGGAAAATAATTTGCCCTGCAGCCATAGCATAAATACGATTTCTGAGAAATACACATGTATTATTTTCTTGTTGGAAAGAAAAAGACCTTTTTTTAATACATGGGAAAGGTTGCCTCTGAGAATGGGGAAGAACTTTAATATGTAATTTGCTTTTATTGGATATTATTTAATGCCGCCTATTTCTTTTATTATTCTGGCGCTAACTAATACCCTTCTTCCATCTCATTTATCTTAGCTTTATAATTTTACTAACCATATTATTTTTTGCTGTAGATACTAAATTGGATTATTTACTAATTCAAACCTCTCCGAATATATTTCCCTGGCAGTGAGTGTCCTGCCTTTATGTAGTCTTTCCTAAACAATAACATTTTTTAATTAATATATCTAGGTCAATTCTGGTTAGTTCAGGTTAATTTTAGTTTTCTAAACTAACCAAAACCATAGACATAAAAATGAAATATATAGACTGCGGATCCTGTAGAAGTAAGTTGGCTCGCGCTTAGAAGGAGACATGGCATTTCTGATGGGTAGTACCTCTCTTTCTAATGCCGGTCAGTTGACAGGGGTGTCTGATGACCTTTGACTTATCGTGCCTAGCTCTACCATCTACTACTCATCGAAAACGCTCTGTCTCTTTTTAAGCATGAGCCAACTCGCTTTAATAGCATGCACAGTCTATATATTTAACTTTTATGTCTATGACTAAATCGAAGCTAAACTTAAACTGATTGAAACTAGCAAAAAATTTCGGCTGGTTAATTATTATTTTTTTGATAATCTAAGTAGAAAACAAAGGATTTTTTGCATCCACATAAATATTTTCCAGAATGGAATTTTCTGATATTTTCGAGAAATTAAGCGAGAAACATTGAACGGAGGATGTTTTTTATGTGCGCGAAGCCTCTGTGTATTCTGGGCTATAATAATATTTTAATATGGTAGTTTAGTCACTGAAAGTAGTTTTAATTTTGTTTTTACAAATTTTGTTTATTTTCCATCTCACAATTTTTTTTCCAAATCTCTTTTTTGTTTTTACATCCATTTTTTCTCATTTTCGATTTTTTTGCGTCTCTTATTTTAAATTTTGTGAAAGGTTATATACTGTGAGGATAATGATAGTGTTTTTATCAATTGGAATAATAGCGTAATACTGCAAGATCCTGGTGTTACCTTGGCCCTTCCTGTTCTAGATTTGAGCTCTAAACAAGTTTTTTCTTTACGACTATAATAATTTTTCTTTCCTTGCAGTAGTTTTGATTCCAATTACAAAGATCATCTACTACAAAGATTTTCCCATCGATTCAAAGATGTAAGCTTGCTCGTATTCCCATCTATACCATCACAAGCAACTTTGCCATGTGCAGTTGTGAGAAAGTGCCATTCAGTTATGATATTGAAATCTTCTTTGTAGAATAAGAGGTGGTCAACATTTAATTTATTTTTAAAGTGCTGACTTTAAAATAATAAGCTCTTGCACGTGTATGTTTCCTTTCAGATAATTTACTAAAATTTCCTGATTTTGAAAAGTTGACACTGAATTCCATTTTTGTTTGAGTTCATTATTTTCTTTGAAGTATGTTGCTATAAATGCAGTAACTTAGTTATTGAAAGTCAAGTCAGTGGTTCGCGTCACGTTAGTCGTTTTATTTCTCAAAATATTAGGAAGCCTCATTTTAGCAAATATCTACATCAATGTAAAGAATTTTCAGTTTTCGATCTAGACCATTAAAAAAATATTAAAAATATAATTTTTGAGATATAACATGTTTTGTATTTTTTCAAGGTCAAAACATTCAATTTTCAAAATTTCGATTACACCAATAGTAAGCAGAGAAAAATATACTTTTAGATTAATTTCAATATCCATAACAATGTGATTTTACCCTCTGGAACATTTCAGGAGAAATGCATTATATGTTTTCAAAAAACTGATAAAAGTTTATCTTTGAAATATATTATTAAAAATATATAACATCAGTACCAGGGTTATAAAAGATTTTGTATCATACCCGAAAATATAAGCAACTTATGCAAGCTTTTTCTTTACACTTTTTAATATAGCAATATACATCAATAAAAACCAAGAAAACTTTTATACTTTCTATTTCAGTAAGGATGTTTGCGTATAACATCTAACATTGGAAAATTTTTATGTAACACGAAAAGTTACGAAAATTAATGGATATAAGTGAAAATCTTAGTTCGCAAATTACCTAATTAAACATATATACCAAACATATTAAATTATTATAATTTCTCGTAAAAGTCGCTACAGGCAGTTGATTTTGGGAAACAAATCTCAAATTCACATTAAAAAATTTTAAAATAGATTTAGAAAATCTTTAAGAAAATAATTAGCTAGGAATAAATATTCATTTTATATTTCATTTTTAGAGCTTTACTGTTAATAAAACATATAGGCCGACGATTTTTTTATGTAAATTAACGATGTTTTTCCTTAAAAATATGTTTTGATGAATTATAAATCGTTATTTTTCACTATTTTGGACAAATTTGACTATCTATTTTTCATGAGAGAGTAATGTCTAACAATACCTCCTTCCTGGGAATTAGCCCAAAACGCTTGAAATTTGGGAAGTATAATAATTATTATATAATTAATTTAATATAAATTATCAACAACATAGTGAAGCTTTAATTATTTACATAACTATAAATTTATTGACGCGTTAACACATTAACCTCTGTAATCGTATTTGATCAAAACAAAGCATTAAATTAATACTTTCCTGGATATAATATGACAACCTAGTTTGGCGATATCATCAATAAGTATTTAAATTAAATTGAGTAAAGAAATATCGTTATTACTATCATATATTTTCATAACAATTATATTGTCAAACATTGCCATATACTATAAAAAAAGTTCTTGACTTATGTTGAGCAAGCCGTCTAAACTACTTCAAAACAATGTTTTATATGATTATAGAATGTAAATGGTCCTATAATGCTTAGGATTTAAGGATCGCTTCCAATATCAAAAGTAGTCCTTTAAATATTGGTATAGAACGAATCAATGAACTTTGTACCTACATCTAACATTAACAATGTTCAATACGAAACATTTTTTGTTTGGAGAGCTAGAAACTTAAAATAATATAGTTTTAAAAAAAATTTAAATGCTTCATATATGAAAGCAGCATCAATTTGAATTTTGCATAAGATAAAATATTTTTATGACAATAATTGAATTAAAATTATCACCCTCGTATACAACTCCAAGTTCTAAAAAAATTACAAATTTTGCCCCTTCGGTTAGTAAAACATAATTTTATAATAATAATAAAGAAGAAAAATTACACAAAAAAGTAAAAATTAAATTCACAACTGTTTACTATTCTTCAGTTCTTCAAGTGCTGTGCCTTTACAAATCGTAGGCAACCTTTTGTTTTATATTGAAATTAGTCAATGATATAATTAGCACTTTTTTAAAGTTGGTGCCGTGGTAGTAGCATTTTTTTAGTTAATTCTAGGTGGATTGGTATTTTTTTCAATTATAAATTTTAGGTTCGTTAGTATTTATAGCTCTTCGAATCAATTCAGAAGAATACCGATCATATAAAGTAGTAAATATTAATTTTATTTTCGGCTTTGTATTCTTATGGTCAAAATAATCATTAGTTTTAATTAAAATTTAAATGCATATTTCATAGACTCGGTACGATGTAGTAGAATTTGGTTGACACAGGTTTATATTGCTGTATACTCTACTTCACGAGTAGATGGACCTTCATTTTTTAAAATTAGAAGCTCATCTTTGGGAAAACACATCCAATACTGCCAAGTTTATGGTTGCAAAGAAAAAATAGCCAAAAAAACAAAACTGCCAATAAAACTATCTTGTCGCGTCTAACGGTTAAATTCAAATAATTGACGACACGACGGCAAAAGACAATCAAATTATTTCAAACTACAATTTGATCGCAAAATTACTTTCGGTAGTCTCATGATGATATTTCTGCGTACTACACGACCATCTGCAAGGCGTACCTATTCGACATGCTAGTCACTCCATGATAGTGAAAGAAATAATAAGTAAGTTCTAAATCGTCAGTGTCATTTTGTTGTTTTCCTTATTTGAGCAGTTGCCTTGGTATATATTTTTCCGTGCAAATTGTAGCCAAGTACTAATTATTTCCAGCATAAGTATGTTTACCAGGATTTAACTTGTTTACTCTGCCTCGTAAAAATGTATTTTTCCAGGGTAATAATACGAGAGAGATTTGATAAATAATGTCCATTATTTTTCACTTAATAAACATATTCACACTTTACAATCCTTCAATACAGCCTCCTTGCTTCTCAATTACCGCGTTCTAATGTGTAGAAAGCTTTACGATTCCAACAAGTGCGTCACCTTTTTTCTCCTGACGAATAGCTTGGGTAACTGCAGCAGAAAGTTCTGGATAAGTGGATGAGGTAGTACTTATTCGTATTCACGCAGCTTTTCAGTCATGATATTGGTGACGTGCGGACGAACGTTATCGCAGAGAATGAGTGGCACAGCCTCAAGCAATCAAAGTCAGGACTTGTACATCTTTCTGTTTAGTTTTTGGATGAATTCACGATAATGCAGTACTGTGATACTTGTTCCACATGGAACTTTGTCATGATAATTCCATAATGACTCTCACCTTTAATCGACTCCTATTAAATTTTTTGTAAGTGGGAAAGGGGGTCCTTTCCACTCGCTCAATTGTGATTTCAAGTCCGGCTCAAAGTTTCTAATCCACGTTTCATCAATAGCAATGATTTGATGCAGGAAAGCTTGACTTTCGACATCACGTTTTTCTTTCAGCAATAACGCAATGTCCATGCATTTTTGTTTCTGTTCTACTCTCAGGCAGTGAGGAGCCCATCGTGTACAAATTTATCTATTTATTTGTCGGTATTCGGAACACGGAAGTTATTTAAATTCCCGTGACTGCGGAAATTTCCTCACACGTTGCACTATAATCTTTTTCGATAACATTTGACACACTTCTTTCATCTGTTGATATTTTCGGTCTTTCGGGCCTTTCATCGGCGTTTATGCTTACATATTCTTCACGAAAACGATTAGCTCAACGAAAAACTATACTACGGTTTACTGTTAACGAACCGCACACTTCATTTAAAGATTTGCGAATTTCGGTCCGAGTATGTCCATGTGAAGTTTCGATCTTAATGTATGATCTTTGATACTCGACAGTCACAGTATCCGAGACCGGTGCAGGCTCCAATTCTAAACCACTCATTCAACAACACTACATGCTATCGACGCAGCAAAAACCCGTACTTATTCCTCAAACCTTGACCAATTTACGTAACAATCATGGCGCGTCTTTCACTACGCAGTGTTACCAGCTTAATTCCGCCATATCAGTTTCTTACTAAAATTGACATTGACCATACCTGAGCCCCTACGCAGCCGGTCCCTAGGGCTTAGTTAAAAATCAGTTAACTATAAAACATAAGAGCAGAGGTATTTCTAAACTGGAATAATATAATAATTTTTATTTAATTATAATTATTTAGCGGCTAATTAAAGGTTAACTCATTACTTGAATAGTACGAGTGATTTTAGGTTACTATTATTCAAAGTGCCTACAATAGGCGACTTGCTGTCTTTAATTTTTTTAAATCTTAAAAGCAGTAACATGGGATTTACTGCCTTTCACGTTTTAAAAATAGAATTACTGTTTTTTTCGCAGTTTTTATTATTGAAATATTTAGTTAGGTAAAACGCAAGAATGCAGAATAAAAATTTTATTTTATCTTTATATTTTTTAAAAATATGAAAATGACAATTATAAGTAACACAATAATGTGTGCCTTATCAGTATCAAATCACAAAAATGAAGGTGGCCATTCAATCCTTTCTTACTTCTAACACCGCTAAGAGTGCTACAGATGGATACATGAGAAGGGACTTTCAGGTGTAATTAAGACATCAAATAAAGTCCTACAAATATGGATGAACTGGGCACATGAGTAGAGGCTGTCGGGTGGAATTCACATAAAGTGCTATAGATGTGGTAAAAATGTAGTAAAATCCACGCTGATAATACGGCGTTTTTAAGAGTGTAAATTACCAATTTAAAATTATTTTTAAAGTATCCAATATGGTGGTACTAGGGTGTTTTCGAGACTCTAAATAAAGAATTTATTTTTTTTTTAAATCAATATGGCAATTCCAGTAGGGTGGATTGAAGATTTTGCGTTTTTCACATTTTTTGAAAATTGGCATTAGAGCGTTTTCGGAATCCTAGGTTACGAATTTGAAGTTAATTTTATACATTCTGGCAGATACACTAAAAATTTTACATTTTTGTGATTAATATTGGGGGGTTTTTAGGACAAATATTTCGGGTATTAAATTAATTTCTTCAAACTTATTATGCGAAATAAAATATGTCAAACTAAAAAATATTTCCATGTCCCAAAGTAAATTTCTTAAAATTCAGGATACTAGACTAAATATTGGTTTGGTATAATTCCATTCAAAAATGGTAAACTATGGATAAAATGGGTACTTTTTTGCCACTTTAGAAACTCAACTCAGTTCGAAACTAAAATAATAAAAAAAAAGATAATAAAAAAAAATTTAACCAACTTCTAAAAAAGACCTTAAGACTTGGTACTAATACGAGGTACATAAAAGCTACGGTAATAAAATAATTATAAACAAAGTATTTCTCTTCTTAGTTCAGTCACCCTATAAAAAATGCTCATTATTGTTTCATTTATGGATGTTCTCCATTTCAAGCGCTGCCTTGGATGTTCCGTCTGATTGAGCACTAGCTGAGATTCCTGCGCAGCACGTTCGAAGGGTGGAATTCTCGCTGTTGTTGCTCTTATGTTATTGTTGTTGGGCTGTAACTTCTTGTACGACATGGATCTGCCTCCTTAATACCCTGCCACTTAAACGTGGAGGTGTCGAAATGTTGCCCCTCCCTCCAGAATCCGTGTGGCAGACCGGTTCTACATTATGGGATTCTAGACTATTACTCCTACCCACCTGGGGTAATTTATGTTTTAAAATCGACATATTAATGTTTAAAATTTAAATTTTCTCCCCATTTAATAGTCTCCTACGATTGGTTGAGGGAAACCCTGGATCTATTCGTAGCCGGGTCCAGTCGGACAGCTGAAAGAATGTGGTCCTAAGAGGATGTGTAGGTGGATCAGGACAGAGGGTAGAGAGAGGATATGGTTAAAGGTCAGCGGACAGCTGGCGTTGCTGGCTCTACTGTCTACACATTATAGTAGCGACAAGTATACTGCTGGCTGCAGTACACTGTTGGCCAGACATTCTCAATTTACAAGCCTGGCGACAGGAACCACTTCATGGATGGCATCCAAATGAGATCATCGAGGACAATGTCGACAACTCAGCGTCGAACTACTGGTTAATTTCAAGACAGGTGTTTCCGGAAACGGAGGGCTTCTTGTTACCTATTCCAGACCAGGTTATTCCGGTGAAGAACTATCGGAAGTTCATCATCACAGATCCCTCAATAATGACCAATGTAGATATGACTGTCGAACATCAGAGACAATCCCGCACATTACTGGAGGATGCCAAGCGTTTGCCGCAACCGAGTATAAGGAAAGACACGACTCAGCGGCTAAGATACTCCACTAAGAGTTAGCACACAAGTTAAAATTATCGCAGGTAGCAAAATTGCCTTACTACAAATACAATCTGGAACCTATTCTTGAAAACAACGAGTTCAAGTTATATTGGGACCGAACGGTTCTAATAGATCAAACAATTGCTTATAATAGGCCAGACATTATAATACAAATAAAATTTCTAGGCGAACTATACTGATTAACATTGGTATACCTAATAACAGCAACTTAAGACTAAATGCAATGAGAAGATCGCCAAATATAGAGATCTGGAGGTGCAAATCCGCAGACAGTGGGCAATGAACAGCGTCCACACGATTTCCATAATAATATCAACAACTGGAGTGATGCCAAAGAACCTCCTGTAGAACATCCAAGGACTGATCCTTAGTGAGTACAGAAGACTACGCCACCTAGGACTCGATAACATGGTCCTCACAGAGTTTCATGCTTTTGGTGTCTGGTATGAGTTAATAATCCCTGAAGAAGGTGTGAAGCCATTTGGCCTGTAAATCTTTGAAGTATCTTTTTATGTAAATCATACTCTGTCAGGTTACACCGACTTCAAAATTTTCTATTTAATATCAAAAATTTATATTATTTTTCGCATTTTAGTGCCTGTTTACAAGTTTGTTCAATTTTATATATAAAAATATTACTTTAGATTCTAATTTTACTGAAATTGGGTTCAAGGTTATACAGGATTTGGATTTTTGTTACTACATAATAAATAATGAGAGTAATAAAAAAAGTTTAAGCATCCTTCAACATTTTTTGAAGTCATGGTGTTATAATCGTATGATATTTAAAATACACAGTTCATAAGGATTCTGTGACTTGTATAAAATACAAAATTTTCAGAAGATTTTTTTAACTATGCCATAAGATTGAAGTGCTCTTCATTTTTACCGAAGATGCCAGCAATATCAGGCGCTAATATTTACTTACCTCCTGTAATTAATAAATTTTTTTAGTTGGAAATAATTTGTGAAGGGAATCAAGTGAATTAGTAAAGCTTAAAATGTTCTCCCAGTCTGAATACACATAAGTTGATGGAAATATGTGACAGTTCTTGTTGCTAAAAATTCTATCCTTCCTATGAAATATTTGTGTTCAATTTTTATTTTACTGATTTTTTCGCAAATGAACACACCTGAAATAACAACTTCATACCAAACATCAATTCTGTCAAAATTTGTACACATGTCGTCCATCAGTAGCAAAATGAGACGATATTTTAGTCGAGACACCAACAAACAAATAAGAGAAGCCAAAAGATAATTTAACATTTACCCACTAATATCAGAGCCACCTGCTGTAATATCCTAACCTAAAAATGATTAGTTTTTCTAAGATATACTTTATTTTTATTCATTTAAACACAGAAAAATACCAGGGTACTTTACCAGTTTGAGATAAAATTATACCTATTTAGTATACGAAAGCTACGTTAAGGTTTTAAAATGGCTCTTGCAACTCGCCCATTTACCTTAATGATAGCAAGTGTGCTTTACCTGGAGAAAATAAATAGGCTACTCGTTTTCTTCCTTCTTAAAATTTCAAAATGTCATATAATAAAGGACGATAAATATTAAAGTTCTTTTTTGTCGTACGCTGTTCCACATTTAACTTTCCACCCTCTTTCTGTCGAACAAATATGACAGAAACGATTTGTCACTCACATAAATATTTCCGTTCTGCATGTGAACATTTATTTTATTTCAAGCTGTGCTGAATCATAAAATAAATTCTAACAACCAAATTGACTAAACTGATTTTGAATTTCCTTGGAAGAAGGAATTTCTAGTTTATCCCTTTTGTTTTGTTCATGTTACTATAAAACTGGTAAACAAACTTTATAGTCTTATTTTGAAAAATTGTTGACTTATTTATCACTAAAAATTACCCTAGGTTAATTTTAAATATTTTATGGTGAGTGAACGAGGTTAAGGAGCCAATTATTAATTATTTATAAGTTAACAGCAATATAACTTTTAGATAGTAATAATAAACTTGAAAAAAAGAAAATAAGTTCAATTTTTATAATTCAAAGCTGATAGTAATCGATGTGTAATTTAATTAATTCTAGGAGGCTTTGATTAGTGCAGTAATTTAGCACCATGTAGAAATTCGTGTAATTTTATAAAACTAGATGATCCATCAAAAAACCTAAATACAGTGGTCGTTGTTAGTTTTCTCTCAGAAAATATATTAATTATTGCTGAAAGTATCGAAAATGTAACCCATTAAGACTTAGTGTTACCATATGGTAACGGAAAACAAAAATAGATTTAATATCACCAATACTTAATGTTTCGGATTTTACAGAATAGATGGCGCCAAATATTAATTTTAAATACTATTACCGATGTTTCAACTAGTTTAACTTTGGCCTTTGTGATGTACCGTGATTCGTACGTGACATCTTTTTCCCGACAATTTCGTATACATGCTTTTAGTTTTAGTCCGATTTTTATATTTATATTTAGAAAACTGAGGGCGAAAAGCTTTTTTTAATGCTACCGTATGATAATGCTAGGTCAGTACATTATAAAAATATATTCAAAGGATTTTTATGATGATTTTTGTTATAGAGGTGGTTTTTTTTTGCAAGAAGCTTTAGATTTGGCTTATTCAGAGGATGTAGATTCTATTTATGTTGAACCACCTAAATATAACACACTAACTGATAAAGATTCCGCAGATGAGGATTCTGGAAGCACAATTGATAATCTGTCGGGGCTTCAACTAAGAGCACCCGCTGAAGTAAGGTTTGCGAGTAGGAATATCGTTGCTGAGCCACGACCGTCAAGTAATAAGAAAATTGCTGACACAAATGAAAGATTTTCCTGAATTCACTTTTAACAAATATAGGGATCTCTCACCACTTCAAATCTTTGAAAATTTTTTCGACGACGTAATGTACACTTTTCTTTTTAAAGAGGCTTCCAGATATTCCTTGTTTAAAAATTTACCCAATCCTAATATTTCCAAAGATGAAATAAAATCCTTTATAGCGATACTTATTTTAAGGATCTATTCCATATTACAAGGAAATAGATATTATTGGAAACAAGAGGGTGATGTAAACAATGCCATAGTTAGTGGCGCATTAAGACGGGACCGTTTTATACAAATTATGCGCTTTATACATTGTGCAGATAATTTGAAGCCTGATGCTGATGATAAATACACCAAAATTAAAATTTTTGGAACATTACCACCCAGAAAAACGTATGAATTACGATAAGAGCATGATAAAATAAAACGGTCGACATTCACATAGACAGTTTATTTGCGGAAAACTTATCCGCTCGGGGTACAAAATGCTGGCATAAAATACAACATCTAATTATCTGGTTAATTGCGAAATGTATAAGGGAAAAATTGTATAAAGGAAGGAAGGAAGGAAGAACGATATGAACAAAAATTTGGTAAAGCAGCAGCAGTCAGTATGTTGGATGGAGCAAGAAAGAACCATCTTGATGAAATTTATTTTGATAATCTGTTTACCAGTTTAAATCTTCTTGAGCATCTCAAACAATATAGCTATCAAGGTTCCGGTATTATTCGAGACAATCGTCTTCCAAAAAAATGCCCGATTTCAGACAAAAAAACTCTCACCAAAAAAGAAAAAGATACATATGAAGGAGTTATTAAAAAATAAACTGGGATTATGGTGTTTGCATGTCAAAAGTTACAATTCTTCCCAAAGAAAAATTATTTCGGTTCTACGCCCTTATATGACAGAAGAATATAATTCGCCCATGGGGGTACATGCCTCTTGGACGAAATTCTGTCAAGTTATCGAATTATCATCAGAAGTAAAAAATGGTGGTGGCCCATCTTTAGTTCATTTATCGATGTTACAGTGACCAATTCATGGCAGTTATATAAAAAATCTGGCGTAAAATTGTCATAACTTAAATTTCAAAGGAATATTGCGTCAAGTTCATTAAAAAGGTTAGGAACCATGGCTAAACTTGGAGGAAGACCCAAAACTTCAAAATCAAGTGTTTCCCTGCATAGAATTTCCGATGATATAAAATATGTTGGAATAAATAACTGTTAAGTTAAGTAAAGTTACTGGAACACCTAGAATAAAGAGGAGAAGATTCGCTGACGATTGTTGCTGATATGAGTATAAAAACAATGGCAACAATATTTCCCAATGATGAAAAAAGTTGGTGAACTACTTTATTTTGACCATTTATAGAGGTTTTCTAAACAAATATTTTTTTAAAATTACTATTTTTTCACAAGAAAAAAAAATGCAGGTGGGTGGACACAAAATTTGTCAAATCCTCTGCAAAAGTAAGGAAGCTAAGAAGGACCTTCTCACAATCAGTCTTCTAAAAGTTGGTTATATTTGAAGGACTACCGAATTAGATATGCAATCTTTTTGAATTAAAAAGACAATATCCATAATCTATTAGCTTGTTTTAATAAATTAATATGATGATCCATTAAAAATACGTACGGTACTTACAATTTCAAAATATATTTTTTGTTTTAAAAATGATTTTTATCTGTTAGAGCATCACTGATTCAATTATATGCATAAATGACGCAGAAACATAGGTAAATATTATTGAATAATTTTTGTTTTTTTTATTATACAATATTTTTTCTCTGAGCCGACACAGTACTGATAGAACGAAGTCCTGTAGAGAGTAAAAAGAATTAAAGGATAATAATGCTTGAATGCACTCCGAGTTAGTTTATTTTTTAATGATTGTGGTGGTATATTCAAATAGTGAGAACCTGCGTATAGAGATGATTTCTTGAAGTAGACATGACAGAATTGTTTAAGATGGAGCCGATCTCATTTCTAATGTTGTACTCATGATAATCAATAAACTGTTTTTGTTCGCATAAATACAGCACTTTTAAAAGGTACATTCCCACCACTTTGAGCAATTTATGCTCTTTAAAGAAAGGTCTACACGGCTCAAAGTGCTGTAGCTTAAACAAGATTCTGATAATGCATTTTCAACACATTAAGAATCGATTAATTTTACTAGTGTGTCCCCAAAAAATTATCTTGTAGCTTAATATGGAATGCGCTCAGGCGTAATAAACCGAGATCAAACCTACTTGGGACAATATGTTTCTTAAATGACTCATAATATACTCACATTTATTAAGTTTTGTACAAATTGAATCAATATTCATCACCCAATTTAATAGAGCGTTTATCAAGTTTTCTAAGAATTTTGCCGACGGCACACGTCGTAGCTATATACCGTTGAAATTCAAATTTAAGCTAACGGGCTCATTTCCTGTATTATTTCTAAAATATATTACTTTGGTTTAATCATAGTTAATTATTAAGGTGTTTTGTTTGGAGTAATTAGAAAACTGAAAGAAAAGAAGATTTATTTTATGTAAGAGATCATCGATACGATGCAGAACGTGTCGTCCGCAAAAAAAAAACGATAGCTTCTTTTAACTAAAGAGGCAGATCATTAATAAACAACAGGAATAGAAGTGGACCCAATACACTACCTTGAGGTGTGTCGATGTTCGACTCCTCTTCTTCAGAAGATTGATTTGCTATTTTGACAACAAATTTTCGGTTTAATAAATATGAATATCACTCAGAGGACCTATAATTTCGAGAGTTCGTTAATGAAATAACAAGAAAGTCTATAGTCAACGTGTCGAAGGCACGCATCAAGTTGAAGAATACTACCGCTGTGAGTTTAACCTTGTCTAAATTTCGGTACCCTTGCTGAACAAAATCACTAGTGACAGTTTCTGTAGAGTGCCCTTTACGAAAACCATGTTGATGTGGTACTATTAAGATTATTTAATAAAATTTTTATTGAACCGGTTTCTAATAGTGCGCTAAAAAGTGAAAAATAACTATAAATTTTTATATGAAATTGAAATTTTTGAAGTCGGTGCCAAACTAATACCTGAGAAAATGTGATTCGCATATACACATTAAAAATACTTTATTTGTAATTGCTTTCTTACTATAATTTGTACATATTAGTAGATATTTATTTCATTTAGAAATAATTTAGCGCCAACTTCAAAAATTTCAATTTTATATAAAAATTAATGGTTACTTTTCACTTTTTAGGGCACTTTTAGAAGTCGGTTCAATTTTTTTATAAAAATTTTATTTCTCGATTTTTTATTTTAAATTCATTATGATATCCATAAATTATTTAAATTAAGTACTAATCGAAATTAATGTACCTCGCAATGAGGTGGCAAAATAGTACCCATTTTATTCAAAGTTGTAAATCACCCTAAAATAAACCACTAAAAATTATTTAACTCTTAGAGTTCGCCAAATACCAGCGAAATTGTGTCAAACAAATAATTAGTGTGTCATAGTAAATCCATTATCTTAAATTTCAAGTTAATTTTAAATTGGTAATATAGGCCCCAAAACTTTCCAATATCGGTATTTAAAGAGACATAAACCACATAATCCCAAATCCGAAAAAATGCGTAAAGGTAAAATTTTCAACCCATCATATTGGATGCGCCATATTGAATTTCAAAAAAGTTATTTTAACATCTTAATCTAATCTAAATCTAAACCCTTCGAAGCCCCCTAATATCAATTTTGGATGAAATCCGGAAATTTTAAATTTCTAGACCGTCATATTCCATCTGACATATTAGATTTTCTTAAAATAATTTTATATTCGCTATTTACATCCTTAAAAACGATTTAGTCCCACCTTTGAACAAAGTCGAAAAATGTAAAATTTTTGGTTCCCTATATTGGTTTCGCCATATTAAATCTTGAAAAAATGCTTTTAAATTCATAATTTACACCCTCAAGACCCTCTATGTCAGTTTTGGAGAAAATCGAAAAATGTAAAATTTTTAGGACGCCATATTGAATCCGCCAGATTGAGTTTTTCAAAAAATATTTTAAATTCGCAATTGCCACTGATAAAAATCCCCCAATATTGATCTTAGGCAAAATCGAGAGATGTAGAATATTGAATCCGCCATCTTGGATCCGCTATATTTAATTTTTTAAAAAATAATTTCAGATTCGTCATGTGCGATCCCAAAAACTCCCCCATATTAATTTTGAAGAAATCTGACAAGGGAGTAGGAGGGATTTTTTCGTCCGCCATACTGGATCAGCCATATTGAATTTTTTAGAAATAATTTTAGATTCGTTATGTGCGATTCCGAAAACTCCCCTGTACCAATTTTGGAGAAAATCAAACAAAATTGATTATTTTGTCCGCCATATTGGACCCGCCATATTGAATTTTTTAAAAATATTGTGAATTCGTTATGTGCGATCCCGAAAACTCCCCTATACTAATTTTGGAGAAAATCGGACTAAATTAAATTTTTTTGGTGAGCCATATTGGATCCGCCATCTTCGAGTTTACTGTACCAATTTTGTCCAAAAAAATATGGGACCACCGCAGCAACTTCCTTTACATAATGTAAAAAATTTCATTCAAATCGGTGCCGCCGTTCCGGAATAATCGTTGTATATACATAAAAGAAAAACATGCATAGTCAACGAATTGAGAACCTCCTTCTTTTAAAAGACGGTTAAAAAAGAATAAATTTTTCCATGTACTACAGATTCAATCATTTTTGAGAAAATGCTCAAAAGTGCAATTGGACGGTATTTTTTTAGTTCATGTATGTCATTTCTCTTAAAAACAGGCAACATTCAGATTACCTAGATTAATTTACAAGGAAATTACCCTTTTTGCATGGTCATATGAAAAAATTGGTAAGAAATTTTATTATATTTTTATTGTATAATTTTAATAAAAATGTGGATACTTCGTCTATTCCTGAGCTTTTTTTTACTTTTGACTTTGACTAACTCAACGTCATCCTCTGCAACAAGTGGAAAGTTCATAGAATAAGAAACTGATTTAGGAATTTTGAACTCAGAAGACAATTTGTTTTGAAAATTCTGGTATAATTTTTTTGTATCATGGTTAAAGAATAATTTGTAAAAAAATTTCTTTTTCATCAGAAACTACGGTATTATTATAAAATGTAGAAAGACAGTTATCGTTTTTCTTAGTTATATTTCTAGTCTCATTAATTATTTTTCAAAGTATTTTAGGTTTATTTGCAGGAGATTATTTGATATTGGCATAGCGGTCTTTCTTTTCTTGTACGATCATGTTATTAAGCATTTTTTCTTTTTTGTGATATTCGTTCAGTTGACATACTATCAGTAGCAGAAAATAAATAGCTTCTGGTTCCAATATTTTTGTTGAAACAAGAAATAATAAATCGCTACAGTATATGGAATTAACTAGATCTTCGAACCTCTACTTTTCGAATAGAAAAATTTGGCATTTTTCTTATTTGAATTTTAAATTTTCAACGTCTCCTCTAAAAAAACGCTTACAAGGCACTTTTATTCATCGATGTAAATATGTTTAAACTGATTTATTAGATTCATTTATTCAGAAGCTAGCAATTCATTTCATGTGTGAAAAAATGTCTTGCTAAGCAAATTTACATCATTTATAAAAATTTAGGTTCGGAAGAAACCTTTTTTTGTTTATCAATTACCCAACTAGTTTTTAAATATTTTATGTACTATTTGAAAGAATATATTTTATAAGGTTAGAAGTATCCACATTAGTGTAGAGATTAAGTGAGTGGCTTAACACTTTCCCAACACGGTTCGGCCTGCCATATATATATATATATATATATATATATATATATATATATATATATATATATATATATATATATATATATATATTAAAATGTGCGGAGAATTCCAAGATTATGGAATCCGGGTCAGAAAAATGACCATATCGCTGTTTCGTCCTACTATAGGGCTCATCAGGCCATTACATTCGATACAAACCATCACTTCACATCTGTGTCCTATAAACAGATGTCACGGTTGAAAAATAGTAAATAAGACACAGTGGCGACATCTCGATGGCTCACTCAATAACACAAGAACAACACAAACCAACAATGTTGTATAAAACCGCCATATGATGGCACGACGGTAAATTAAAAAATGAATATATCAAAACTCGACACATGAAATGTACTACTCTAAGGGTAGAGGTCACATTTTCCGGCATCAGCAACTAAACCAACCACGAATAATGCAGTTTTAAGTAAAGTGTAGCACCAACGATCTCCCTAAGAGAGCTGTTGCGTGTTTTTTAAGCTATTAAGCGAGAAATTATCATCCGCGTAATTTTAAAATAAAATAGGGAATGCTCGGCTATGCGGACAAAGACGGTCGATAAATATTACTCTCATATTAAAATGTGCGAAGAATTCCGAGATCATGGCAAAACTCTGGGTCCGAAAAATGACTATTACGCTGTTTCGTCCTATTATGGGGCTCATCAGGTCATTGTAGTGGCAAATTTTGTGTATCGAGTTCTGATATATTTCTTTTTTAATTTATGGTCGCGCCATCACATGGCGGTTTTATACAACATTGTTGGTTTGTACTGCTCTTGTGTTATTGAGTGGAGCCATCGAGATGTCGTATTAATTATTTTTCAACTATGAAATCCTTTTATAAGACACAGATGAGAGGTGATGTTTTGTATCGAATGCAATGGCCTGATGAGTCCCATAATAGGACGAAACAGTGATGTAGTCTTTTTTCTGACCCGGAGTTTGGCCATAATCTTGGAATTCTTCGCACTTTTTAAAATTTATCAACACAATTTGGAAGGTAAAGGGAATGGCAACTAGTTAGTGTCGGACTGACAAGCATCTGCATGAAACGGTGACTTTGCGGAGGGTTAATGAGGTTGTGTAGGATTGTATGATGTAAGTTGCTGAGATGAATGCTTTAGAGAAGTGGTTTGCGATAATTTTGTTCAGGAAGCTTTCATAGTTTATCACACTTCTGATCTTTCACAAGAGATGGTTGTTGTTAATTATATCAGATGAGTCTAGGGTAAAAGATTAATCTCCAATACTCCAAAACTTCTGCTCCTTAAAAATTAAGGATTATTATTAAAACGTGATTTGGAATATCTTATCTAATTTTCTCCAGGGGTTTTGAGGGACTGCCTTCAGATATCTCTAGGGTAACGGGTCTAATGACCCCAAGTTTCACTAGTCTGTTTGTGGTATCTTTGTACCATTCTCCATATGTAAATGGGAAATTCCAATATGCTTACTGTGTCATGGCTCCTCCCTAGGTGAGTCGTTAACGGTTTCTGGTAAATACCTGCCGCCCTTTACCAGTAAGTGAAATTTTCTAAAAAAAGAGGCTCCTTTGAGAAGGGGTTTCCTTTCATAATTCGTAAGGCCTTATGCAAAGGGATCAGCGAAACCGAAACCGAAAAAACCAAAAAACTAACCCAAATCCATAATTATGACCTTTCAGTTGAGACTCATCACTCTCTAAACACGATAAGGGGAGTGATAACTTGCAATGATCTTTTATTTTATGACAATGAGAAAATCCTGAAGAATCTCCACCCTCAGAGCGTGATTGAGGTACGACGTATCTACAAAAGAGATAATACTGTCCCATCAGCCACTTTGATTCTTACATTCAAGCTGCACAAACTCACTGGCTTTATTAGGGCTTATATCTCTAACCCCCTGAGATGCTTTAATTGCTAAAAATTTGGCCACACTTCAGAGAGATGTAAGACAATATTCATTTGTTCGAGATGCAGAAAGCCGACTTATAGAGAAAATCCTTGCAATCTACCGCCAACTTGTGTAAATTATAATGAATCTCACTCTCCTAGGTACATTATCTATAAGACTGAATTGCGCATTCAAAGAATTAAAACACTATAAAAATTATCTCATATTGACGCTAAAAAGATGTATATGGAACTCAACCGCTCCTTCTCTGTTTCTTTTGCGGACAAAGCTATGAAGATCTCTCCCCTCCTTTCTGTAACAAATAAAAACCACATCAAACCAATAGAGAAACTTACCCCCTCTCCCCATCCATTTTTTCTTATTAAAAGATACTCTCTCCTTTAAAAAAACTCAAAGGGGCCCACCAAATAAGCTTTCCAGTGAGAAGTACCCTTATTACACCTCCCTCTTCCCCTCATTCACCCCTCTCTCCTCGCACATCCCATTTAGAATTATTATCTCCCCCTCTTCTTATTCGCCCGCCTTCTGACTATATTCTCTCCAAAGCAGACTGGGATCTTTATAGGTCTTCCTTTAAGACACCCTCCCTATCTTCCAACATAAATCAGACGACAACTGATTTTGGAAAAGCCATCATGACTTTGGTTGATATTAGCATTTTGGAGGCAGAGTAGAGACCAAATAGAACTCCCAGTACCATGGTGGAACGACGAATGTAAGTTTGTCATCAAAAATAGAAAGAAAGTCCTAAATAAATTTAAAATCTCTCTAACTAATAATAACTTAATAAAGTTTAAAAGCTGGGGAGCTATAGCCAGAAGAACTCTATTTAAATTAAATAAAATTTGTAAATTTAACTAAAAATGGCCGTGTAGAAACAGCAGCTCAGTTAGTGAGCAAATCTCCGACTGATCAATGAGAGTAGGTCCAGTAAAATTAGAGTGTCAATAGCATCATTTACGTTGAACTGCAAACTACCATTAATAGTCTCGGTGCCTCCTCTACAGGTATCCACTTAGCAAAAAAAATAATTTAAGAATTCAAAAGAAAATAATAAAACTGAATGTACGTACTAACATCTAGTAACTTTATTTTCGATAGAATTTAATATAAAATTAAAATAGTATTTATAATTAGCGATAAGGTTAGAGTTCCCATTTAACAAAATTGGCTAAATCTAAGTCTTTTACCGCACACGTTTGCCAACTCGTGATTATGGTTTGTCGTACGTCTATCATATTTAAAACTAAGGCTCAGTTAACTTAAATAAAACAATTTTAAATCATAAATTCTGAACTGGAAACCATTAACCATTAAACACTATTCATAGATAGTAAATTTTCGTTTCCGTTAATTAAGATCTATTAATGAAGTCTCGAGGGACTGGTAAACCAAATAAATATTAAAAGTTGGTTAATAATTAATGACCAATAGCTGGAAAATTTCTCAAAATAAAATAAAAAGTTTATCTAATATCTCGATGCAATTCTGGTCTATAAGAAGCAAGACTTCAGTATATCATAAGCGGTTCAAACCTCTACCCGAGTAATCAGTGAAAGGGATTCATGATGTAAATTTCAGTAAGGGAAGAAAACAAACGTCAAGGAGAGGTAGGAGAAGCAAAATAGATAGTAAAAGAAGAACGTAAAGGAACGCTAAGTTAAAAAAAGTCTAAAACACTAATAGGGTTTACAGTTTACTGCAAAATTAAAAGCTAGTTTGAATTAAATTCAAATTCTTGAAGATTGATTAGTAAATTAGAATATTAAAATATCCACTCTTATCATTACCATCTCCCTTCGTATAAAATCGTAAAAATTACAGTAAACTGTCGCCTAAAATGTCAAAAATAAAAAGACAAGATAAACTACTGAATATTTCTTAAATAAAACTACTTATTATTTACGTAATATGTGACTGAAAGTATTATTAGATTAAACAAAAAAACTTTACATAAAAAAAAGATACATCTATAAACTACTTTATCCAATTACAAATAACATATTTATCTTACCAAAATACCACAAAACTTTTTGCGAAATATGCATGTAATATTGTATAAAACCACGTAGTTCAATAAATTAATATTATACAATTATAGGCACTCAATATGAAGCCAAAAATTCTAGTGCAAAAACTAGAGCAAGTTTTACTTAAAATTTGTTTAAGTTGAATTCTTTTAGATTTTCTAGTAGACTGAGCCAATAGTATTAATACTAAGTTTAACACTTTTTACAACATTTCTTGTGTTTTAAAATCAATTAACCCGATTTTGAACAAAAGTACTTGACTAGTATTTTAATAAAAAAAAACTTATTACACGCCAGCTACAAAACGTAAAATACTTAAATTGCCTTTTGCAAGTGTGTCCATTTAACTTGATGATGCGGCATGTTTGCTTTGCTTGGGAAAAATAAATTGGTTTTTTCTTGTGCTGCTTTTTAACATGCGAAAATGTAATAAAAAAACTTGTGTATTCTCCATGTTCCATATTTAAAATTTCTACTGTATTTAATGAAACAGCAATGACAGGATAAAATTTGTTTTCCGTTTTGCTCTGTTATATCTGGTAACTATACAAATACTTTCCATTTTTAGGATATCGATAATTGGAACAATTTTTTGTTTAGATAATACAGTAATATTCGCAACTGGTGTCTGACGAGTAAGATATCCCAGCTCCTAATTTTTAGTTTAAAAACTTATTTGTGTTTATTTCTATAAAAAAAATTCAAAATGAGCCCTAACTGGTTTGAACAAGTATTTTTACTGAACGAATACAAAAATGGAGTTGTCCTTTTCAAGATATTTTTTGTAACCATCCGTGAATGGAAATTTCATCCCCCAAAAAAGGTTCTTTAATATGCTTCAGGTTCTAATTGATATTTTGCCAATAATCAAATAGAATATTACTTTAAATGCAAAAAGTAAACTGGTCAATTAAATTTTGACCACAAGGGTTACAACCCCTTAATTTTTATTTTTAAAACTCCTTGTTTTTGCTTATTTTTATAAGAAGATTTCATAATGAGTTAGTAATATTTGAAAAAAATACTTTGAATATATGAATACATAAACAAAATTGGCCATATTTAAGTAATATTTTTGAACCACCCTTTAACAAAATCCTGTTAGAACCTGTCTAGTCTAATCATCTACCCAATAGAACTCTGTATATAGCGATATAATACTGCACGTCGCTATCAAACCAGGTAAAATTCATTATGTTAGAGAATGAAGCTGTTACTATAAAAAAGGATATTATTGGAATCATAGAAGTAAGACGGAAACAAAGAGAGACAATAGAACTTAAATCAGGCAATATTCACTATCACAAAGGAACAACAAATGGATGAATAAGTGGTATGATTCTTAATTAATAAAAGATGGAAATATAGGATAATGGATGTAATAAGGACCTCAGACAGTAGCTAGCTGAACTCTATGACTATTAAAAGCCAATTTAAGGATCTAGATGGGGATTCCAATTTCGCAGTAGAAGAAAAATCCAGTTAAGAACAAAATATGGGATATTTCGGAATTGGGGAAAGAAAAGCAAGGTACGAAAAATTGGTTCAATATCCATATTACTAGAACTTATCAATCAACAACACCTATTTCAAGAAAAACACCAGAAAATAGACATTGGAAGCATTCATTCCAACCACCAAAATTTAAATAGATTTCATCCTAAAAAACAAAATAAAAACTCGAAAAGATGTAAGCGTTTTCAAAAAATTTCGAACAGGGGTAATAGATTAATTAGAATGTCGAATGACTTTTACCTCAACTCATGATCAGGAATCGAACAAACGGAAAAATTAAAAAAGAATAATATTATTAACAAATATATACACTTACTTATTTCCATTTTCCTAAAAAAGACAATGTTCATTCACTCTAAATTGTAACTTTAGATCTGTTTTTATTTCTAGACTTATTTGGTCACCTCTCTTCTTTTCAAAGTTCAGAAGACCAGTGAACAGTGTTTTCCTCTGACACTCGTATTAGATGAATTAAATAAGCCATGCAGTTCTGCGCCGCCTTCATTGCAGCTCTAGTTCAACTCAGACATATTTGCTATCGCTTCTATGCGGGAATGCATTGCTAATAAATACGCCAATTTTTATAAGTTAAAATTGGTGTGACCACAAAACAAGTAGTTATTTAATTACACAACAGTTTATTAAAATACACTTAATTAATATACAAATAAGTAATTTTTTGCCTATTACCTATTCTATTATATGTATTATGTAAGTACACAGATACTTATACATTATGACATATCCCAAACACCAACATTTTGGTGATGATCTGGCGCAAGAGAACCCACACTCATAAACCCCCCGTTACATCTCATGCACCGCTTATTTCTTTCCAGATGATGTGAACTCTCTGCAAGTCGCAGTCAATCCCTGGAGATCCATAAAAATTACTTTGGAATTAATGTTTTAAACCAGTAAAAATAGTCACACATTCAACAAGATTCATCTGAGAAGGCAGACATATAGTGTGCGAGTAATAGCAATGGTACAAATCTAGAAGCTAGTTAAAAGTACGTATAGTTTATTAACACTAAACATTTTTAGCCGGATTTACTAAGAAGGTTTAGGACTTAGACCCGATCTAGTTGCCATGAAAATTAAATGATCTAGTTGCCATGAAAATTAAATCTTCTAGTTGGCTAGTTTCATTTTTCTTATGATATTGTTATAATTTATATCAAATA
This sequence comes from Diaprepes abbreviatus, assembly GCA_034092305.1. Lineage (NCBI taxonomy): Eukaryota > Metazoa > Arthropoda > Insecta > Coleoptera > Curculionidae > Diaprepes > Diaprepes abbreviatus. The sequence goes on along the minus strand of JASJET010000008.1, from coordinate 6,583,889 downwards.
TGTCAATCGGTAAAAGAAATAGTTGTCTTCTGAAAGTAAGCAAAAATTTGAATTTTCCACCATACGGTAATATGTACATACGATTTTTTGTGGTATTTTTAAAATTCAAAATTTGTTGGACTTATTGTTGTACGTACCTCCCTTGTTCATAAAATAAACTGAATAATTGAGAGGGGCATGGTTCCGGTTCATTTTAAACCTTCAATAGTTACTCTAATATATATATATATATATATATATATATATATATATATATATATATATATATATATATATATTTGCAAAATATTTGAAAAGTGTCTTCGGGATATGCTTCTGCTACCTTTAAATAAATAGCTTACCCTCGAACTTCTCGATGGATTGAGCACCTCTGATGCACTTTATCACTTAACTAAACGAGAAACAGAAAAATTAGAGAGCAATGAACGATGCATAGTGGTCTTCTTCGATCTAGTAAAAGCTTTTGACACCATGTCACACGGATTGCTTTTGCATTAAGTAAGTATGGGATTACAGATACCATATCGAATTTCTTCTAAAATTATCTGAATAATAGGAAACAGTAATTAAAAATTAGAGATACCCTAAGTAACCCGCTAGATATAAACATCGGAGTATCCCAGGGCACAGTATTAGGGTCCTTACTCTTTATTACCTATATTAACTCTTCACTGAATGTAGATTTGATCAATGAATTCTTAATATCATATGCTGACGATGCAGTAGCTATTTTTTCAGCCATAACTTGGTATGAAACTAGAGATTGTGTAATATCGGGTATCAATAAAATAAAAAAATGGATTAATACTTTCAAATTGTCCCTGAATTTTACAAAAACAAATTTCGTGGCATTTTCTACATCTGAAATAAATCATCCTACCTTTGCATTGATTTAAATAGTAACATCAAGGAAGTTTCATCTACCAAATATTTGGCACTAATATTGGGTAAACATTTAAAATGGGACCCACAAGTTCCTAAAGTGTCATCAAACATAAGAAAACTACTACACACATTTTACATATTAAGATATATTTAAAATAAAAAAAATGTTGATTATGGTGTATATGTTCATTGTTGAGTCTCTTATTCGATATAGAATTTTTGTGTGGTGGTTTAGAATCACATAATTAAGATGCCAATAAAGAAAATAGGCGTTTTTCAACTGCTTTACAATTAGGCAATTTTGGATGTCCGTTCATTGTATGGCCTGAAAGTGTGTTCTATTGTGTATAGAAATGCTGCTTTGAATCAGTATATAAATTATTCTTATGAAACCCGTAATATAACTAATAAATCCATTATCATTTTTAGTAGTAACAAAAACCTTAATCTTCAATCTGTAAGCTATTTTGGCACCAAACTTTTTAATTTTATTCCCATAGAATAAAAAGTATTGTCAGATTTAGGTTATTTTAAAAAAGGTCATCGAAAATATTGATAAATTTAATAGAATTTTTTATTAAATGAAATTTCTGGATTTGGTTGGATTGCCGTCAAAGACACTCATAAAAAGGGAATATCTCATATACACGTACTTCAGCCTACACATACTTCCACATCTGCATATACGTATTTTGTAACGTTGACATTTTCGGTGCTGTTTTTGTCAATTAAGCACAATATAGAAGTTAAGTCATCTATGTGCTGTTTTTTACTCATTTTCATGTACATTGTTGTGGTGTATTTTGGATTGATCTGTAAAATTGAAATTAGGTTAATAATACACAGTTTATTCAAAAAGTTCCGGGATTAATTTTTTTACGAATGAAAACCGGAGTTTAAAAAATCCCTTCCTCGTTCTGTAGAAATTTTTCTGCGCTCGTATAGCCGCTGGAACAACCTGGAAAACTCCTCTTTTGGAGTCAGAGCCCTGGTCACATTCCTTTAAATCGCCCCAACATCTTTAAAACGTTATATCTTCATTATCATTTTCAATTTAGAGAATAAAGAAAACCCTGCCGGAGCCAGACTTGACGAGTAGGGCAGGTGATGAATCATGGAGTTTTGTGCCAAAAATTATGTGATGAGTGTTAAGGAATGAGCTAGTGTATTGTCGTGCAACAGAAACTAGTTACCGGTGCGGTACAATTCCGATCTCACACACGAATTCGCTAGAGATAATCTCGCGAGAATCAAAAAACTAAATGAACATCGTTTTGATTTTCGACTTTGTCTCTCGAACTTTGGGGAGCCTCTTACCTCGTCACTCAGCGGTTTGGCATTTGGTAGATGGATCGTATTGAAAACATCATAATTCGTTGCCAGTTACAATTTTATTTAAAAACTTTTCTTGCCTGTCTGCCCATTTAACAGAAACCCGTGAAGCTTCCATACGACGCTCTTTCAGTTCTTCCGTTAACAAGTGCGGAACGAACTTCGCACACTTTTTTTTCCTCGAGAGCATCGTGCAAAATGTGGTACACGCTTCCCACATTGATGTTGAGTTCCTCTGACAACATTTTAAACATAATTCGCCGGTAATGAGACAGTGCGACACGCATATGTTCGACATTCTTATTGGTAGTCGAGGTTAAATGGCGCCGCTTTCGTGGATCGTTTGCCAGTGACTGTCGATCGTTCTTGAACCGCGCATACCACTCCAAAACCTTGCTGTGGCTTAAACAATCCTCACCATATGAGGTTTTCAGTAATTTGAATGTTTCCGAACCATTTCCTTTCCAATTTGAAACAAAATTTGATTGCGGCTCGTTGCTCTATAGCGAAAATTGTGACATAGCAAAATCACGTTTGCTTCAAACGAACACAGGTGGTTAATAATAGAAGTTACCGTGCTCACATCTCCACTGTGGGTAACTAAGGCAAATTGTGTACTTCTGTCGTCGAGTGACAGATAGCGCTAGTTGTAAATTTAATGCAAAATTAGACCCATAAATTTATGTGTGAACTGTGTAATCTAAATTTAATAATTATTTATTTACACAACACCTGAGAGGGTGATATATTTTTGCAAATGTATTATATTTAAAAAAATATGATTAATAAATATAAATATTTGCACATTTGTACTTGCCAATTTAAACCCTCTGCTGTTAATTTAGATCGATTTTAAAATTAGATCATGCTAATGAATTAGGAGGTTTAAGTATTATTTTCCAAAAAAAAAAAATAAGAATAATAATGTTGGGTCTTAAAATTTTTTATTTACTATTTTTAATTATTCTTAAACCAAAATATATAAATTTGAATGAAAATATAAAGAAATTTTTTTATATAGAAACCATAATAATTAAAATTTTCGAAAAATTAAAAAAAAATCTATCATACTTATCGATAGAAACTAGCCTTTTTTTTTAAGTAAACAGCTTAATATAGCTACAAAATTGTTAGTGTACCCCCAGCGTTTATAGGATTTTTTACTAAAACGTCAATCTGAATGACTTATGACCTTTCAATCAAACTGCCAAGTAACATAACATCCCTTGAAGTTTATCAAAGTCTCTGAGGACCAGCGAATATTTCTTTAATCGTCTACGATAAATGGCCGGTGTTTAAGCTATAAATCATTTAAAATAGCCTGGGTATATAAAGAAACGGGTACATTATTGTTGATGTCTTTATTATAAAATATTACGTAAAATGACAACATTTTTGTGGATATAATCTTGATTTAAAACATTGATTGATTTATTAGGCAAGAATTGATAAATATAAGAAAATATCATGGGATTTACACACATTTAAAATTAAAAAAAAAAATAGTAGTTTTTAATTTGTTGTTATTCTTTAATTTCAAATATATTTAGAATAATTTAAGGACAGGATGCGTTTAATCAACTTCAGGCTTTGGTGAAGTTGAGATATGTTCGCACACTGAGAAAATAATGTACTTCTTTGTTTTTCAAAAAGACAGGTGTTTGTTAAGAGACCGTATTTCCGAATAAGAGAATATTTTGACATGACATACAGAATGTGTATTACATAAGATACACAGAATGTGTATAACATAAAAAATATTCGGCTATCGATACCGTAATTTATCTAATGTATTTCAGTAAATGCTAAAAGTTTTATGTTATCTCTCTCAATATATTTATGATTGAAGATGAATACCGTATCCAGCGAATTTTTTTTTGCGATTTGCTGGCCTGCCTGCCAGGGATTTCCTTTTATCATAGTCCAATAGTACATAACAGAAACCTTCCTTAAAAATTCCTCGAAGTAACAGTCGAAACTACATCGAAATCTCTCCAGTGGTTCTAGAGAAGCAAGCGAACAAAGTGGCATGCATTTACTTTCTAGATCAATTGATTTGCAACCAGCGAGCATAGAAGATGCAAAAAGGAATTTTGGCGAAACGTCTACAAATTTCTATAAAAAAAAACAAACAAACGAACTGATGTATGCCCGGAACTATTAACTATGTTCTTGAATCTTTTCTTCGGATTGAAGTTCATATAATGTTAAAACAACTTCACTATATCAGTAAAGTTTATTTCAAAAACGTTTCGCCCATTATATGGTCTTAATCAGTTATCTGTAACAATGCAACCATTGGTTATTCTTTCCCGTCTTTTCGTTATAATAATTTCTTATTATCATATATAAAATGAAATATATAATGAAAGATAAACAAATAGAGATAATAATTTTCTAGTCACTATTTTTAAGTCACAGGTTTCCTTAAAATTACATTTTCATATTCCCACTTTTTAAAAACTTTCTTTTGAAAATGTCTCACAAAATTAAAAAATATGTTAAATTCAGCTGAATAAAAATTAATATTTTAAAACACCTCCGTGTTTGGTAGTTAAATTCTGACTAGATATTTAAATTGTTTAACGTTATCTGCATTTCGCTTCTCGTTTAAGTAGTACTTTTTTTTTAATGATGTTAATAATTTTTTATTAGTTATAAATAATGAGTTTAAGCTAATTTGTTAGGTTTGCTTCTAAAATATTAATTAAGGAAGATATTGTGAAAGATTTTACTTAAGCCCTTTATATATGTTTTGTTATTTATAGAGTATGTTTATTTCCTTATGTAAATCATTTCTAAAATTTCACGTTTACGTTAGATTGGCTCGATATTAAGAATCTTTATTTTTGGAAAATTAAATTTATTTAGGTATGCAGATTCACGGTTATTTAAGGCGTCTTTTTTGTCATAGTGATGATCATTTAGTCGGTTTTGTAAATATTGTGAAGATTGTCCTATGTACACGCTAAGGCATTCGTTGCGTGAAATTTCGTATATAGTGAGGATTCTTTTATTTGTGAGTTTTGTTCTTTAGTGGGCCAACGTTCTGTTTAAGGGGGTAATATATTTTATAATAAACATATATATTTAGTTTTTGAAATAATTTTTGCAACTACTTCAATAAACCCTGTTTATATGGTAATGGTAAGTATTTTTCATGTTTTTTAATGGTTTGTTTGGATGCGGGATTATTATTAGAGTTTTGCCCACGTAACATAAAAATTGAATTAATAAGTCTTATTGCGTAGCTATTTTTAATTAAAATATCCTTGGTCTTTTTTATTTATGTCCCTTTATAAATTGTGTCATTTAGCTTCAGTGCAGCCAGACCATTGATTACAGATTTTTTTTGGGACATGAGGTTTTTTGAATGGTAATTTAAGTATTCACCAGACCATGTTCTTTTGGTATATTATTCCATTTTATTATGTTTCGAAAATTTATTTCATCATTGTCCTCTATTTCGATTGTAAGGTTAGGTTTTGGATAATAAGAGTTAAGAATCTCATAATTTTTAGTTTTTGAAACTGCTGTTATACAGTCGTCTACATAACGAAAATAAAATGAAAGTTGATACTCCAGTTTAGGTATGACATCTAATTCTTCCGCTCCATCTGGGCAATTACATTGGATATAGAGGACCTCATGGCGCCTCCCTGAATCTGTTTGTAATATTTTTCATTATATGAAAAATATGTCGACCTGAATGTCAATTCTACAGCCAACAAAAACTCGTCGGAAGGAAAATCTGTGTGTTTTTTTAATGTTATTCCATTTTTTCTGACTACAACCAGGGCAAATTTTATTGGTACGTTCGTATATAGTTATACTACATCAAGCGATTAGATTACATAATTATCAGATATAATAACATTGTTCATTTTTTTCTTTTAATTACCAAGAATCTTTAATATATAATTGTACTTTTGATTCTGATATTAATGAAAATGTCTTTTAGATATTTGGACAAGTCAGTGAAAGGCGATTGTACACACATGGTCTTAAAGATATTCTGTTTTTATGTAGTTTCAGAAGTTTGTAAATCCTTGGTGGTTATGAGTTATTGATCTTCAAATTTTTAGTTGTGTTAGGAGGTATCTACTTTATTTCTTCTCACCTTTTTTTGATTTTGATGTTTTGTTTTTGAAATGTACTTGTTGGGTCATTGTTAATTTCTTTATATGTCTATTTGTCGTCTAATAAAGGCTTCATATTTAATCGTATTCTTCCGCTGACATAATCACAGTTTCATTAGTTTAATCTAGTCTAAGCACTTTAAGGTTAGGATGTTCCTTGATAAGTTTTCTGGTTTTTAATAAATAACTGTTTATGTAGTATTTTGGAATAATGTTTATTCAAAGGCGTGCATGAATTATTTTTAGTGTGTTTAAATATTGCACCCACTACCTCTTATTTCGTCTTTAGCTTATACATATATATATATATATATATATATATATATATATATATATATATATATATATATATATATATATTGTAACGAAGTTACTAAATTTTTGGGCATGAGTATGTTCACCGGAATTTAATTTATTTATTTAACATCCGAAAAATCTGATTCTTGCGGGGAAAGAATGCTTAAAGTTTCAACATTGCCCGTATATAATTAGATTTACCGGGTCAGATCCGTAGAGCACGACCTGCTCCCCTATAGGAAAAACGCGTCACAATATATATATATATATATATATATATATATATATATATATATATATATATATATATATATATATATATATATATATATATATCATCCTCAGTATATAGGTTTTCACGGATCGTGGAGTTAATGATTTGGTTATTCGGGGTTTCAATAAGTTAGTTCAAAAAATCGTTATCAATATGTTTCGCCAAAGTCTCATTTAGCATTTCCATGTGTGGTTCGTCTCGTTACTCGCCGAGAACAGTTCGCAGCAAGTAATGAGAGACAAGTCATAATTTCTAGAGTATTATGTGTATCAAAATGAGAATTAGTAAAGCTAAATGTTATGTGAAGAGGAGGGTTTTCGCATATTTTCCACTTTCCGATTACTTCCGGTTTTACCGGAAATGGCCCCGGTTTTGAATTATTAAATAGAACACCCTGTATATTTTAACATCTTTGGATTTCTGAGACAATTCTAGATCAGAATGTGACATTTTAAAAACTTTTTAAGTCTACTTCATTTTTTTAGAGCCACTTTTAAAATTGCATCAAGGTGGCCATGATCGAACGCAAACTAATCTAACGGCCTTAGGTGATGTCAAAAAATACAATCGCAAAGTTTTAGTGACTAGTATGAAAGACAGGAATTGGATTAAAAATTTAACAAAATTAACAAAAAACTAACAAAATAAACTAATAACTTAGACGACGCACTTAAAATATTTGAAAGTACAGTAGCTGAATTTGTTAAAAAGTTTAGTGTAGTAAATGTTCAAAGTGCATTCCTTCTTTTTCACGACACATTTCAGCTCGTTCAATTGTTTCTCTCAACACGTTTTGTAGCATTTGGGGCGTTATACTTCTAAATGCCCGTAAAATTCTTTCTTCTAATATTTCAAGAGTAGCTGGGGCTGCTCCATAGTAAACCCTTTCTTTAACATATCCCCAGACAAAGAAATCGAGCACAGTAAGATCCGGTGAGCAGGCTGACCACCGTACCGGACCATTGGTTGCAATAATTCGATTATTAAAATGCTCTATTAAATAATTAAGAACTTCTCTAGTATTGTGAGGCGGTGCTCCATCTTGTTGAAAGTAAATTCGCCGTAAAACTGCTAAAGGTATATCATTGAGACGATTTTCGATTTCATTTTGAAGAAAACCTAAGTATCTAACCCCTGTTAACTGACCTTGAAACAATATTGGCCCAATTTTTCTGTTTCCAACGATACCAGCCCAGACATTGATACCAAATCTTTCTTGAAAATTGCCGTCTCTCATTTCATGTTGATTTTGTTGGGCCCAGTACCGAGTATCTTGCTTATTGAACATACCATTATTTGTAAATCGGGATTCGTCGGAAAATAGAATAAAATCGATAAAATTTGGGTTAACTCTATGATTTTGAAGCAGGCAGTCACAAAACACTACCCGTCTATCGCCATCCTCAGTATACAAATGTTGATGTAACTGATATTTAAATGCTCGATATCCATGCTTTTTCAGTATTTTTCTTGCTGATTCATAACTTATCTGCAGTTCTTGACTAATTTTTCTTAACGAAACTGTTTTATCAACCTCAACCATAGCAAGTACGTTAATATCAGTCTCTTCATTTATGATAAACTTCTGTTCCGCCTCTTGATTTCCTATTTGCCTAAAACGAGTCTCGACATACGGAAAATACTGATAGGCTGGATGTTGCCGATTCGGATATCTATGAGCATACATCTCGGCAGCATTCCTTGAATTTCTATGACACTCTCCAAATATTAATAACATATCCACTTTTTCACTTTGAGTATACATTATTTTAACGAAAATTTAAACTAAACTTAACGAAAATTAAGAAACTTTTACGTCTGTTCATAGAGCGTATGTCACTGTCATTATTTACTTAAGTGAGTGCTTTGTTTTCCAAAGAAGACTTGATAAAAACAGTTGCAAATTATTATGCATCATGGCTGTCCACGGCGCACTTATCATGAGTAAATAAATCATCCAGTATTTTGCTTAATAATATTTAATTTCTGTTCTTATGTTTAATCAAATCGCAAATAAATTAGTACCGTTAGATTCGTCAAAGAATGCTTTTTTCGAAAAGTAGTTGTCAAAAAGGGGTCGCCATTTGAAAATTAATAGTTAGAAATGAAAACGTAATTTTGTCAACTTGTCTTATTCTTATCTTTCATACTAGTAACTAAAACTTTGCGATTGTATTTTTTTGACATCACCTAAGGCCCTTAGATTAGTTTGCGTCCGATCATGGCCACCTAGATGCAATTTTAAAAGTAGCTCTAAAAAAATGAAGTAGACGTAAAAAGTTTTTAAAATGTCACATTCTGATCTAGAATTGTCTCAGAAATCCAAAAATGTTAAAATATACAGGGTGTTCCATTTAAAAATGTAAAACCGGGGCCATTTACGGTAAAACCGGAAGTGGCCGGAAAGTGGAAAATATGTGAAAACTCTCCCCTTCACATACCATTTACCTGTACCAATTCTCATTTTGATACACATAATACTCTAGAAATTATGACTTGTCTAATAGATTCGTTGACACCCGGTATATATGTATTAATTCGTACTGATTCTGCAGAAAAGACGTTTACGGTGTATTTTCGCAATGAAACAACAGGATAGCTGTGGAAATAACTTTATCCTTAACAATATTTTGGCGATTAGATGTATGTATATTTTCGATTCGGTGATGTTTATTATTGATAACAGGGATCTTTTTAAGAGTGCATCGATTACACATAGCACTAGAAATAAAACAAACCTGCTTTTTAATAAATATAGCTTTAGGTATTTGCAGAAAAATGTTGAGTTTTCTATTACAAAGATTTGCAATTGTATACCTGAAAATGTTCATCTGCTACCGAGAAAGAGATTAAAGTGTATTCTAAACATCTTTTTGTATATGCCTTCTATACATTGGATCAGTTTTATGAGCGTGCTAAAAGCAGCGTTGTCTCGAAATAAAATTTTTGTTGTTAGGTGGATCTTTAAATTTAAAATGTGTATGTTTCCTTTGTTTTTTCTTTATGATATTTTAATTGTTTTGTTTTTGCTACATTAATTTGATAGAATTAATGAAGAAAAATATTTTATAATTTATAATTATCGGCTAAAAATATATCTCGATATGGTGGTACAGGTAGGCCATCATCTCGATGGTGGTGGAATAGGATAAATTGTGTTCAGTAGCAATTTATCCAAATTGTGCAAACTCTAACACGGTAAGGATATGATGGAACGAAGTTCGAATTTACTGTTCCCATTTTACTTCATCTGTACACGGAGTTGCATATAGTTGTACGTTTGCTGAATGTGATTTCAGCACTACAACGGCATAATGTGGATATATTCACTGCTATTGCATCTCACATGGAGGGATCCGTGAAAGCCGCATAAACATATATATATATATATATATATATATATATATATATATATATATATATATATATATATATATATATACATATATATATATATATATATATATATATATATATATATATATATATATATATATATACACATATGTTAAAAAATATTTTATATTTTATTGAGAAATAAAAAATCGAATTTTTTAGGTGTCGCTAGTTTAAATTCATTAATCTTGGCCACATTATCTAGCTTATATAAAAGTTATCACGAAAAACAAGAATTAATTTATTAGTAAGTTATTTAACATGTCAGTTCGATAACAAGCTTGCTGCTATAATATGTAATACACAGCTTTATCTCTCTGTAGTCAGAACGTGTATATTTTAGATGTCAATTTAGCGTCCAACAATCATAACAGTGCATGCCAATAATAATAATTATGGTATACATTTGTAAAGCTGACATACACTAGTTACAATACACAGATACATTACCTATTTAGTCAGGGCAACAATATTAATATAGTGGGAGTTTATTATGTATTTTTGAAAGATTTTAGAGAGTAAACGATGAATGGCACAACATTCCTCAAAGTGAAACCATTCATGTATTCTAGTAACTTTTTGTACGCAACTATGTTCGCATTAAAATCGATTTTGCCTTGAATTTTTACATTTCTTGGTTTTGTGGGTGGGGAATATGATTATAAAGTTTATTCTTGTGATCGAACAGTTTCCCCTTCCAAAAAATCGCTTTCTCACCTGTTTCTGATATTTCCTATAAAACACATTCGCAATTTGGAAATCAAAATATACCATAAAATAGTAAAAATAGAGCCGAAAAAAGCAAAATAATCATTGGTCATGACGAGAGAAATCGGAATTATTGCCAATCAATTGCTCTTATTCCAATTCTAATTCAGGAATTAATTATTTTATAATTCGTGCCCTAAAATCGTGTCTTAAATAATGGAAGAAACAATTTTTGGAAATACATTGACAAGAATAAAATATCAGTGACGTACATTCTAACTATTATGACTTAAAAGTCTAAGTACTTTTTAAGTGCTTACTACCCTCCTTCAATTAATAATAAGCGGGACTTGTCTGTTTAGGTTTATACTCTGTGTTTATAGAAATAACTAATAGAAAGTAAAACAATAGTAGGAAAGTCTTACCAGCCATTACCCACCATTGGACTGTATTTTTTTTTATTATTTATCGCAAAGAAAAGTGAATATCAAATTGAAATAAATCATTTAGGCAATATCAGTTTTTATAGGAAACTCACAAATCAGTTAATGTAAGTCTTGTTGAAAATAATGACTAAGCGCTGTCACGTGTTTTGCTGAAAATGGCAAAATTTAGGTGGATATCGAAAAAGATCACTTATACGTATGATGTGAAACCGCCAAGTGCTTTGATTAATTACCGAATCATTATATAAGGTCTATTTTAGAATAGCAAGCGTGAAACGATTAGAAGACATTCTCATAGAGCCCCTAGCTAGATTATTTGACTTATTTATTTATCATTTATTTACTTGTACCATTTCCTGAGATCTTTTAAAACTTTTAAAATCCTCCATTCACGATATTAAGCGTAGAATTTAAGAAAACCCTAAAAGCTGTTTTTTAATATATTATAAATATTATTTTTTATGGATGGCGTTATAAAAATAACATCCAAGAAATATCTGCGTTAAAATTATTAATCTCCATTAAAAATGAAACACATTTTTCTTGATTTTCAGTGAAGATTTTAAATATCAATTTTTATACGTTTTTTGACTTCTTTTCTCAAATATCGATGTTTCCATAAATCTATAAAACCAAAGCAATTTATTATAATCACGTGTAAACTTATTATTGACATAACTCATGTAGGTGATTTTGTACTCAAGTTTTTGGCCTGACTGTTTGAATAAGTATGATTTCTTAAATAAGTTGCAAGTAACACTTACTTTTTGAATTCAGCAGCATAAAAATCACTCTTGTTTTTAAGGAAATTATAAATACATCTGCTACAGGAAAATTACTGTTATCGGCTTGTACTAAATTTATATCCATTTTGAAATTTAGGACAAAGTAATTTGAAAAATAACTAAACTATAAAAGATTCCTATCCCCTAAAGTATCCAAGAGTTGACGTACCGGTGGGGCATACGAGTTTAAATGACAAACGGTGCTAAGCCAGCGGCAGCCTAGACTGGCCGTCTGCGGGTGGACGGAATTGATCCGTTGACTGCAGACGGGCGCATTCTTACATTAACACATGGCACAGATTTAATTTCAAGGTGAGTGCGGCCGTGGTGAGGACTGAGATGGATGACGAATGTACCTAGTGGACACCTTTAACGGAGCATTTGAGAAACCGGGCAAAATTTGAAAGTAATAAATTCTGCCTTGCGCCGGCAAAGGGAGTACTGTCGGCGTTGACAACCCTTTCTCCCATATTCGTTAGAACAAAATGACCGACGAAGAAAAAAACTTTATATTAAACGAGGACTCGGAGACGAGCGACTAACTTATGCAACTAGAGGTGGCTCTCATTGAGACATACCCCTTTCATAACATTCTAGTGGCTGACTCCAGTAGGACGGGCGCAAGTCTCACCGAAAAATCTGTCACTGGAAAATCAGACCCTGGAGGGAAGACGTAAGTTGACCCATAGGGATAAAAGCTCTCAAGAGCTCAAAAAAGGAAGGTCTGGGAAGCACAGAAAGTGGTAGAGGGAACTTGAACCAAACAAAAACCAAGATCTAGGTCCCAAGCCAAAAAAGAGGAGAGTGCAACAAACAAACGGTGGCACTCAGACTCCAGTACCTCCCCAGGAGATAAACGAACTGCCAAGAAGATTAGAAGTTAAGTAGGACAGGATGGTGTTTCATATAGTATGGCGTTAAGTGATCTCAGAAAAGCGATTGTTCACAGTCGTTACTCTGACTTTATAATTGATCAGGCACAAGTATACCTGATTCTAGATAAACTTCTCGAAACGAGGCACCCTCCGCAGTGGGCAGTCCTCCTCAATTTGAAAGCAAAAGGGCCACGGGAGGCATACGTGTGCAAACTCTGCCACCAAATCCTGACTGGAACAATATGTTGCAAAGTTGGGGAACTTAGAAGAAGGAGCAAACATGATAGTGGTCGAGGAAAAGAGCCTTCCAAAATGATGAAAGGTCCTTGTCTGGTTACCAGGGACAAAAGAGGCAGACATGATCAGGACTCGGCTAGGTACTCAAAATCAAAGGCTGAAAGGGAGTGACTGGTCAAACTTAAGCCGCAAAATGGACGAGAGAAAACAAACATTGGCCTTCTTAGTAGATTTGGCATCTAGCACATGTCTTGAACAGACCCAGTTTAAGGCATTTTATAAATTCGGGAAATGGACTTTTCGAAGGCTGGGAACCGGGAAAAAAAGTGGGGGGATGCAGATAAATCTCCATCACACGGCTTCGGCTGCTCTGTGTAGGGAGATGAATAACTGAAACATCGCCGTCATTCAAAAACCTTAGTTATACAAGTCTAAGATAAAAGAGATCACGGGAATCAGATGTGAGCTTATATATTGCAGAACATCCGACAGATCGAGAATTTATATACTGCTTGCACTAAGTAATCATATTTTCAGGGATCATGGTGTTGCGACGATAACAACAAACGGAACAGGGCCAAATATCATAATAATTGGTTCAGCATAATTCCCTTTCGATGATCTCGAAGGACCATCACTAAGCGCAGATTTGGTGAGAAACTGCCGAGGAAATGAATCATAGCTGATCAATGAATGTGATGTCAATGCCCATCATGAAATTTTGGGAAGCTCTAACAACAACCAAAGTCAGTTTTTCAATTCATAATGGCAAATAATTTAGACATAATGAATAAGAGTAATGATCTTACCTTTGTCACCGACCTACGTCGGAAATTTTATAGAAAACTAGTATGTATTTAAAGAGGAGAGCTGCTCTGATCATAGATACATCCGGTTTGAGATAATGTATAGAACGTGAACAAACAAACTATCAAAACCGGGGGATAACATACTGGAGAAACTACGGCATAGACCTAGAACGAATACTAGCAGGAATCAACAGCTCAGTAGGCAATATGACAGACATAGAACTGATGGCAGAATAACTTACAGAGGTTACAGTCTTACCCTTTGAAGCTAGCTGTCACAGATCGCTCAAAATTCTACCCGGAATATACCGTTGCAGAACTAGAGGCGAGAAGAGGGTAAGTTAGGAAACTCTGGAATAAAGCAAGAATATTAGGAAACTGGAACAAATACAGAATAATATTAACTGAGTACAATAGGAACTTGCGTAAAGCCAAGAGAAAATCAAGAATATGCCAGTCTCAGAAAGATACTCGCGAAGGATACACAATCAACAACAAACTCTTTGATAACAAATAATGAGGAGCATTCTTACACCGGGAAGGAAATGATGACCGAATTGTTCCGGGTACATTTCCCTGGGTCAACAATCATAGAGGAATCACCGGAAATTTGGAAGAGAAGCTGTAAACACCGTAGCAAGAGCCACACAGAATAACTGGCGGGTCACCAAAAAGGTGATTACCTATAAAAAGATGTAATGGGCCATAAACTCATTTGAACGATATAAATCGCCAAGACCGGACGAAATTGATCTGGCAGTGCTACAGTAGAGACCAAACCTGCTAATTAGCAAACTGTGTTGCATATTAAGGGCTACTATAGCCCTAGGATATGTTCGAAAAATTTGGAGGCTAACTAGGGTAGTATTTATTCAAAAACTTGGGAAATCAAACTATTCAACGTCAAAAGCATTTAGACGAATAAGTCTAATGTAATTTGTCCTTAGTACTCTCTAGAAGCTGTTAGACAGGCATGTCAGGGATGACTTAATGGCAAATAGTCCATTTCATCAGAACCATCATGCTTACAGAACCGGGAGAACTGCAGAGACAGTGCTCCACTAACTGGTCAGCAAAGTGAAAAACACGCTGGAAATTGGAGAAGTGCTTCTAGGAGTATTTCTAAACATAGAAGGGGCGTTCGACAGTACGTCATTTTTAATCAATTGTCACTGCAATAAGGAATATTAATTTAGAAGAGATCTGTTGCAGGTGAATCGAAAACATGTTAAAAGACAGGGTTATCTATACAGAACTGTTTGGAAAAACGCTGTTGGTACGAGTGACGGGGGGGGGGGGGTGTCCACAGAGGGAAGTTCTCTCCCCACTACTTTGGAACCTAGTGATGGATGGGCTCTTACAAATCCTGAGAAGGGAGGGTCACTCTGTATTAGGATATGCAGACGACTTGGTCATCTTAGCCCAAAAGTAAACTTAATACAATTGTAATAAAGAGAAGATGGGCAGGACAAGAAAGATTTAATTTAAGTTCCTAAGAGTCTGTCCTAATCCCGTTCACAGAATGGAAAAAGCTAGAGGACCTCAGTCCCATCATCTCACTAGGGAATATGATACCACTTTCCAGAGAAGTTAAATATCTAAGGGCAATTTTGGACTCCAGACTGACCTGGAATAAGCACGTAGCAAATGTAACAAGAAAATTGCAAACAACCCTTATGATTGTTAGAAGATTTTGCAGGAAAATATGGGGTCTCTCACCGAAGATGATGCATTGGTTATACACTACTGTAGTGAGACCAGCTATCACATATGCTGCCTTGGTCTGGTCGGTCAAGGTAATACAAAGGATAACCATGACAAAGCTATGCGGCATACAGAGGGTCCCTGTTTGAGCATTACGAGGGCCATGAAATCGACCTCCACCACGGCAATGGAGTGCATTCTGGATCTACCTCCGCTATACTTAGTGATTCACGAAGAGACGAGAATGTGGCCCCAGCAGCTATACCACTCAACGCCAGTAACTCAAATCCTCTTGCTTAAACACAAAATTCTATGTTACAAAATTAGGAGCCCTGAGCTGGAACTGAACGTGGACCATATGAGATCGGGCTACCGCTAAAGTAAACCGTTCGAAGTCATAACAGAGGATCGAAAGACAAGTAAACGAGTAAAATCGGAAACATCTTCTGGTACAATTATCGGATATACTGACGGTTCAAAAGCTAGTGAGAGTACTGGAGCTGGGATATTTTGGTTACAACCAAGAAAAGAAATAACTCTTTCCTTGGGAAAATTTCAGGCAGAAATATATGCAGTCTTACAATGTACAGATGAGATAAAAAGAGAGTTTACAAAGGGAAGCAAATCTACATTTATTCTGACAGCCAACCAGCCCTAAATGCTCCTAAGGGCCAAAAAGTATCATCTTTTTGCTTTGGGAATATCGGAGTGAACTTATAACTCCGGAAAAGGACAATAGATTTATGCTACGGTGGGTACCAGGACACGAGGGCATACATGGAAATGACGGGCTAGTGAGAACTGGCTCATGATCTCAATATATCGGTTCAGAATCGGCTTTTGGGGTGCAGTCCAACAGTGGATCAAGTAAAAGCACAGAAACCACTAGAGAGCCAGACAGGGATTGAATCACAACAAGCTATTTATTGGGAACCCTGACTAGAAATTAGCAAAAAAACTACTCCAAATGAGCAGTTATCAATTAAGGGCTATTACACATATAATTACGAGGCACATGGCTGTCTAAGTACATTTAAATAAAATGAACCTGTATAATAGAGACCTCAGCTGCAGATTATGTGACCAAGCCGAGGAAATGGTAAAGCATATCATATGTGAGTCACTAAAAAGAAGGTGACAACAAACTTTAGGGTCAATATACTTGGAATCCAGAAAAGTAGGCACTCATTCCTTAGCAGACTTTACAAACTGATCCAGGAGGCTAGGTTAACAAAGTAGCTGTAAGTCTAAGGTGAGTACAATAGGTCTACTCTGGCTATAGTGCGTCCAGCTTTAGAACGGACTTGGGAAAAAAAGTTTTGCATCGTTACGCCTGATAATACCAGGAATGGCTAAAATCGCATATTAGTAATCTGATATCCTGTTTGTCTACTTATGTGTAACGTCACCAGACTTGCAAGCAATCGTGAGGTATTTCCCATCGCCTATTGAATATACTGTGTAATGCGGTATTGCAACGTTTCTATTTATTAGTTAATATATGTAAGTATTCGTTAGTATAGTGAAGTATAAAATGTAGAAATAGAGCTTCATAAAGTCACTTTTCATTTTCTGAGAAACATTAACTTTGTCAAAAGACTTTATGATAATATGTTAACTTACTGCCCTTTTTCATTAAATTATATTCTATAGTATTATGTAAAAATATTTCTGTTTTCTTATAGTAATTACTACATTTTTTCACGTAATTAAGAAACGTTGCTATTCGGCAGAGATCACGAAGAAGTGGAACCTCCTTTGTCAAGATCGGAGAACAGTTTCTAAAATATACAAGTGTGTGTTATAATTATCTTGAATTCGGATTTTGTATTTTAATATATTATTTTTGATTGACTTTGAAGAAATCATTTCTACATATGTTAATATCATACTGTTGAAACCTGCACTAACCTGGGTCAAGCTTATTATTGTAAGTGTAAGAGTCACAGGCAAGCAAGCACTGTGTGCTGCTGCCAAGAGCTAGACTTGTAGTCAGCTAGACTCAAGACTCAAAATTACCCTCAAAACTTATTATTATTTAATGAAGTACAAACTTGTCCCCAGTGCTCAATGGATCATAATAGTTAAGCTATTTCTTCTTAAATAAATGTTCCATACATAGCCTTGGAGATGAAAATTACACTAACCATATTTAGGAACTTTTTCTATGGTCATCGATATTTTATTCCTGAAATTTGATCCTGGTAATCTCCGCTACACTTTTTAGTCTGGTGGCGATTATGCAACAGCTCTTCAGTTAAGAGATATCATGTTGTCTTCGCAGAGAATCTTTTAAGGAGACCAGGGTCGGTAATCGCAATTAGCTCTTTGGAAATTTTGATTTGAGCTAATATCAGATATATTATGAGGGTTCACAATCAAATTTTTTTTGAGGCGAGTCCCTATTTAAGAAAACCTTGGTTTTCTACGTGTAGAAGAAGGCGTCAAAGTTATTTAGAACAAAAGTATCAATATCAATTTAATAAAATTTTGAAACGTAACGAAATAGAGCATCGTGTTGGGTAGCGACGAATTAGTGTTCTTTAAAGTGTTATATTGTCCATTCTTATTTTTGTGTGTCTAATTGGCTTCAACAGTTACTTTTATATTTCCTTTTTATTAAATAAAATAATAATATGAGCCGCCAATTAATTTTTCTTCCTGTTAGATTCTAACTCTGATAGTTCGTTTTTCCTTTTATTTACCATCTGACGATAAAGTTTTTCTCTATAAAGTTTTACCAAAATATATCCGAGTTCCTGTTTTATACAAATAAAATTTAATATGGTTCCTAATTGAAATTCATTGTAGGGTTTAATGGCCTTCCGCTTAATTTATAATTAGTTTGATCTCCTAATCTAAATGGTGACCGGTTCAATGTTTTATTCAACCTAGCCACTCTGATAGTCAAATCTATAATTAGACGGATTAATGAGATTTCTACTGTACCTACGCACAACTTAGCAAAACCACTGACAAGGAGAGAGAAAAATTAGCAGAAAAAGAAGACTTTATAGAACTTAACTTTAGTTTAACGATTTTCAATATGTTATTTCAGCCGCCTGACGTTGGGCTTGCTGAAAATCATTAGGTCAAAGATTATTTTTAAGCAGTATAGTAATTTGCTCCGGTAATAATATTAGCGGTTTGCATAAAATTTAGGTGACACATTGAAATGTATAAAACGCATTTCAGTTAATTTTTATTGTTAAACGCTAATAATATCAAGAAGGTATACAGAATCCCCATAGCCAATTATCCATGCAAATAAATATATGAAGATCAGAAATTCAAGGTCTCAGGTGAGGCGGAGAAAAAATTTCTATTTTTAACGACTACTATATTATATAATTTTTAGATTATGTTGTCTTGAGTGTAGATAGTGTCAAATTGGAATTATTATCCGACGTTTCGCTTACAATTGTACGAGGTAGCTTCAGGCATCTTTACTCTACGAGATTAGAACACTGAATACCTATCGAGGAGCAACAGCCCAGTATTTATTCCCGACTGGTGCTGAGCTCCAGCGTTACAGCGGATATTGCTCTGAATATAAAAGACGTTCTATTAATAAATATAAAAACCTAACTCCTAAACAAAATGTCATAAATGAACCTCCTATCGACAGTCTTGTCTTACTTTACATACATGGAACAACTTACAGGATTGCCAGATTGCTCCGAAAATCAAACATTCGGACAATTTTCAACACATGTAAGAAAGTTGGATAATGTTTGAAGTTTACAAAGGGCGCAATTCCAATTCAAACAGAAGGCGGTTACAAGATACCTTGCTCTTGTCGTAAAGTGTATGTAGGGGAAACAGGACGGTCTAGGCTCAAGGAACATGAAAGATGTATAAAAAAGAAACAAGTTGTATAATCTGCGGTAGCTGAACACCGGCATTGCTCAGGTGATTCTTTTAATGTAAAAGAAACTAAGGTTCTATCTTCAGTGCCTGGTTTCTTTAAACGTAAAATTATAGAATCAATCGAAATTTGTAAATATTCAAATAATATTAATAGAGATGCAGGTTACAGTTTACATCACAAGTGGAAATCGATTGTAACGCTGGATTACGATTCCCGATCACCAGTCGGGTATAAATACCGGACTGTTGCTTCTCAATAGACATTCAGTGTTCTTATTTTGTGGAGATACCTCATGCAATCGTAGGCAAAACGTCGGATAATAATTCCAATTTGACACGGTCTAAACCCAAGAACCATGATTTAAAACTTGACTAAAGCCGTGAAGGCTTTCGGTCTTTATTACCATTTTGAATATTGAAATTATCAAATTTTGACCTCAAATTTAATATCAGCGATCTCAAAAGCCTTTGATTTCCCTGAATTATTCCAGGCTACTATTTCCGTTGCACATTTTTCGAAAAATAAATATTTTTTTTAGTATTTCGTGAGTTTTTTGCCTTACCCCTGTGGTGTAAATGGTCGACAAAACCATAAATTCTCACAAGCGATATCTCAGAAAGGAAGAACGATTTTGAAATAATTTAGAATAGGTTTTGAAGGCAATAAGTGGTACTTTAAGATGCCCCATAGTGTCATGTCGAAAAGTTTCATGCTACCCTGAAACATAACCTCCAATATAACAAAAAACATTTTTTTTGCGCTTTTAGGTTAGGGTTGTCACAGTTCAATTTTGCGCTTAGGCTCACTATGGCTAATTTATTTAATTTAACCTTATTTTACAAATTTGTTATGGGCAACACAGTATCATTTTCCTTAAGTATTTCCCAGCGATTCTTTGAAAGAAAGCATTTCATCGAGTACAGTTTCGATTATTTTTATTTGCCATTATTTTGTCCTTTACTTTGGTATTTCACTACACTGTGCTTAGGTATTTTTTTATCAATATCAAACTCATTGCTACCTTTTTTTTTGTATTCAGATAGATCTTGTTTTTTTTTCCCGGAATTACATTTGATGAAGTTTATGTATATTGGGTTGCAGAATTGAAGTCTTTTAATAAATGAAAAAAAAACTATGCAGGATCATTTTAATAGTAAGTATTTTAAAGTTCCTTACCCGATCTTATGGGGTCAAACAGATTCCTTCGTTGACCCGTGCAAACTGCCTAAAATCCCTGTCTCCAGGCTTATCCCGATAAAAAAAACCATAACTGCCAACCTGGCAAAAGATACGGTACACCAAAAATCAACAAAATTATCATGATAATTGTCGACTTCCATCTCAGAATCCCAAACACTTGGCAACTGGGCAAAGATTGGGATCCACCCTCTGGATATGGAAACTAACAGCAATCCACCCTTAGGCATCCAAACAACATATCCACCTTTAGGAATACAAAATGTGTCTTTCTTTTTGAGCTGTCATTTCTTTCACACGTGGTAATGGAGCGCGCCTACCGGAAGTCGATTTGTGCGCGAGCAGGGCTATGATTATAAATGGAGACCATTTTGCCTTAATTTTTCACTTTTTTCCTGGTTTCTGCAACTCAATATACATAAAATCCATCAAATGTAATTCTAAATGGTCAGGAAAAAAAACAAGATCTATCGGAATGAAAAAAAAAGTAGCAATGAGTTTGATACTGATAAAAAAATACCTAAGCACAGTGTAGTGAAATACCAAAGTAAAGGACAAAATAATGGTAAATAAAATTAATCGAAACTTTACTTGATGAAATGCTTTCTTTCAAAGAATAGCTGGGAAACACTTAAGGAAAATGATACTGTGTTGCTCATAACGAATTTGCAAAATAAGGTTAAATTAAATAAATTAGCCATAGTGAGCCTAAGCGCAAAATTGAACCGTGACAAGATATCTCGAAAACCAGAGCTGATGGGGCAAATTGAACGTCAACCTCTGATTCAGAGAGCCAAAAATCTTTGGAAAAGTATAGCCTAATTTCTGAGTCTGAAATGTTGTAGGCGTGTGTTATTTTAAAACAGACGTGGAACGAAACTTTAGAAAAGAACAACAACACCAGTAAGCACTACGGAGCTCTAACCTAATGCGGATCTAACACGTAGTTGATCAATTTTTCAAATATTGTATACTTTTTTTTAATATTACCGACCCTATGGACTTTCTATACTTCTATATGAAATATTTGCTTTTAATTCATGTTATAAAAAAATTAATGTACAAAATATTGCCCGACAATAAAATTAAGGAAACTTTGTGATTATTTTATTTCTGAATCTATATTTTTAAATTTTAAAAATATTGCCAAAATTTAATTAAAAATTAATATTTATTTGTGGAGCGCTAGGTAAAAAATAATTGTAATAAATTATAACTATTCTTTATCAATTTTAAGTATTTTCAATTTTCAAATTTTCTATATAGATATTGATGTGTTTCTATTTGTAAATTGACTCCTCAGGTGAGCTCATTTGTTTATAAGATACCAATCAGACAATCAAAATACAAAATATAAATTTTTATTTAACAATAAAAAAAAATGGCACAATATAAGCAATTATTTCTAGATGAAATCTAATTGTCAATACTTTTATCTTTTATCCATTACTATTTCTAATCAATATTACTTTTTTGTTAGTTTTATCTACCATGCATTGTCTTTTAACAACTTGTATCACAAATTGGCAACGTATTAGTTTCGTAATCTTCTACTAGATGGCTATAGTACAGTTTTATATGGAAAGCGTCGTTTATTTTTTAAAAATAATATTATTTTAAACGAATTATCGTGTGCTGTGTTGTAATACAAGTAGTTAATATAGTTTCACACCTAATATTTATGACGATAAATATTATTATAATATTCTAATAGGTTACTATAGCAAAATTTATTAATTTAATTATTTTTATTTTAAGAAAAGTTAGGTTAATATTGGATGCTAAATTTCAATGTCTACCAAAAATTAAAGCTTTCTACTGCCTTATCTAATATAAATACCTTATGATGATTTCTTTCATTTGGGCCCAATATATTTTAAAACAAAATTCCAGTAATTTTATTTTATTTTCTTCTTTAAAAAACTTCCAAATCTCCAAAAATATTTTTGTTGCCGTTTCCTATAAAGTAAGGAATTGACAAAATATTATCCAAAGTCTCGTTCGGCTATATTCTTCTTAATTCAATTCAATCTAAATTTTTCTATATTCTTTTATCACAGTATTATCGAATTTGTTGTTGTTTTGAGAGTTGAACAATTATTTTAAAGGACAAACTTATAAACTTTTACTATTGACTTTAAATAAATTATAAAATTCTTTTATCTACTGGACAACAACAAAAACACATAACTTCTTTTAAAACCAAAATATTTTACTTTTGTTTTCTTGTGACGTAGGAAAACTTCCATTTCTTTTTTTTAATAATTGAACATTTGAGGTTATGTATATTTTCGGGCACGCGAGAAACGCAGTGCTTTCAGAAAACTGATAAATATTTTTATTAATATATTGACCTAAATCTGAGTATTGAGCATAATTGAACTTAAAATAAATAAACTTTAGAGTTTTCTCGACATTTCGATATATGTAAAAACCACTTTCGCATATTATCTATATATATATATATATATATATATATATATATATATATATATATATATATATATATATATATATATATATATATATATATTCAAATTGATAAAAATTAACACTTTGCACATTGAAATTTATGACAATTTTACTCAAATTTTGGTTCTAAACAATTCTAAAATGTTTATTGTTGCTTTAATATTATTACCCTATTATTTAACAAAACTTTCTTAACATATTTGTGCCAAAATTGCTTATAATAATCTTAAATTTACCTTATAAACTAATTAAGTCTATATTACATTCTACAGTTTTATAAAAATATGGTATTAATTTATAGATAATTTGTTTAATAACTCTTAAAACTAAAACATTCTTCTTATATTTCATACATTAATGTTTATCCCTATTCGCGGTGTTTTTGTCTGAATTTTGCACTAATTTTTACACTACACGCACTTTTGTGTCTTATGAGTAATTGTTTTATTGGGCCAAACGACGATGTATAACACTTATTATTTTTATTAGCTTTTTAAAAGTATCCACAATCTTTTTATTCATTTAAACATCTGTTTATTTACACTACGAATTAAACAATACATCTTATACTATACTTAAATCTAATTTCTATACCAAATCTACTGGTAGCTTAGCAGTTTTTAGGTTTAAGTAATTTTTACCTATCAAAAACTTAGTTCCTTAAAGAGATTTATAAACTCGTTTACTGATAACTTTAATCATTATCGTTCTAACGAAATACTTTGCAATATCCATTAAAATAACGTCCTTGGCCCTTGGCACCTCGTAACTTATCATTTCGGTAAATGGGTCCTTATTGAATTAATTGCCTCGGGCTGGTCCGTCGGGTAATGAGAAATAGAGGAAGAGGTCTAATAAAAGTTGAAATAAAGTATATACGGTATCTAAGTAGGGGAGTATCCGCCATATTTTATAAATACTACACTTATAGCCTTAAAATAAAAGTTTTTTTTTATATATCTAGTAATATATTCCAACAATGTTAAAACGAAAAAGGATTAATAATTTGAATTTGGTAACAACACCTCTAACATTTATTTTACACCACAAAATTAATCCATATAGCGCTAAATATGAGTGTATAGCCCAATTTATCTTGGTCAAAAGTTGATAGTTTACGAAACACAGGGTGTCAGTTATTTTAATAATAGCTTAGTTTGCACTAAATTTGGTACTTTGGGGTTTTTTAGGATGGGAAATCAAGATCTTATTTAGAGTTTCGATGTACATTGCAAAGAGAGCCAACTGCAGCACTGCACTTACATCTTAAGCTTCATCACCTTTTTTCGCCTCGGTTATTAAATTTCTAATTAAAAATTCTATGTTCTTTCACATCTTTTACCTCAAAAAGTTTTACCTAGTTGGTATCGCTTTGAGCAGCTGTTTCTGAAGTAACTGAATTTATTGCGTGCTCCCTTAACATTTTATCCAGGCTTAGGACTGACCCAAAAAATTAAGGACGTATTTAAGGGTCGATGGCCAACAACAATAAAAATTTACAGAGCTAACAACTATGACAATAATATAAGAATGAAATATCAAAAAATAATACACAAACCAAACCAAAAACTTTTATTTCGATATATTCATTCTCCTTTCTAGCACTTAAAGCAAAGAATATATGCAAACAGTTTGTTTCCTGCAAATACAACTCCGGTTCTCTCTCCATACACTTTTCGACTACCTTATAGTCTTGTCGCTGGAGTTGTATCGAATCAAGAGCAACATTCTCAGGAAGCAACTCTATATAAAATATAAATTCCGAGACATGTCAACAGAATTTTAAACGTGTCAGCATTTCAATATCATCCATCGGAATAGTGCGAAACCTAAAAATTAAGGTTATTCAAATGCGTTTGGAGAGAGAACCAGAGTTGTATTTGCAGGAAACAACCTGTTTGTATGTATTCTTTTCTTTAGCTGCTTGAAAGCGGAATGAATGTATGCAACTATTTAAACACGACAGAAAAGATATTTATTTATTTTTTACTGATATCCTGATTTTTAAGTTTCGCACTATTCCGGTGAATGAAGAGACATCGTTTGACAGGCGATATTTTTTAGTCTGACATCGAAAAGTCGTCAGGTTTAATATTCTGCCGACATATATTGGAATTTATATTTATATAGACAGTTGTTTCCAGCGAATGTTGATTTTGGTTCGATACAGCTCCACTAATGAGACCATAAGGTGGTCGAAACGAGTATGGAGAGAGAACGGAAAAAACTCTTTGTATATATATCCTTTTATTTAACTGCGTGAAAGGAGAATGAATATAAGCTCTAGCCACTGTAGCTAATAGATTCATTTATTTAACTCTTCAATCTTAAATTTAAAAAAGAAACTTTTATTTATTTAATGGTTTAATTAAACTTTAAGTAAATATTTAAAATGACCTCTTTTCACGTAAACACATTTAATTCACCGAAGAAAGTTGAACTGCACCCTGTTCATTGTCCCTGCATCTAAACACAAAGTATTTCATGAATTTTTATTCGTGCCCAGAATCCTTTTTCGGTGTTTACAGGTCTACAGAATATTATTTGTTTAAGACTGGTCCATAGACGTTAAATCCGGTGAGCGGGGTGACCAATTTGCAGAATTTCTTTTGCGATCTATCGACTTGAAAATTTTCATTTAAGTCATTTCCAACCTTAAACGTGAAGTGTGAGGCTGAACCGCATAAATCACATGTTTTATCTAGTAGCCAGTGGAATATCATCATCCAATAAATTTGGAAAGTTTATGAGATATTTTAGTTAATTCACACCATTTAAACGAGGTGGTAAGATGGTCAACAAATCTGTCGAAGATCTCAGCCCACACATTAATTTTAAATTCATGTTGATAATGCACAACCTTTATCACAAGCGCATTTTTATCAGAATAAACATGTTCATTATATAAATTTGTCATACCTCTTTTCGTAACCTAACATTCATCGATAAATAATTTTTTTATGAAAATATGCTTCATTTGTTGTCCGTTTATTAAAAAATCGACATTTTCATCATCAGAATAAGTTTTCTTTTATATAATTTTGCTTTAACGGTGCCAAAATTTTTGAAATTTCCCAATATTCGTTTAGCACTGTTCCGTGACGGTTTCTGTTTATCTGGATAAGGGAGGAATTTGTATTTTAATATAATTAAATCTATTGAGCTCTTCAAGATTCCTGTTTGTAGAACCACTTGTCTCAGATTTGTCACGGGATATGCCGCAAAATATTCTAGAATTGCAATTACGACATTCTCATCATTGGTAAATGGTTTTTACCATAACGGTACCAACATTTTTGAAATTTTGTAATATTCGTTTAACGTGTTTCTTATAAACATTCCCCATAGATTAAAAAAATAGTAGTAGTGACATTTCTGTAGTGCTCTATTGTTTTATTTCGTCGCGTTTAGCCGTCGTGGCGAAGTAATAACAAAACTTGAAAGCTTCATAACGTTTTTACAATGTCATACTGATTTTTAATGTCAAATAAGATAACAATATAAAAATAGGAGTTTTATATTTAAGAAATTGACTTCTGGCAATTTTTTCAACTTAATAGTTAATCTTGGTTTTTGACCACCCTGTATTTATTTATTATTAAAATATCAAGAGAGTACACAAGTGTAAAAGCTGCGTCACACAAATGATAAACTTGTTTAGATATATATTTTTGATTAAATGCTGGAAAAATATTTTTTTATCATATTTCTTCTGGTGAAAATAACACTGCAACCATTTTGCAGCTAAATGTAGTTTAGATTTTAAGGTGTTCATTAAAGTTGCAATAAACAGTACTGGCAAATTATTTTTTTGTATTTCTTGGCAACATTTTGATCAAAATTGCTTCATATTCTAAAACATACAGTTTGTTCTATTTTCAATGCATACTAAACAAATTATCTTTCTTAATTTATAGGGATAATCAATTTGTTAATTTTTAATTTGCCATAAAATTTTAGAAGTATTTTGCATGGTATGTGTTTATATTTAATAATTTCTAAGATATTCGCATTTCTTCGAAATATAGCATTTTACATTTTGGCAGGCGCTAGCATCTAAACATAAGTAATCGAAAAATTAAACGGTTTTTATTCTTTTGCATACTGTATCCAAATAGGTTAATAGGACCTTTCCATTTTTAGTAAAGCGTGAAAAACTGGAAAAATTATCATTTTTCAAATACCAATATTGCAAAGATCACTTAAAATTAGTTAATTTAAAACGGAGAAACAAACGACATTCTTTTAGGTCACAATATTGGCTTTAAATATGAAAATGAATTTTAATTAATCCTGCTAAATCAAATATTCTCAAAATAGTCCTTTCAGTAAAGTTAACTTACTCTTCGAGATAAATAAAGTAAACTTTATTATGTTTTATAATCTTTGATCTATAATTGCTTTGGCCGGCGAGTTAACATGAAAAAATATAACAGTTAATTTAAGTTCGTGATAAATACATCGACAAGGTGGTGAAAATGCACAGAAAAGTGATTGGTAATAATAATTTAGACAGAAATGACGAGATTTGTATAAATTAAAAAAAGAGTAAAGGCTACACAAAAAAGTATTTTCCATCAAATAAGATTCTATGAAATTTTTAAAGTCACTTGGAATAAAATAAAAGTTCATCATGTGAAAATCTGTGCTATTAATGACCTTATTTAAAAAACAATCCATTCAAAAAAGGTTACCACTGATTTTACGGTCAGACCTCCACAAAATTTAATAGATTGGTTTAAGGGATGTTGAGTGATTAAGACGAATATCGAAATTTTAGAGGCTCTCCCATTAATTTACTTTTGAAGCTAGCCGACAAACAATAATTGTTTTAGGATAAATGACGCATTTTTATATTATTTCAAAGATATAATAACAAAACATTCTATTAAGGCAATCCTAAGAAATAATGCAGTTCTAAAAGTCAAAAAGGTGAGAAAGATCAGACATCTCTAATTATCAACAGCCTTCAAAATTGGCTTTATTTTAGAAACCGGTTTTGTCATACTTGGTTTCGACCTTATTTTGTCATATCAAAGTTATAGAAAAGAGAATTTACGAGCTCATTTAATAATAGGATTTTTCAAATATGTGGAAATGCTGAATACTGCACGTCGAGATATCCCAGATCGTTAGTCGTTTGAGTTATTATACAAGACTCTTCATATTAACTGCTTCATTAGTTATAACAGAATATAAGAAAGCACTAAATTTGACCCTGGTTGGAAAACTTCAATAAAACACAAAGGTACGGATAAAAATATCGAAATAAAACCAATTTTTACCGATTTCTAAAAGAAGGAGGTTCTCAATTCGTCGACTATGTATTTTTTTTTATATATGTACACCGATTACTCCGGAATGGCGGCACCGATTTGAATGCAATTTTTTACGTTATGTAAAGGAAGTTGCTGCGGTGGTTCCATATTTTTTTAGATGAAATTGGTGCAGTAAAATTCAAGATGGCGCTTACAATATGGCGGCCAAAAAATTAATTTTGTTCGATTTTCTCCAAAATTGGTATGGAGGAATCTTCGGGGTTGTACCCAACGAATCTGAAATTATTTTTAAAAAATTCAAAATGGCGGATCCAACATGGCGGACAAAAAAATTTAGTTTAGTCCGATTTTCTGCAAAATTGGTATGGGGGAGTTTTTGAGGTTGCACATAACGAATCTGATATTATTTTTAAAAAATTCAATATGGCGGATCCAATATGGCGGATTAAAAAATCAGTTTTGTCCGATTTTTACCAAAATTGGTAAGGGGGAGTTTTCGGAGTCGCATATGACGAATCTAAAATAATTTTTAAAAAATTCAATATTCCGGATTCAATATGGCCGACAAAAATCGTTTTTGTCCGATTTTCTCCAAAATTGGTACGGGGGAGTTTTCGGAGTCGCGTATGACAAATCTAAAATAATTTTTAAAAAATTCAATATGGCGGATCCAATATGGCCGACAAAAAAATTAATTTTGTCCGATTTTCTCCAAAATTGGTACGGGGGGTTTTTGGAATCGCATATGACGAATCTAAAATAATTTTTAAAAAATTCAATTTGGCGGATTCAATATGGCCGACAAAAAATCGTTTTTGTCCGATTTTCTCCAAAATTGGTATGGGGGAGTTTTCGGAGTCGCGTATGACAAATCTAAAATAATTTTAAAAAAATTCAATATGGCAGATCCAATATGGCGAACGAAAAAATCAATTTGTCCTATTTTCTCCAAAATTGGTATGGGGAAGTTTTCGGGGCTTCACATAAATAATCTGAAATTATTTTTAAAAAACTCAAAGAACTAAAGAATTTTTAGTGGTTCATTTTAGGGTGATTTACAACTTTGGATAAAATGGGTACTTTTTTGCCAGTTTGGAGTCATTGCGAGGTACACTAATTTCGATTAGTACTTAGTTCAAATAATTTATGAATGTCATAATGAATTCTAAAACTAAAAATAGAAAAATAAAATTTTTATTAAAAAATTGAACCGACTTCTAAAAGTGCGCTAAAAAGTGAAAAATACCCATAAATTTTTATATGAAATTGAACTTTTTGAAGTCGGCGCCAAATTATTTGTACACGAAATAAATAAATACTAATATATACAAATTATGGTAAGAAAGCAAATAAAAATAAAGTATTTTTAATCTGTTTATGTAAATCACGTTTTGTCAGGTATTAGTTTGGCGCCGACTTCAAAAAGTTCAATTTCATATTAAAATTTATGGTTATTTTTCACTTTTTAGCGCACTTTTAGAAGTCGGTTCAATTTTTTTAATAAAAATTACCGATTGAATTTCTTTAAACATAAAGGTATTTTAAAAAATTTGGGACCATAGATTTTAAAAGTTCGTTAATCATTATAATTTAGTTAAAAATAAAAGACATATTAAGACTGAAAAAAAAAATTGGGCTAAATCACTAAATCTTCTTGTTTTATACTTAAATAATGATTTTATCTAAAAATATGGCGGCCTGGTTAGCTGTTTATACTGAACACTGAAGTGGAATGCATTGCAGGAATCTTAATCATTATCACAAGCATATGTTACGAACGCTGTAAAGTTAGTCTTAGTGTCCGATTAAGCTAAAGGTGCGTATAAATATGGCGAGTCGAGCTCGAGTCGAGTATGCCTCGAGCTTCGAACGAGACTCTTTTGAAATTTTGCCGATTTCTATTGTTATCGAGGGCCATCGTCGGCAAATTTGAAATGAGGTAATAAATGCAGTTGGGTCACAAGAAGTCAATTTTTTTATAGTTCTATTGTTTTCGAGGAGCTCGACCGAGACTCGCAGCGATCCATTTTCTGTCGGTTTTTTGGTGCGAACTCAAAGGGTTTTTTTAATCTAGTGAGACGGGTTTATGACACGCTTTTTCGAAAAAATTTACTTTGCAGTGAGACTGAAGACACGAGATTTTCTTATTTTTTTGTTAATGAAATGATATTTATTTATCACTTGGCATTAATTGATTAAAAGTTGTTCATAAGTGAATATGGAGTGATCGGAAGAAAATAGAGGACCTGAAAATAATTCCAAAATTTGTGAGTTATGGACAAAAATTTTAGAGAAGAAAAGAAGTAAATGTGTGAAATGAAATTGCGTCAGAAAATTCGGAGAGACCAGCGAGAAGAAAATTTCGAGTGCGTCGGCCATATGGAAATGGGCCGCTGATAATATATTTTTCTTTTGGAAATGACTGGATAACGCAAGGGGTAGATATTGTATGTGTCTGAAGTATGTATTTGAGGAAAGAGTTGTATTCTTAAAAGATAATTAGATTTAGAAGTATACATCTCAATTGGACAATTAACAGTAATGACATTTTTAAGTATACTTCAGATGTGTATAAATGTAAGGCCTTGCTATGTTATTATCTTACAACTCTCAATGCTAGCTATTGAAAATTTCTACTTTTACTTCAAAACTTAGCGAATCTACAACTTATAGGTGAAGTAAGGAAAGGAAAAGTGTAACTGTGTGCTAGCCTGAACAGTACCCTAGAAGAAAAAATTATAAGAATGCTTCAAAAATATACTAAGAAGACACGTTAATGAATTAGAAAGTTTTTCGTTAGAAAATAAAAAGCAAGTCTCGATAAAGTTTTGAAAATTATGAAACAAGAGTAGAATGTGAAAAACCAATCTGTAAAAAGTGCTAACAAAATGAATTTCTCGTAGGGAAAGTGAAAATGGAGGTGATACAGAGGAAATACTTTTAGAGAAAACGGTATTTGCGGGAAATTAGAAAATACCACAGGGAAGGCATGTGGATGTAATTTGTCTCAGTACAGGACACATAGTACAAGAAATGTATGAAGATAAGAATACAGCAATTTTTCGAGAAGCATTCTTAGAAAGGTTATCGACAGATTTAAAACAGCTCAGAGACACCAACTCATTACAACTCATATTGGAGGAAATTTATGGGAGTTTTGCAGCAGTTTGAATCGAAATCTACCAAAGATTAACGTGAATAAATGACGCCGGATATCTTTCAAAGATATTTTTATCAAATGATACAATTGATTCAGGAGAGGTCAGTTGTAGATTTGGATAACGCCAGTTATCATTCTAGACTGGTGGAAAAGTTGCCAATAGCATAGTTGAAAAAGCGATATTACAAATTGGTTATTAAAAAAATATATTTCCTTTATAAACGGTTTACTAAAGAAGGAACTTGTAAAAATTTCAAATTAGAAAGAAAGACAATTTAAGAAACATGTGATAGACGAATGGGCTGAAGAACTTGGAAATATTGTGCTTCGAACACATTAATTAAAATCCATTAAACTTACATGGGCACAACTAATTCGTAACTCGGGATAACCCAAAATGTAAACTATAAGGAATACGTTCATTTCTTACATACATTAAAAAAAAATTATCAGCGAGGACTGGTGAAACGGCATTAACTATGTTATTAAAGAAAAACTTAATTGAAGTTCGCATCGATGCAGCCACACTCGCCGCGACAATCATCGCCAAACAAACTAGTAAATAAACCGGTTAAATTTCGTTTTTTACTTTGAAATATTAAAGATAATTAGAAAATAACACTCCTGAAAAAAGTAGGTTCTTTTTTAGCAACCTGAAACCGCCATATTGAACCGTGAACAGATTACTGACGACCTACGTATAAGCTAATTTCGAGATTACTTAAGTAATATTTCGATAATAGGAAAAACTACCTCTTATTTATTTCGGAATATAATGATATAAGGAAAATATGATAATAAAAAAATTTCAGCCAATTTGACAGCATGAGGTATTGTAATAATGGCCAGTGAACGGGAAAACACAAACTCATGTAAAGGCTGATTTCCAAGATTTATTAACAGATCTTGTAAAAGTACAACAAAAAGGTATCTTTTTTATTTATAAATATAGGAGATAATATGTAAATAAAATCACTTAAAAAATTAGATTTATTTCTAATGTCCCGGCACCACAGTTATGTTGAACCCTACATAAGCTGATTTCGGGATTCATTATATTTGGAAAATAAGAAAAAATTAACTACATTTCATTTCGGAATATAAAGAAAATAATCAAAACTTAAATATTTTTTTCTTTACCCTTTGTTGGTTTACAACGTCCAGATGCAATAAATCTCTTTTGCCGCCGGGCGGCGAAAAAGGGTTCGAACCGACAAAGATCAGTTCGTTGGAAGCTCGACTCGAGCTCGACTCGCCATATTTATACGCACCTTAATAATATACCGCTAGGTATAACAGGAGCGCAAAATTAAAGCAAACACGAGAAGGTGAAGTGTTAATGTCTACTTCGATATATTATAACATATGCAATGGAAAAGGTCAGGAAAAAATATTGAGGTAAAGAAACATAATAGAATATTTTAAAAACAAAACTAAACAGATTTCATAAATAAAATATCCCACATCTTAAATAAGAAATAAATCTCTTTTAAAAGAGTATCTGGTTCTCGAAAGGTAAAAATCGAAAGAAACTGGCTGGGAAAGACGTAATTTTTATCTAACCCTTAATATCAATCTTTGACATGTGGAGGAGTTCACGTTTGAAATTCTATATGCTGTGAGTTAATCGTACTTACCCTTTAATTTCAATTAATAAAGGTGTTTACAAAGGGGCGGAAATTTTGATAACCTGGTAAATAGTAATCATCAAAAATAATCAAATACTGGAGAAAGGAATAAAATAAAAATTTTTTAATAAAATTGAACCGACTTCTAAAAGTGCGCTAAAAAGGGAAAAATAACCAGAAATTTTTATATGAAATTGAAATTTTTGAAGTCGGCGCCAAACTAATACCTGACAAAATGTGATTCGCATAAACAGATTAAAAATACTTTATTTGTAATTGTTTTCTTACCATAATTTGTATATATTAGTAGTTATTTATTTCATTTAGAATTAATTTGGCGCCGACTTCAAAAATTTCAATTTCATATAAAAATTTCTAGTTATTTTTCCCTTTTTAGCGCACTTTTAGAAGTCGGTTCAATTTTTTTATAAAAATTTTATTTTTCGATTTTTAGTTTTGTATTCTTTATGATATTCATAAATTATTTGAACTACGTGCTAATCGAGATTAATGTACCTCGCAATGACTCCAAGGTGGCAAAAAGTATCCATTTTATCCAGAATTGTAATTCACCGTAAAATGAACCACTAAAAATTCCTTGATTCTTAGAGTTCTCCAAGTACCAATAAAATTGTGTCAAACAAATATTTAGTCTGTCATAGTAAATCCATTATCTTAAATTAATTTGAGATTGGTAATATAGGCCACAAAACCTTCCAATATCGATATTTAAAGAATTTGAGACGTAAATTTCTTAGCCCGATATATTTTATATTGCATATTGAGTTTGTACGCGCCCCAAGAACCCCGCAATATCCATTTTAGATGAAACCGGAAATTGTAAAATTTTTAGTCCCTCATATTGTATCTTATCAACCTAATAGTTGTAAAAAATTAACTACATATTCATAATACACCACCCTCTAACGCCCTAATATTAAATCTGAGAAAATGTGAATACGGTAAAATTTTCAACCCATCATATTGGATCCGCCATATTGAATTTCAAAAAAATTATTTTAACGTCTTAATTTAATCTAAATCTAAACCCTTCAAATCCCCTTAGTACTAATTTTAGATGAAATTCAGAAATTTAAAATTTCTAAACTGTCATATTGCATCTGACGTATTAGATTTCCTTTAAATAATTTTATATTCGCTATTTACATCCTCAAAAACGATTCAGTTCCACATTTGAACAAGATCGAAAAATTGAAAATTTTTAGTCAGCCATATTGCATTCGCCATATTGAACCTTGAAAAAATACTACTAAAATCATAATTTGCACCCTCAAGAACATTCTGTATCAGTTTTGCAGAAAATCGAAGAATATAAAATTTTTAGAACACCATATTGAATCCGCCAGATTAAATTTGTCAAAAAATATTTTAATTTCGTAATTAACACTAACAAAAATCCCTCCATACTGACTTTAAACCAAAATCGAGAAATGAAGAATCTTTAATCCGCCATCTTAGATCCACCGTATTTATTTATTTATTTTTTAAATAATATCAGATTCGTAATGTGCTATCCCAAAAACTCCCTCATATCAATTTTAAAAAAATTGAACAAAATTAATTTTTTATCCATCATATTGGAAACGCAATAATGAATTTTTTTTAAATAATTTTAGATTCGTCATGTGCGACCCCGAAAACTCTCCCGTACCAATTTTGGTGAAAATCGGACAAAATTGATTTTTTGTCCGCCGTATTGGATCCGCCATATTGAATTTTTTAAAAATAATTTCAGATTCGTTATTTGCGACCTCAAAAACTCCCCCATACCAATTTTGGAGAAAATCGGACAAAATTGATTTTTTTGTCCGCCATATTGAATTTTTTAAAAATGTTTTGAATTCGTAATGTGCAACATCAAAAACTCCCCCATACCAATTTTGGAGAAAATCGGACAAAATTTAATTTTTTTGTCCGCCATATTGGATCCGCCATTTTGAATTTTTTAAAAATAATTTCAGATTCGTTGGGTACAACCCCGAAAATTCCCCCATACCAATTTTGAAGAAAATCGGACAAAATTAATTTTTTTGGCCGCCAATTGTCGACGCCATCTTGGATTTTACTGCACCAATTTCCTCCAAAAAAATATGGGACCACCGCAGCAACTTCCTGAATATAACGTAAAAAATTTCATTCAAATTGGTGCAGCCGTTCCGGAAAAATCGGTGTACATACATAAAAAAAAAATATATACGCGACGAATTGAGAACCTCCTTCTTTTAGAAGTCGGTTAAAAATATAAAATACGTAACACATTTTCTTCTAATTACGCAATTTAGGCAAAAAAAATTATTGTATTATTATGAGAAAAGATAAAAGATTACATAATAATTTTTCACAATATGAGGGGATGTATTTTTATTACATAGGAGTTGTCTAGACTATTACGTCTGAATTAAGTAAAGGGTTTTATTTTTTAGGATACACGAAAAGTTAACACCAACTGCTTTATTACTACACCTCTCTTCACATTTACTCCATCGAAATTAGATCAAAAAAGAACTTATTTGTTAACAAAAATGTAACATTGGTTTTTTTTTGCTGAAATGTGTTCATTTCGGCATCCTACAAAACATATCTCGATGGTAACTCTGAAAGACCTGTGCAAAAAAAATGGCGGACCAAAAATGGCCACAATTTTTGGTTTTTTGAGTTTATCTCGAAAAGTAAAAGTTATATCGAAAAATATTTTAAACAAAAACTTGTAGAAAATTAAATAACCTATCGATTCATATAATATAAGTTTTAGGTGGCGCCACTAGTTATCGAGATATATTTTTTTTTCGACAAAATTTACGGTTTTTTGTTTTTTTTTTTAAAAAAAGACATTTGTTAACCAATTACCGATTTAAAATTTAACATACATATAGGTATTATCATTCTAAAAAGTATGTCAATTCCGGAATCTGAGTTTTCTATTTTCCAAGAGATTCGATGTCAAATTTGAAATTTCCGCTTTCCTAATTAAGATACAATGCTCAATTTTAATGGAAATTGTTTGTATTGTATCATATTTTGAAGATCCATTAATTTTTTTTAATCGTGGGCCGAGGAATTTTGCAAAAACCAACTTTTGCACCAAAAAAATTGCGAAAACTTTTCATAGGATGGAGATAATTTTTTTTTAATGCATGCATTGGATTTAGATGTATCATTTCCGATCTCAGAAATTTTTTTTTAAATTTGGATGAAAAAAACGTTTGCCATAGTTCAGGCGCATTACTCATTGGCGCTTCAAGGAAACTTATGCATCATAAATAAATTTATAATATTGATGTTGTTTCATTAATTTATATGATAGTAACAATTTGCTTAGTCATGTTAATTATTAATTTGTTTATTAACAAAATTTTGACAAAAAATTATAGAGAAAATCATACAAATATTCAATTATTTATTACATATTCTACTGTTTTTTTCTTTATATTATTATTGTCGAACAGTTCATTACCAAAATTTTTACAAAAAATTATAGAGAAAATTATACAAATATTGAATTATATATTACATATTATACTGTTTTTTTCCTTTATATTATTATTACCAATTACTTTATTTTTTACGAAAATTTCTATAAGCAAATGATATAAATATTTAATAATACATTAATAGTTTATTAAAGAAAACTATGCTCTTTATTTTATAAATTTGTGTTAGGACAAATTAATATCATTATGATTTTCTCTATAATTTTTTGTAAAGATTTTGTTGATAAACTGTTAGATAATAATAATATAAAGGAAAAAAACAGTAGAATATGTAATATATAATTGAATATTTGTATGGTTTTCTTTATATTTTTTTGTAAAAATTTTGTTAAAAAAACAAATTAATAATTAATATGACTAAACAAATTGTTACTATCATATAAATTAACAAAACATCAATATTATAATTATTACTTGTGATGCATAAGTTTCCTTGCAGCGTCAATGAATAATGCACCTGAACTATGGTAACCTGCCGACAGCGGTCTGCAGCAGCTATTTTTGATTACATTCGACCCAATTTTCGAAGGTTCACAGATCGTATGGAAGTGTATTTCTTGGATCCATAAAATTAACAGATAAAGGACAAGTATTAGAAAGCATCTTCTGCAAATTTGAGCCCTTAATATTCATTTGTCACGCCATTATGAATTTTTGAAAAAAAAAAACATTTTTTTCATCCATAATTAAATTTTTTTTGAGATCGGAAATAATACATCTAAATCCAATACACAAAAGTTATGGCAATTTTTTTGGTGCACAAATTGATTTTTGCAAAATTTCTCGGCACACAATTGAAAAAAATTTTTTGTTTTAATAGATCTCCAAAATATAAAACAATACAAACAATTTTCATTAAAATTGAGCATCGTATCTTAATTAGGAAAATTGAGGTGTAATTTTCAACTTTGACATCGAATTTCTCGGAAAATAAAAAATACAGATTCTGGGTTTGACATACTTTTTTAGAATGATAATACCTATATTTATGTTAAATTTTAAATCGGTAATTTGTTAATAAATGTCTGAAAAAAAAAATAAAAACCGTAAAATTTGTCGAATATATATATATATATATATATATATATATATATATATATATATATATATATATATATATATATATATATATATATATGTACAGTGGCGGATCCAGCCTCTCTCTTTTGGGGGGGGGGTGATATCACAAAAGTACAATATGGCAGACGAAAGCAAGATGTCGACGGGGGGGGGGGGGGTGGCGAGACACCAGCAACATTCCCATTTCTAGTGTAAAAGGCAGGGTCGGGTCTATCTTTCTGAATTTGAAACTCTTGGAGTTGGGGGGGGGCGATCACAAGAAAAAACAAGTTTCCAACAGGGTTGGAGGATGCGAGAACCATACACAATCTTAGTATAAGAGGCAGAATCGGGTCTATTTTCCTGAATTCAAAGCTCTTGGGAGATGGCTATCGTAAGAAAAACAAGTTGACAACGGGGAGGGGGAAGTGCCAGCAGCATACACATTCCTAGTATAAAAGGCAGAATCGGTTCCATTTTCATGAACTCAAAGCTCATGGGAAGGGGAGGGAAGATCGCAAGCATACCTTTTCCTATACTCTATTCAAGAGCTAGACAGAGTAATAACACTGGTACCGAAACCTCCAATGTACCTGCTCCAGTGTCGCAGGTAATTGAGGACTGCCGTAAATCTAATTATATTTAATTATATTTAAATATTATAAGCTATAAATTTACTGCAACAATAAAATATCTGATAGTTTCATATAATTTCTGTCAGTGAGAAAAGTACACCTTACACTGTGTCCTTAGTGATCTATCTTGTTTGCGCTTGTTTTTATATATTATTTGAAATTAGTGAGATACTCAAAAGATACGGCTTCCACCTCTATATTTATTCCAAAATCGTTAAACCGGGGCATTTTTCCTCAACGAAAAACTTATTACGATGAATGTTTATGATGCGTCAAGATATCAATATCTAGATAATAATCTTAAAAGCTCTGTTTAGATGTGTTCCAGCATGACAAGTGTTGTACGAATACTGAAGGAGAAAAAACGACTGGAATTGTTAGTACTCCCAAGCTACAATCGATCACAGGCAGACGAAAAGTCTCGTTGGAAGAAGAGACGTAAACTGCAATAAACGGAG
The DNA here is from genome assembly GCA_034092305.1 of Diaprepes abbreviatus. Classification (NCBI taxonomy): domain Eukaryota; kingdom Metazoa; phylum Arthropoda; class Insecta; order Coleoptera; family Curculionidae; genus Diaprepes; species Diaprepes abbreviatus. Next base: position 6,544,731 of record JASJET010000008.1, on the reverse strand, counting down.
TTGTAAATACATTTTATTATGAGAAGCAGATCCCAACCATCGACAAAATTCTCACTAAAATCAATGAAGATCGGGATTTACCTGAAATTAAAAGAACTGAGCTCTGGAAATTGCTCAGAGAACTTAATTTTTTCTGGGAAAAACCAGATAGGAAATCTGTTCTTATAGATTGTCCGGAAAATGTCCATTGGAGATGAAAATATCGCTCTTAAGTAAAAGGCAGAGTTGCTAGAAATAACACAACTTACAAAACTAGTAATTTAACTGAACTTTTGAAAGATTTTTTCCAATAAAGTTACTGTTGAAAATTGGGAAAAATCCATATAATAAAAGAATAAAAGAAAACGTGGAAACTCGATCTAATGATCGGTGAGATAGAGGAACCAATTATAATTAATTTGAGTGAAGATAGATTTCCTGACTGATTGCAAATTATATACGTAATGTTTACCAAGGTAAACACAATTTAATATTTAAATTTTCTGTAACATATAAAAATTAATTATATTTGACTCCCTTTTTAGTGTTTAATTGTAATTCTGCAGATGATTTAAGAAATAAATAAACTGAAACATCAAATATCCTAAAAATGTTTTTAATTCATAATAAAATGACCGATAGCCCCAAAAAAATTTTAATATTATATGGACGAATCTATTTTTTTATATATGTTTAACTTCTTGTATTTTTGACAATGGGTATTTTGTAAGTATTTAAATTATAACTAAAATATAAATTTTTTGACAAAAAAAGGTTAAGTTTTAGTCAGAATGTGCCTAAAACGGTTTCTATGCCAAAATTGAAAATAATAAAAATACAGTTGTGATTTGTGTTAAATATGTCAAAATTATCTATATTTTCTAATGTATGTGAATTATTAAGAAATCATAAGAAATAATATAATATTACAACAACTTTTTATTTTAGGTTTATTACCAAAATAATATTCTAAGCTATAAATACTTAGTCATAAAATAAACCTCCTTCCGACGCCTATGATCCTTTTTAACACTTCACACATCCAAATATCTATTGTTATCCAACCCAAATAGTCTATTATTATAGAGTGGTATTTCTGATTATAAAATTTCCAACCCATTCCTATGAAAAATATGTATGTGTTTAACAAATTTTACCAAAGACACCGGACTAAAGAACACAGGTAGTTTGCGAAGAAAAGAAAGGTAAAAAATTATTTATTACTCTCTCTAGTTCTGGAATAAACTATAGTATAAGAGGCAAAATCGAGAAAATTTTCCCGAATTTAAGGCGATCGCCCCCACAACCCCCCCCCCACCCCTTGGATCCGCGCCTGTATATATATGTATATATATATATATATATATATATATATATATATATATATATATATATATATATATCGATAACTAGTGGCGCCACCTATAACTATAAGAATCGATATGTTTTTTAATTCTCTACAACTTTTGTTTGAATCATTTTTCGATACAACTTTTACTTTTCGAGATAAACTAAAAAAAACAACAATTGTGGCCATTTTTGGTCCGCCATTTTTTTTTGCCCAGGTCTTTCAGAGTTGCCATCGAAATATGTTTTATAGGATGCTGAAATGAACACATTCTAGTAAAAAACCAATGTTACATTTTTGTCACTGAAGATCCTCCCTTCGTAATGATTTTTTTTTCACTTTTGTACGCTGTAGTATCTTCACCATAAAATTTGAGGCAATCTAAATTGAATATTGGTGGCTTAGTTTTTTTGTGATAAATATAAAGATAATAAATTCTAGTATTACCAGAATAAAAAACTTTCGAACAAAACTTAAATGGTGGTAGTCTGTATATATATATATATATATATATATATATATATATATATATATATATATATATATATATATATGTATATATATATATATATATATACATATATATATATATATATATATATATATATATATATATATATATATATATATATGTTCTGTTGAAAAAAATTAAATTATACAAGGTATAATTAGTAATGTCGCAAGATCAGACAATGATAAAATTGGGACAAACTTATCTCGTTTCGAAATTAGAGATTTGTCTCATTTTTAACCGACTTCTAAAAGAAGGAGGTTCTCAATTCGTCGACTATGTATTTTTTTTTTTATGTATGTACACCGATTACTCCGGAACGGCTGCACCGATTTGAATGAAATTTTTTTCGTTATGTAAAGGAAGTTGCTGCGGTGGTCCCGTATTTTTTTAGAAGAAATTGGTGCAGTAAAATCCAAGATGGCGCTTACAATATGGCGGCCAAAAAAATTAATTTTGTCCGATTTTCTCCAAAATTGGTATGAAGGAATGTTCGGGGTTGTACCCAACGAATCTGAAATTATTTTTAAAAAATTCAAAATGGCGGATCCAATATGGCCGACAAAAAAATTTAATTTAGTCCGATTGTCTCCAAATCTGGCATGGGGGAGTTTTCGAGGTTGCATATAACGAATCTGATATTATTTTTAAAAAATTCAATATGGCGGACGAAAAAATCAATTTTGTCCGATTTTCACCAAAATTGGTACGAGGGAGTTTTCGAGGTCGCGTATGACGAATCTAAAATAATTTTTAACAAATTCAAAATGGCGGATCCAATATGGCGGAAGAAAAAAATCAATTTTGTCCGATTTTCTCCAAAATTGGTACGGGGGAGTTTTCGGGGTCGCATATGACGAATCTAAAATAATTTTTAAAAAATTCAATTTGGCGGATCCAATATGGCCGACAAAAAAATTGTTTTTGTCCGATTTTTTCCAAAATTGGTACGGGGGAGTTTTTGGAGTCGCATATGACGAATCTAAAATAATTTTTAAATAATTCAATATGGCGGATCCAATATGGCGGACGAAAAAATCAATTTTGTCCGATTTTCTCCAAAATTGGTATAGGGAAGTTTTCGGGGCCTCATATAAAGAATCTGAAATTATTTTTAAAAAATTCAATATGGCAGACAAAAAATCAATTTTGTCCAATTTTCACCAAAATTGGTACGGTAGAGTTTTCGGGGTCACACATGACGAATTTAAAATTATTTTTAAAAAAATCAATATGGCATATCCAATATGGTGGATAAAAATTAATTTATTTTCTTTAAATATCGATATTGGAAAGTTTTGGGGCCCATATTACCAATCTACAATTAATTTGCAATTTAAGATAGTGGATTTTCTATGACAGACTAAATATTCGTTTGACCCAATTTGATTGGTATTTGGAAAACTCTAAGAACTAAAGAATTTTTAGTGGTTCATTTTAGGGTGATTTACAACTTTGGATATAATGTGCGCTAAAAAGTGAAAAATAACAATAAATTTTTATATGAAATTGAACTTTTTAAAGTCGGCGCCAAATTATTTGTAAATAAATAACTAGTAATATATACAAATTATGGTAAGAAAGCAATTACAAATAAAGTATTTTTAATCTGTTTATGCAAATCACATTTTGTCAGGTAATAGTTTGGCGCCGACTTCAAAAAGTTCAATTTCATATAAAAATTTATTGTTATTTTTCACTTTTTAGCGCACTTTTAGAAGTCGGTTCAATTTTTTTATAAAAATTTTTTTACTCAAAAAGTCACGTCTGGACATAAGAAGAGTTGGATGTTTTATTATAGAAGACAACAATTTTTTATAGCTTAATTAAACGTTTATGTTATAATATAGTTATTATATGAAATTAGTTCATATTGTAAGTTAAAAACATATTAAAACTACATTAATATAAATGTTGATTTCCTCAAATTATCGAAAAATTGCCTTGTTATGTGAACCTCAAACCTATTTTATAACGTTATGTTAGTCACTTTTACATTTTGTATAAGTTTGTTCGATTAAAATGCTATCTTTAGAACAATAGCTCAGAAGTCGGGAGTCTATCTTAAAATACTATTTGATTTGCGGCCTAAAACAATAATTCATATTTTCATTGTTAACATTATTCTGGAAAACGAATAGTTAAAAAAACTGCTCTGGATATTGAACCGTTTTTTCCTATTAACAAAAACTGCCCTAAATACTAGTGTACCTGTACCGAGGCTCTTACTGTGACATTTCATGATGGTATAAACAACGTTAAAACATTTTTGCCCATAGATATACAGATTTATCTGAATATTTATATAATCCCGATATTAAAAATTTATTTTCGTACTCATTTTAGATATGCATTGATTCCTCTGTCACCCCACAACATTTAATTTATTGTAATTGTTTTAAATTTTACGAGCTTTGCCATTTTTTACTTAGATAACACACTAAAAAATAAATGGTATTATTCATAAGATAACAATGATTTTTATTGCAATAATTAGAGAAAAAATATTAATGCGCTCCCGTTTCTATCGCGGGCTTGAAATTAATGTGACCAGGCAACGTAAATAGTATCTGAAGGAACTGACAAAAATTAACAAGATAATCTTGATATGCGCCAGGGTACAAGGCTATTGAAAGAAATGTGAAAGCGGACTTCCCACGAAGAGTGATATTCTAGAACTTTATTACAATAAAATCTCGTCGAAAAGTGTTTCAAACAGCTAAACTTCTCAAACAACTAGATAGCAAATCTAGACGAGACATATACTTGAAAGTAACAAAAATCTTAAAATACTATTTCCAAGAAATTTTCAGGCCATTTTCAGCAACTAGAACTGTCAAATACCTTTATATACTTTCCACTGCTATTTAATAGTTTACATGATTTAGAAACAAATGGCGCCAAATTATCATTTTATTGATCTTCGTGCTCAAGGAGTGGTATTGAAAAATTTTATATTCAAAATTCTGTCATAACTTCAACCTCCGACTATATCTTCCGATGACGGACCCTTAATATTAGATTTAAATAAAAATTAATCTAAATTACTACCTATTTTGTCTAAAAACAAAAATGCAAGAGTCCTCTTTATATAATTTTCATGTTTAGAGCTATAATTTAAAGTTAAGAGATATGTATATACTTTTCCAGAAACGAGAACATTTTTTGTGACGTTTGTAACCCTTCAATTTATCAAATTTAACTGAGCTGTTTAAAAAAATAAAAACACCACAAACCTATTATAAATTATCTTCTTAATTAGTGTAATTTGTTTAAAGTAAATTAAACTGTAGTCACTTTCCCTACTGATAATTCTGAACCCTTATTATTCTTGGCCGTAATGACAAGTTAGGGCAATTTATATCAGACAGACCAACATTGCCTAACATGGAGACAGAAGCCTCATTACTTTTAAAAGTGCCATTTTTTAAATGGATCGTTATTACATTGCCGTGACGCGATTTTTGTTATATATATTCATATTAATAAGGAAAAAAACCCTTTTTTGATTCCGTCAAACTTTCTAGAATTCATTTTTCTCTTCTTCAAGACATCTCTACAATATAAATTAAACAGTTAGAGTATTAAAACCTAACCTATAATTATTAAGTAACTCACTAATGTGGTTTGGATATGAAACAAGTAAATATGTGAAAAACAGGGGAAAAAAGCGACTATTTCACCATTTTGTAGTGACAAATGTCAGATGCCAACCGAGATAAGTGGCGCGAGTAGCCTAAGTAGTTAAGGAACCTCCTGGATAGTCCATCACGAGATGAATAAATTTTATCCATTAAATTCACATGTAAAAAATATCAAACAAGTAATTTTCTATTTTTATTTTTCTATTTTTGCTAAACCTTATAAGTGACTACGCCACTGTTTTACAGATTCGTATCATATTTCTTGACTATCTAGGTCTCCCGCGCCACTTTTCTCGGTTGACACCTGACATTTGGCACTATAAAATAGTCGAGTAGGATGTTTGGCTGTTTCGTGATTTTTAAAAGTTAAACAAATTTTTATAATCCTATCATATTATGCCTTTAAATATAATTAATATATCATAATAATATAATTAATTAATATCCAAACCACATTGGCGAGTTACTTAATAATTATAAGTTAGGTTTTAATGCTATAACTCTTTAATTTATATTGTAGAGATGTCCTGAAGAAGAGAAAAATAAATTCTCGAAAGCTTGATAGAATAAAAAAGGTTTCTTCTTTATCAAGGCCAAAAAATTTAAATATATTGCGTCCTCAATAACCCTAGTTTGGAATATTTTTTGACTAGTAATTCGCGACTACTGCCCCATTATATATATATATATATATATATATATATATATATATATATATATATATATATAGCACTTTTTACCTCAACCGTGTCAGGGCTGAGAAAAAAAAATTGAGCTAAGAGGACTTAAAAAACGTGCGACCGCTGAAAAAGATACAAACTTTCGAATGTCGTGTGGTCTTTTCAAGATTATCCAAATGACGGCTGCAGTATTGTGGTTTACAGGGAATCTGCAGGATAATCAGCAAAATGTTATTGTTAGCAAAAATTAATGTTCAATAAATATAGGCCCAGCGGCTCAAAATGTTTGTAAGCACTAGCAGACATCGTTAAGCCAATTTAAACATTTCAAAATGGCTGCTTCAGCATGATGTGGATATAACAAAAATTAATGGTCCTAAAATATATACGTTGTTGCTCAAAATGTTCGCAGTGATACCTTTTTTCGAACGTCGTTTGGCTCCTTAAAAATTTTTTTCCCTAGAGGCAATGAGCTCCATCTATCCAAGAGAGCAAATAGAACTCTTTGCGAAACTTGCTCCTCTATGGATACGAGGATTTAGAGGCATACATTTATGATCATTCATTGGCCACTGACCTACTCTAAAAAAAGCATTTTAGATCCGCCACTGGCCTCCACGAAAATTTCTATGAAATTTTGTTGGGGGTGGATGGATCGTGCACCTGTTACACTCCTTTTTTAGCGAATTTTCGGCATTTTTAAATATTTCGTCGAGCTAAACGACGTTTGAAGGCGGGTATTCTTGTGAAAATCTCGAGCCTCGAGCCATATTGGGCTGATGATATTTTTATTTTGCTGAAAACAGGCTCCATTTTGTAGCCACCATTTGGGAAGTTGTTACAGGCCATTGACATTTAAACCTGTGTACCGTCGCACGTTTTTGATTCCAGTCCTAACTCAATTATCGTGAAACGTATATATGTATATGTACAGGGTGTTCAAAAATTACTAGATCCTTCTCTATCTCCGGAAATACATAACCTAGGAAAAAATGACTGCTCAAAGGTTATAGGATTTTGTCCGCGCAATCTCAAGGAGATCTTAAATTTTACCTTGGGTCTGACCGTCAAGGTTATTCGAAGGTATAGTTGAGTTTTTTAAATAAAAACTACAATTTTTTATTGCAGAAATGGAAAACGATGTAAGTAACATAAGGGGTAATATCATATCTGGAGGACAGATCGATGGGAAAAAATTTTTCCTACAAAAGTTTCAGGAAATCGAACAATGCATCTTAAAGTGACATTAAATTTGACTTGAATTTTGATCTCCAAGGTCATTAAAAAGTCAACCTCAGAATCTCAATTGATGCCTCATACTTTCTCCACAGGTGGAAAGATCAATAAATTTTACATCCACATATGATATTGACCTTGACGTTGAAGTCAAAATCAGGTCATAAAAGTATCAGAAAAAATAACTCGCACAAAAGTTGTAGGATTTCACTCACGAAATCTCATGATAATCTCTAATTTGACTTTGACCTTGACTTTCGGGGTCATTTAAAAGTCAATTGTAGAATTTCAAATGAAACCTACTTCTTTCGACATCACAGATTGAAAAAGCAATCAATTTTACGTCCCTGATATCAACTGGCTAGACTAGCGTGCTTCCCTTTAAGAACCATGTTTCTAAATGAATACAGCTATTCTAGAAAAAGAAATGCCCATTACATTGACCTTGTTGTGATCCTAACTTCAAATTCAAGTCCGGTTTAGATCTATAAAAGTCTGGTTCAGATGTAAAATGCACTGCTCTTCTATTTGTGAGTCCAGGTTAAAATTCTGAAATGGACCTTCTAGTAACCTTGAGGGTAATTGTCAGGGTCACATTTAAGATCCCCATTAGATAGTCGAAGTGCTTTCCCGTATTGTCACTATTTTTAAAAATAAGGGTCTTACTATTTTGACCTTGCTATGACCTCAGCTTTGACCTCAACTTTTAGGTCAAGGCATGGATATAAAATTACTGCTCTTTCTATCTATGATATTAAGAGAAGTAGGTCTCATTCAAAATTCTGAAGTTGACCTTTAAATACATAAAAGGTCAAGGTTGAGGTCAAATTTGAAGTCATCATAAGATTGCCCGAGTAAAGTTCTATAACTTTTGAACGTGTGTGGGGTCAAAAGTAGGAGGTCTCATTTAATATTTTGAAGTTGCACATATATAATAAACTGTTTGTCAGTTCATGCTTTCCTTCGCAACTGCTGATATGAGTTGTTTGGAATGTGCTATATTTACACGGAATTGACGAGAAGTCCAATGTTCATTGCTTTATTTCTGGAAAATACCAAAAAGGCTTTTTATTAAGTGCTTATGTAGATCTAACATAACTTCAGCTATCGGTCTAGAGTATCAATAAAAATATATTAAAAATGTGGTGAAAAAGAAGAAGGTGAAAATACCGAATTTTCAAAAATTAACTTACACCTTCGAAAATTTAAGGAAACCGTAAACCACTATTCAAAATGTTTGAGCAAGTTTGCTACGAAAAATTATTTGTAATTATCGGCAACCTCGCTATTTTTAGGATTAAGAAAATAAGATCGGAAATAAAGAGAGTCTCTGAAAACGGTCAGAACAGACAAATCGCATAACGGTATGCAAATTTAAAAGTTCAGAATTTTCGGGCTTTTGCGGACGAGTTTGATCGGAAAGGTGTATACGGTGGGATTCCGGACGAAAGGTATTTCCCTTTTCCTGTTTCCTTAATCTCTTTCCTGATTGTGAGTACCCTCAAAATACCTGGTAGAAGTAAAGAAAATTAACCAGCAGATATCGAAGTTTTCCGGTAAGTCATTTAAGTTAGGATAAGCAGATTTTTACAGGGTATTTTTTAATACTCTTCAAAATAAATTATCCATGTTTTGGTCCTGTTCGAGTCGAATATCGGTTAAATTTTGATGATATCTGAGAATTTTTTATTGTTTACGGTGAACGATAAAGAATAAAAACTTGGGTTTTTTTGGGGTACTGATTTCAGCAAACGGGTTGCTGTTGAACGGTGTTGCCAGTTGTCAAAGATAATACGCAGTTTGGCTAATTTGATCGGTGACAACTAATAATTAATTTGATTATTGTTTCGCGGATAATTATTTAAAAATAAAAATAATAGTATCGGGTCTATTATTAATTTAGAAATTTATTATTTCATTTTAGAGCAATTTATAATAAAATTTATGGTTTTTTCAATTTATTACGGTAATAATTTGAAGTTAGGTTGCCTTTAAATACAGAGTGTTGAATTATTTGGGGCCGTTCATTTTCAACATTATTTGTTTTTTCATTTTGGATAAAATTAATTACTGTTTTGGCTAGGATTGAAAGGATTTCATTTATTCAGTTTTAAACTTTTGATAATTATAATAAATTAAAATGAGTACCACAGCGGAACGCAAATTTAAAAGACTAAATTCCAAGAAGGAGTCTTTATTTTTGATTATACAAAATTTGTATGATTTGACAAAAAATATTTCCCAGCAGTCGCAAAGAGAGAAATTTGAACTCTTGTATTCATCATTAGAGTCAACAAGAGATTCTTTAATTATTGTCATTGATGAAATTAATGACATTGGTTTTGATATTAAAGACGATTTTATTCCAGATTATCAGATTCTTTCTACTATTAATGAAATGTGTTGTCATATTCAAGTAGCAGCGGCTAAAATAAAGGCTACTCGGGCTAATCCTTCAGATAGTACGCTAGTAGATCCAAATAGAGTGTTGCCTTCTTTACCAAAAATTGAGTTGCCAGAATTTTCAGGTGAAATCCGGCAACGGGAAACATTTAATGCCATTTATAAAAGTTTAATTCATAATAATTCTACTTTAAATAAAACGGAAAAGGTTCATTATTTGATAGGGCGTTTACGCGGTTCAGCCTTAAGTATGTGCTCGGGAATAGCACCAACGGGCGATAATTATGACATAATTTGGCAGTCACTTTTGGATAGATATCAGGATAAACGATACTTAGCCAATAATTATTTGGATCAAATTATGAATTTTAAAAGTCTAAATGTGGAATCGGCAAAAAATTTAAATTTGTTTTTGGAGAGGTTTGATGTAGCGGTTAGTGCACTTAAAAAATTAAATTTACCGGATTTATCTGATTTTATTTTATTTTATCTGGCTCGAAATAAGTTAGATATTGAGACGGTTAAAACTTTCGATAGTTTTAAACGCAGTTCGAGTATTCCTACATATACTGATCTTGTTACTTTTGTAAAGGAGCAATCAAAATTGTTAAATTTAAATAAATCCACTAGTTCTCTAGCCTCGTCTCCTCGTAATACAAAATTCTTTTCGGGTCAGGTTAGAGGTGACGGTAAAATAAAACCCACACTTTGCGTATTTTGTAAAAAAGGTGGGCATTATTTGGGACGTTGTGAAAAGTTTAAGGCACTTACACCATCAAAAAGATATGAAACGGTTAAAAATAATAATTGGTGTTATAATTGTTTATCTCCCAAGTATGGGGTTCGGTCCTGTCCTACAGGTAGGACATGTTTAGAATGTTCTAAAAAACACCACATTTTGCTCCACATGGGGAAACCGGTTAAAGAAAAAATATGTGAGGATGAGGAAGCGGTATCCTTAGAATCACCAACGGATAGTCAGCAGTCACTTTGCTCTACGATTTCGAAAAATTGCAATTTAAATTGTAGTAGTACGGTTTTATTATCTACAGCGGTGGTTTATGTTCTAAATAGTCCAGTTTTAAATGCAACGGCAAGGTTTATTTTAGACACCGGTAGTCAAGTAAATCTATTAACAGTGAAATGTTGTAAGAAATTGGGACTAAATATTTCGAAAACTTATTCTTCAGTTCAAGGTTTGGGTGAAAGTTCACAAAAGGTGAAAGGTAAGACGGAGTTAGTGATCGGTTCTCGATATAACAAAGAAAATATATACAATATTAGTGCTTTTTTGGTGGAAAAAATTACGGATAAGTTGCCTAAATTACCTGTCGATTCAAAATTTCTTCCTGAATGGAAAAATATTGATTTAGCGGATATGCGATATTCAGAACCAGGGGAAATAGACGGCATTATAGGCGCAGAATTATTTCCTTATATTTTTGGAAAATCTCGGATAACTCGTGATGATTGTTCACCTGTTGCGATGGAAACTGTTTTTGGTTACGTAATAATGGGACAAGTGCCTAACGTTGTTCCAACCGCGCAATTAACTTTTTTAACTCAACAAGACGACTCATGTGTTGAAGAGCTTTTGAATAAATTTTGGGAGCTGGAGCAGGTTCCACAGCGATCGATATTTAATCCGGAAGAGTTGAAATGCGAGGACATATTTCTTAAAACATATAGCCGTGACAAAGTCACAGGAAAATTTTGCGTGGCGCTACCTTTTAAACATAATCCAAAGAATTTAGGAGATTCTAAAAGAAATGCTCAATTTCGGTTGTTATCATTGGAAAAACGGTTAAATAAGTTTCCAAATCTGAGATTCGAGTACAACAAGGCTATGAGCGATTTTATTGATCAGGGTCATATGCAAATTCTAAGGAATGATTCGGCAGATGATTTAAGCTATTACATTCCTCATCACGCAGTAGTTAAGTTGGAAAGCTCTAGTACTCCCCTTCGAGTAGTGTTAGACGCAAGTGCGCCCTCGGACTCTGACGTGTCATTGAATGACATTTTGTATAATGGTCCTAAATTACAAGCGGATATTTTTACACTTCTTTTAAACTTTCGGTTATTTAAAATTGCAATGACGGCAGATATTCGGCAAATGTATCGGCAAATAAATATAGTAAAGGAACACTGGCCTTTTCAACGACTATTATGGCGTTTTGATCCAAAGGATCAACTTGAAACCTATGAACTTACGGTAGTTGCATTCGGGGTAAAATCATCTCCCTACTTAGCGTTGCGGGTTATTCAACAGTTAGTAGAGGATGAAAAGGAAAAATATCCCTTGGCTGCCAGCTTTATAAGCAGGGATTTGTATATGGATGACTTAGTGTCTAGTATACCATCGGAAGATCAAGCACATCAACTTTATCAAGAATCAGTCCAACTTTTCACAGCGGGAGCGTTTGAATTAACGAAATTCTCAACGAACTCTCGAAAATTATTAAATAAAATTCCAGTTAATAAGCGACTTTCAAAAGATGTGACCTTTAAATCGGATACTAAAATTTTAGGCATGCGTTGGAACCCAGAATTGGATATTCTTAGTTTTAAACTTGATGTTCCCCACGAGAAATGTACAAAACGAACTCTTCTATCATCGGTCGCACGGTGTTATGATCCTATTGGTTTAATATCTCCTTTCATTTTCTTTTTGAAATTACTTGTAAAACAATTATGGAAATTAAAAATTGACTGGGATGCAGAGCCTCCAGAAAATGTACGGCATATCTGGAAAAATGTTCGGTTAGAGTGGAACGAAATTTATAAATTAGAATTTCCACGTCATTTAGGTGTTACAGAGGACACACCAGTTACAATTTTGGCTTTTGCAGATGCTAGTCAGGACGGTTACGGAGCGGTAGTTTATTCAAAGGTCTTAAATGAAGAAGGTGCAGCGATAATTAGATTGGTTTGTGCAAAATCCAAGGTTTCTCCGTTTAAGTTAGTAACCATTCCACGATTAGAATTGTGCGCGGCTCTTCTCTTATCCAATTTGGTTAGGCATATTATACATACATACGCAAATAGGATAGTTATTACAAAAATATTTGACTTTTCAGATTCATCGACGGTACTGAATTGGTTAAATTCACCGTTTGTAAAAGATGTATTTGTAGCAAATCGAGTGAGTCAAATTAAAGAAAATATTCCGGACGCACAATGGCGACATATTGAGGGAATCGGGAATCCTGCAGATTGTTTGTCTAGAGGACTTACTCCACGGCAGTTAATTAATCATCCATTATGGGTATCGGGCCCTGAGTGGATGCAATTTTCGGAGATGGATTGGCCTGTTAAACAAATAGGCTTTTCAAGTATGCAAGTCTCGGATGTTTTCAAGGATGTTTTCATTATGACTAACGAGGAGAAAAATCATCCTCTTTTGGAGTTAGTTGAAAAATGTTCTTCTTGGTTAAAAATTTTACGCATTACAGTCTGGGTTCTCAGATTTCTGAAGCTACTTCCAATAAAAGGTTTTATCTCGGTCACAGACTTGCACCGGGCTGAGACAACCTTAATAAAATTAGTTCAAGCCAAGTATTTTGACAGTGATATAAGGTTATTAACGGCAGGTAAAAGGTGCTCTACTAAACTTTGGAAACTAAAACCCTTCTTACACAACGGATTGTTAAGAGTGGGCGGTCGGCTCACAAATTCTACTCTTTCTTTCTTTCAAAAACATCCCATGATTTTGCCTGCTAAAGACCCTCTAGTGGCATTACTAGTAGATTTTAATCATTTAATTAATTTACATACCGGACCATATTTATTGGAGGCTATTCTTCGGCAAAATTATTGGATTTTGGGGGGTAGAAATTTGATCCGAAGTAGAGTTCATAAGTGTAATAAATGTTTTCGAATGAAACCTCTAAACCTGACGCCACGGATGGCAGACTTACCTACTCAGAGGGTATCGCAAACTAAACCATTTTTACACACGGGAGTAGATTATTTTGGGCCTATAAGCCTTACTCTAGGTAAAAGGAGGGGATCACAAGTTTATAAGGCATACGGTTGTCTATTTGTTTGTATGAGTGTCAAGGCTGTTCATTTAGAATTAGTAAGTTCTCTATCTACAGCACACTTTTTGCAAGCATTTAAAAGGTTTTTATCTCGACGCGGTCCGTGTCAAGTAATGTATTCGGATCACGGTACTAATTTCGTAGGAGCAAAAAAGGTATTACGAGAAATCAATAACTTAGTGAATTCAGTGGAATATAAAGATATGATTTTATCGGAACTGGCAAGGGATGGTATTGAATGGAGATTTAATACTCCTTACGGACCCCATCAAGGAGGGTTGTGGGAGAGTAATGTCAAGGCAGTAAAAAATCATCTTTATCGAGTCATCGGGGACCAATTATTGACTTATGAGGAAATGGCAACATTGTTTACGCAAATTGAAGCGTTACTCAATTCACGTCCACTCTGTCGATTATCTTCGGATGCTCTGGCTCCCGATGCTTTAACGCCAGCTCATTTTTTGACTCTTGTGCCACTTAGAGGGCTACCGACTGAAGATTTGTCGGATGTTCGAATTAACCGATTAGACAGGTTCCAGTTAATTGACAGGATGATCCAGGATTTCTGGAAACGCTGGCGTTTGGAGTATTTGACCAGTTTGCAGATTAGAGAAAAGTGGACGGAAAATTCTCCTTCGGTAAAAGTTGGAACAGTGGTGGTTCTGAAAACTGATAATTCTCCCCCACTCCATTGGCCGTTGGCTAGGATTATAAACGTACATCCTGGAAAGGATGGAGTGGTTCGCACTGTTACGGTTAAAACTAGCAAAGGTATTTTTGTCCGTCCGGTGGTAAAGATATGTCCGTTACCATCCCAATAGACTTGCGAATCCACTGTGGTGTTAACAGAATTTTTTATTTTTTTGAAATTGTAATAAGAATTTTATTATCATTATTATGTTTTGGTTGAATATAACCCTGTTTTGGGTTTAATGCGGTTTAATTTAATTTTTGATGGTATAGTATAGGTTTTTTTTATTTTTTTTTATTTTTTCAATCTTGGCTGAAAAACAATTTTTCAGGGCGGGGGGTATGTTTGAGCAAGTTTGCTACGAAAAATTATTTGTAATTATCGGCAACCTCGCTATTTTTAGGATTAAGAAAATAAGATCGGAAATAAAGAGAGTCTCTGAAAACGGTCAGAACAGACAAATCGCATAACGGTATGCAAATTTAAAAGTTCAGAATTTTCGGGCTTTTGCGGACGAGTTTGATCGGAAAGGTGTATACGGTGGGATTCCGGACGAAAGGTATTTCCCTTTTCCTGTTTCCTTAATCTCTTTCCTGATTGTGAGTACCCTCAAAATACCTGGTAGAAGTAAAGAAAATTAACCAGCAGATATCGAAGTTTTCCGGTAAGTCATTTAAGTTAGGATAAGCAGATTTTTACAGGGTATTTTTTAATACTCTTCAAAATAAATTATCCACAAAATTTGTTTTCGATTTATGTAACTTTGGCAAACACGAACTGAAAACAGTATCATTTTGCGCTCAAGTGTCGCGCTTGGACAGTTGAAGTGAGATGCCTCATATATGTAAAAAAATCATTCGCCTATAAAATTATTATAAAAATTTACGATACATTTGTTGCAAAAGCTGTTTGGTCGATCAATACCATTTATTGGAAAATTTATTTATTGAAATACGAAATTTAATGTGGAAAAATGCCGGAAGCATCGGCTGGGTTTAAAGTTGTTTCCGTTTCAATTGTTTACAAGGCAAGGAAGGACCTGAACACGGCTCAAGATATCCAACCGAATAATATGTTTTAATCAAACTTATGAAAAGAATTGGTAATGAAAGAAAATTTATTGAGCTTGCCTAAGTGAAAAATAAAGGAACTGAAGTTTACAGTAAACATATTCTGTGTGTAATCGAGAAAAATTAAACATCCCCCAAAAACTCCTGGCCTGGGGTTTTGACTATCTCTACTATATGTTTTTGGAGTCGCTGAATCCGAATTCGGGGACTAATAACCTCCGTCACGTCAGGCTTTTACCATAACCTCATAAAACTTCAAAATTAAGACTACTAAGCTTTACTGAACGGTTTTAAGCGAAAACCAATACTGTTAAATCCCTAACAACTCCATGCTCCAAGGACCCTATGATTTAAAGATCTCACAACCTCATCACTTTATAATTCTATAGCCCCATAATCATGATACAAAAATCATTACACCTAATCTCCCATAGCGAAATAACTTGTAGTCATCTCAACTTTTTTAACCTCTAGCTGCTGAGATCCATGATCCAATAGCACTATAACCCTATGACTCCTTGAGCCCATGACTATAACCCCATAACAATGTAACTCTAATCATTACACTCATAAAAGAGCTTATGATGGTCTCAATTCCTTCAAATTGTGGCTATTGAACCCGAAGACTTCATAACCTCATAACCATGTTATTAAAGTAATTACACTCAATCTCCCATGGTGGAAGAACTTATGGTGACTTTAATTTATTCACACCATGGTACTGAACCCATGATATCATAACCCTAATGATTTCAGTGAGATGATTTTGGGGTTCTTGAGTCATGATATTATGGAGTTGTGGGATTATGGTGTTATCGGGTGTTAGGTCATAGGGTTATTAGGGGTTTAACAGCATTTATTCTGGGTTAAAAACGCTTAATAATGCTTAATAGTCAAATTTTGAGGTATTTTGAGGTTGTGGCAAAACCCTGATGTGATGGGATTTAGTGAACCCCGGATTCGGATTCAGCGACCCCAAAAACATATGGTAGACATAGAAAGAATCCAAACCAGAAATTTTTTTGTATAGTTCTGTTATTTATATGTAATAAAATTATGTGCCCTTTTTGGAAAAATGTAGAAAATAAAATATAGTAATGTTTAGAGAAATATGTGATTTTTGATCAAAAATGACGATTAAAAAAAACATTTTTTATTAAAAAAAATATTTGCAAAATTTCTGCATGCGTGTTATATTCTTTCCTCAAAATTTCATCTAAGCTATTTCAATAGTTTTGTGAAATTTGGCCCTACACAGAAATCATACCCGATTCACAATAGCCGTGAATTCTAAATGCTACCATAAAAATTACATATATTATTATATACTCTATCATTTTATTAACCTTATTTCACATGGGTCGTTATATACTATTCTATACATGGTTCCCTAATAATTCTTTTCACATATTTCTAAAAAAAAATATTAATATTAAAGGAAAAATCACAGTAACATTTTTAAATATAATTAATAATAAAGGTATAATTTGTTTTAACTAAATTAAACTGTAGTCACTTTCCCAGTAATAATACTGAACCCTTATTATTTTTGCGAGTAATGACAAGTGGTGGTAATTTATAATAGGGACTGTCCAACGTTCCTTAACATGATGGCAGGAGTCGTATTACTTTCAAAATTATTGTTTTAATAAATGGATCCTTATTAAATCCAGTGCCCAAAGCTTACCCCTCGGTTTCAATGAGAGGGTCGTAAATGAAAGAGAGATAAAATAGCAAAAGCTGTGTTTTCTTTATCCTCAAATGGTGTCGTGGATAACACCCGTTGTCTAAAGCCTAAAATATTACATAAATAATACACCTTTTTAAGAGAAAATATATTTCTCTTTTCATATTTTGTTAAATAAATACAGTTGTTTTGACCAATAAAAGTTTTAACAAATATATACAGAGATATTCTTTCTTATTTCAGTTTTAAATACATATGAAAAATGTGTATCTACATCAAATAAAGTCACACTTACAACTAGTCTATTTGAGAAAAATGTAGTTTCATTTACAAATTACCTCTAAGGCTTGCACAAAATTAATTGCTTGCACAGAACTGTTTTAAACTTTTTAGACTTAATATATTCAAATATACAACTAAAAACAACCTGATATAACAGGGGTCTGTATTGAGGAACGCTCATCTAAACTGTCCACAAAAGCCGATCTGAACCCTATATATACACTTTTGATCGATATCATAAGATTAAGGATCTTTCTAGAAAGATTTTCATTCTACATGGTGTAACGAAAATAAGTAGAAGGAGTAACCTGGCGATTTCTAAACCTTCCGTCCTCGACGTTCCATGTTAAAAATAAAGAAATTTAATTTTCCAGTTCCAGACCTTCTCCTGAGAAAATTAACAAAGGTAAAATTAATTAACTAAATTATGAAATCGTAAAAATAAAGCTAAATCCCTACAAACTATAAACATAAACTAATACTATGAAATGTATAACGCTATAAAATTATAGTATATATATATATATATATATATATATATATATATATATATATATATATAGAATAAAATCTTGGCTAAGCGGACGTGAAATTTGTCAATCCACATCATTCTCGAGTTAAAAAGTGCGGAGCACTCCAAAGTATGGGAAAATTCCGGGTCCGAAAGATGGCGACAGCGCTGTTTCGTCCTAATATAGGACTCGTCAGGCCACCGCATTCGGTACAAACAATCATCTCGCCTTTGCATCCTATAAATCTGAATTTAAAATCAAAAATAGCAAATAAGACGAAAAAGGCGACATCTCGATGGTTCACTTGATAACACAAGAACCATACAAATTAATAAAGTTTGTAAAAACCGAAATGTGGTGGCGCGATGGTGAATTAAAACAGAAATATATACAATCGAGTGCACGAAACGCGTTACCCAAAAGGCAGGGATCGCACTATTCGGTATTGGCAATCAGGTTTACTCCTAATTTTAGCAGCCAAAGCGACGTGTCGCACCAAACGATCCCGCCATTGAGAGCACCGTTTAGCGTTTTTCAAAGTCAAACAAGTAAATAAATAAATAGATAACTTTTTGTCCATGTAATTTAAAATAAAATAGAATAAATTCTTGGCTAAGCTGGCGGTTTTTACAAACTTTGATAATTTGTGTGTTTCTTGTGTTATCAAGTGAACCATCTAGATGTCGCCTTTGTCGTCTTGTTTGCTGTTTTTGATTTTAAATTCACGTTTATAGGATGCAAAGGCAAGATGATGGTTTGTACCGAATGCAGTGCCCTGATGAGTCCCATATTAGGACGAAACAGCGCTGTCACTATCTTTCGGATCCGGAATTTTTCCATACTTTGGAGTGCTCCGCACTTTTAAACACGTGAATGATATGGATTGACAAATTTCACGTCCGCTTAGCCAAGATTTTATTCTATTTTATTTTAAATTACACCGACAAAAAGTATCTATTTATTTATTTACCTGTTTGGCTTTGAAACATGCTAAACGGTGCTCTCATGGAGGGATCGTTTGGTGCGACACGTGACTTTGACTGCTGAAATTAGCAGTAAGCCTGGTTGCCAGTACCAAAAAATGCGACCCCTATGTTTTGGGTAGCGCGTTTCGTGTACTCGATTGCATATATTTCTGTTTTAATTCACCATCGTGACACCACATGGCGGTTTTTACAAACTTTGTAAATTTGTATGGTTCTTGTGTTATCAAGTGAACCATCGAGAAGTCGCCTTGTCGTCTTGTCTGCTGGTTTTGATTTTAAATTCAGCTTTATAGGATGCAAAGGCGAGATGGTGGTTTTTACCGAATGCGGTGGCCTGATGAGTCCCATATTAGGACGAAACAGCGCTGTCGCCATCTTTCGGATCCGGAATTTTTCCATACTTTGGAGTGCTCCGCACTTTTTAACACGAGTATGATGTGGATTGACAAATTTCACGTCCGCTTAGCCAAGATTTTATTCTAACTTATCTATTTATATGTTTATGCGGCTTTCACGGATTCCCCCGTGTGAGATGCAATAGCAGTGGATATATCCACATTATGCCGCTTTTGTGCTGAAATCACATTCAGAAAACATATAACTATATGTAGCTCCGCATTCGAATGAAGTAAAAAGCGAACAGTAAATGCAAACTTCTCTCCATCATATCCTTTGTGTTAGAGGTTGCACAGTTAGAATAAATTGTAATAAAACGCAATTTATCCCATTCCACCATCATTGAGATGATCGCCCACCTGTACCACCATACCGAGAAGAAAGTCAAAACTTACCCTCCCCGCCACAGTGATACGGCAGAGGTACATGTTTCGTCTCTACTAGACTCATCAGGGTACCGACATGCACCTGACTGTGCAAAGGACAGATCGGAAGGAAGCATGCAAATACTGAACGCGGCTTCGCCGACTTCCCGCCGGATGGCGTATATGTGTTTATGCGGCTTTCACGGATTCCTCCGTGTGAGATGCAATAGCAGTGGATATATCCACATTATGCCGTTGTAGTGCTGAAATCACATTCAGCAAACATACAACTATATTTGCATGCTTCCTTCCGATCTGTCCTTTGCGCAGCCAGGTGCATGTCGGTACCCTGATGAGTCTAGTAGAGACGAAACATGTACCTCTGCCGTATCACTGTGGCGGGGAGGGTAAGTTTTGACTTTCTTCTCGGTATGGTGGTACAGGTGGGCCATCATCTCAATGGTGGTGGAATGGGATAAATTGCGTTTTATTACAATTTATTCTAACTGTGCAACCTCTAACACAGAAAGGATATGATGGAGAGAAGTTTGCATTTACTGTTCGCTTTTTACTTCATATATATATATATATATATATATATATATATATATATATATATATATATATATATATATATATATATATAAGTTTGCATTTACTGTTCGCTTTTTACTTCATATATATATATATATATATATATATATATATATATATATATATATATATATATATATATATATATATATATATAAGTTCTAGCGAAGTTTTTACGGATGGGAAAGCGTGATTCAGTATTAATCAAGAAATACATGTTCTCTAATCAACCTCAAGATTATGCGATTCTGTTTAGAGGAATTTAATACATATGAGAGTTGAAAACAAAACATAGAATTCAATAAAATTGATATAATTAATATAATAAAAAAATTTCATTATTACGTTTCGTTATTCTCTTTTGTTGTTAAACACTTTTAAAAAATCGTTATTTCAGTAAGAAAAAAATAAATCGGCGTCGTTTAGTTGCCTACATGTTATTCTCCTTTCGGAGAGAGAAAAAGAAAAGAATATATAGAATAGAATATCCTGCCGACATATATCAGAATTTATATTTTATATAGCAGTTGTTGCCTACGAATGTTACCCTCAATTCGATACAGCTCCACTGGAGACCATGAGGTGATCGAAACGCGTAAGGAGGGAGGACCAGAGTTTACAGGAAAAAAACTGTTGCTATATATTCTTTCCTTTTCCTTTGCCTGAAAAGAAAATAGCATATTGATAATTATTTGAACAAGGAAGGTTTATTTATTTCCTACTGAAATTTTGATTTTTTAAAATTACGCACTACTCCGGTGAATGCATATATGTCTTTTCGACTGACGATATTTTTTTTATATAGCTGTTGTTTCCTGCGAATGTTGCTCCCAGTTCGATATAGCTCCACCGACAAGACGGTGAGATGGTCGAAACCTAAATGAAGGGAGGACCGGAGTTATCTGTCCAGGAAATATATTCTCTTCTATATATTCTTTTCTTTTTCTCTACCTAAAAGGAGAATAATATGTAAGTTATTTGTTACACAATTTTACCTGATATTTCAATTGACTTAGCCTTTGGTATTCCTTTTAGTGGACATTCACTTATCTCAGATAACTACTGCTAGTGAATTTAAACCTAAATCATAATTTCTTCTACTCATCTCTATACTTCACTTTTCTTATTAAGTCTGAGATAATTTTTCCGTTGGCCTATGGCTTGATAGATAACTGAAGTTCCATAACTCTAGCTGCAGCAGTTGCAGTGCAGTAAATCTGTCCATCTATATATATATATATATATATATATATATATATATATAATTTTTAATACTAAACCCAGTTTTCTTCAATGAGTATATTCTCGACAGTGATGGCCACTACAATCGATTGATTTCACCATACTCATTTCTGCTGATATTTTTTGGTCGGCTTCAGACTGTCATTTAGTTGATCTTAGATGTCAAGTTCGCTGTGGCTCGAATTTAACAACTTGCTCGTTGTTATGAGTGGTACCCGTAATTTCGCGTCTTATGTAGTTGATCACATGTTAAATTCACAACTTTTATTGTTTTTCATATTTTTACATAATAATAAATTTAGTTTTATATTTATTATTATTGTTTTTGGAAACAATTTTAGAATTATATCGCTTCTACTTGCATTCCACTTTAAAATGCAATTTATCAAAAGTCAACTAACATGGGTTAGGTATTTATACCGAAAACCCTAAATTGAAGGTATTTAGTAGGGTAAGGTTATCGGGTTAAATATTTAAACCTTAATTGTGGGAACAACGCCAGTCGAGGGTTATTAAGAAATTATGCAAAAATTTTTATGAAATACTCGTTCAAACATTTGCTTTAACAAAAAAGCGAACTAATTAGTTGGATTTAGTTGATGAACTTAATAATAATTTTATTGATACACTGATTAATTGAAATAAATTAAGTTGTTAAACAATCAAAGCTTATACCTTTACCAATAGTAGAGTAATACGAAATAAAAATAAAAATCATTTTGGGATAGATTTTATGTGGAATGGTATCTATAAAAAATACAAGAAAAAATATAGAGCTCATTAACGTGAAACGATTTAATAAAATGGTTTGGAAAAAACGGCCTTACTGGTAGATTTCGAAATCTTGAGACCTTGATACCGATGAATTTCTTTTGTGTTAATTTCTTTACAGAATAAAAAGAACAAAAATATCTTAATTATGTAAATATTGGAAGTATCTTCAGATGTAAAAGGATGAAAATAATATTAAATTTGAAGAAAGAGAGGTAAACTAGACGAACATGAAAAATGAGAATTTACAATTATGTATCAGTAATCTGCAAATAAATTAACACAAAAAAAGTTCATCGCTATCAAAGTCTCAAGATTTCGAAAATTACCAATAACGCCGTTTTTTTTAACCATTTTCTTAAATCGTTACACGTTAATGAGTTCTATATTTTTTTTTGTATTTTTTATAGACACCATTTCACATGAAATCTATCTCTAGATGATTTTAATTTTCATTTCGTATTTCTCTACTGGTGGTAAAGGTATAAGCTTTTATTGTTTAACAATTTAATTTCTTTTGATTAATCAGTGTATCAATAAAATTGTACGTACAGAATGTTTATTTTTTAAACACTATAATAACTAATTATGAGTCTATAAGTAAAATTTAGATTGATACCATGCAAAAAAATGAAAATTTCAAATGGATATTTTCTTCTTGTTTGATAAATATTTTTTATTAATAATCAAGAGTGAAAAACCAGTTTCTTTTGTTTAATTTAAAAGAAAATTGTCACCTAGAAACCTTTCAAATTATTTTTTTAATAATATATTTATAATTTTTGTATGCGTCTGGCTGCTTTTATCTTGCAAATCTCTTTAATATATTTATTTTCTCTCATCATTTTTCTTTTGAATCTTCTGACCATTTAATGTTTTTACAAAACAGATTAAATGGCAAAATTCGATATAACTTTTATATCTTTTCAATTTATATTACTTCTCACTATATGTAAAATGATTTCTTATTTAGTATATCAGCGTTTGTCAACATTTTAATATTTCCGTTTCTAATTTCCATACCAGTTTTAGTCACGCCAAGCAGTTTTTTGGATTCTCAATATACTTATATTTTTCACTTTTTTATCTTAAAACATCATCACAAGTTCAATATCGTAATACAAGTAGTAAAATTACTCCTCTAACTTTTTTATTAAACAGCTGCCATAAAGGGGGCAATTAAGGAGTAAACCATTCTTTTGAACACTCTTTTCTTTTTTATTTTTTATACAGTTACTATCCTCTGCATTTAAGCAAAACAAAAATATCTTAATTATGTATATATTGGAAGTATCTTCAGATGTAAAAGGATGAAAATAATGTTAAATTTGAAAAAAAGAGAGGTAAACTAGACGAATATAAAAAATGAGAATTTACAATTATGTATCAGTAATCTGCAAAGAAATTAACACAAAAGAAGTTCATCGCTATCAAAGTCTCAAGATTTCAAAAACTACCAATGAGGCCGTTTTTCTAAACCATTTTATTAAATCGTTACACATTAATGAGCTGTATATTTTTCTTGTATTTTTTATAGACACCATTTCACATGAAATCTACCTTAAGATGATTTTTATTTTTATTGTTTAACAACTTAATTTTTTTCAATTAATCAGTGTATCAATAAAATTGTACGTACAACTTGTTTATTTTTTAACCACTATAATAACTAGTTATGAGTCTATAAGTAAAATTTAGACTGATACCAACCAAAAAAATGAAAATTTCAAATGGATATTTTCTTCTTGTTTGATAAATATATTTTATTAATAATGAAGAGTGAAAAATCAGTTTCTTTTGTTTAATTTAAAAGAAAATTGTCACCTAGAAACCTTTCAAATGATTTTTGTTTGTTAAAATATGGCCATTAATTATCGAAAAAAATGGGATTTTTTATTATTGTTAATAACAAACAGTTGTAGAAATCGTTGAGGAGAGTATGGATAATGACATAAAAATCGATCAACAAGTTTTGTAACGTACATTGTGCAAAAGGTAAGACAACAAAGGTATCTCTTTAATACGTATCAACGAATTAAATAATGCAGTTATTGAAATGGCTACGCATTTCAAATTTATGGCATTCGAATGCTGGGGAAAACGCATATTTTAGAAAGTATGAGTTCTTTACGACAAATAAAAGTCAATATACAGTTTTTTTTTAATTGCTGCATCGGCTTATTAACCTCTTAAGAGCTGAAATTTCTTATCGTGAATACCTGAAAGTATAAAATCTAATATGTATTTAGTAATGGACGTAAAATTATTAGAATAAGAGCTGGTGTGTGTCAACCAACAGGACACTGAAGTTGGAGATATCGCAGCTCGCGCTCAACAAAATTATACATAAATTAGACTAAAAATAAACGAAAAATAAACAAAAATATTTTTCTTTTTTGAGATGATTTTTCCTGAGATACGTTAAAACTGTCATTTTTAGTGTCTTGAATTTTCTTTAAAAATTCATTTTTATTAATAAAATTAACAAAAACACATTTACAAAGTTGTAGGCAATAAAAAAAACCTTTGGATTGCTTTTTTCTTTCTCAAAATCCATCTGGTGATTATCGAGATATTTAGGAAAAAAAATTTTAAAATAACCTTTTTTGTTATTGTTAATAACTTGTCAAAAAAATGGCGGGAATCGTTCACGAATCTATAAATGGTACGCAATTAGTGAGAGAAAACAGTTGGAAAAATGGATTCAATATTTTTTGACACAATTTCGATTGATTATCCTTCTATATTGGAAAGTATGATTATAATCATAACACCAATGGAAGCCTAGATAAAGCTATTTTTACTCACTGTATTATTGTTAATCAATATTAAGAGCTAAAATTTGACCTCTTCTCAGTGAAAACCTTAAACTATAGAATATAGTATATTATTTTGCAATAGATATTTAAAAGAAGCCCGTCAAACTGATGATGTTCAACCATTTCTTGGTAAAAAATTGAAATTTCTATACAAAATAAATAAATCTTTTACTGCTGAGTTTAACAAGTTGCCTATTTTCTCCTTTCAAACAGTTAAAGGAAAAATATTTTAATTCTTGCCTGTTTCATGGTAAAAGAAAATATTTTATTATTCTTATGTTTTAAGGTTTAAAATGTGGTTGACTTATTATAGCACTTATCAACTTAGACTAGTTTTAAAATAAGACCATGTTAGTGAATTGAGAAATTTATTTTAAAAGTTTTAAAAACATTTTTATTTGAGTGGTTTTTAATGCATACAGGTACATAGTGTCTTCGCTCTGGAAAAGTAATTTAACTAAGAATGCTTCAAGTAAGAGTACTTTCAGAAGATATGAAATTTAAAATAATAAACATATTAACTTTGTCCAAGTAATCATATTTTTAAATAGAACCTATAGCAATATTTTACATATGAAATTTATGTTAATGTAATAATCAAAGAAAAAACTAGATAACTACGAATGCTTAAGAATTTTTAGATAATATTTTCAAATTAGAATTTTTTCCATATAAATACCATTTAGCAATAAATCAATACCGGTAACAATGGGAATGATTTTAAGATTTGAAACAAAATTTAGTTAAAAATAAATTAATTTGTATGACCTAATGCAGTTGTTTTTAGTAATGTACAAGTAGATACAGGTAAATACAATTAATATTATTCAACATTAAACTCTAGTTTTTAGCGCCATATTCACTCAAAAGAATATTTAACATCGGAATACCGTTAACAGCAATATTTTGAAAGCTCTATAGAGTCAGGCCACAGTACTAAAAACTTTTAAAGCTAAGAAAATATTTACTTCTAATTCACCGACATTATTTGCTATTTGGCGATATGCTTAGTCTTTTATTGATAATTTGACAACAGATTTAAAATATAAGTCAGTAAAAAATTCTGAGGACTTGTACTATTAACAATTAAACCACTGATATTTAAGTAAAAAAAAAATAGTTAAAGAATAAAGAAGGGACTTATGGTCCACCCTATACAATTATACTATATCAAACCTTTATTATTTTTGGCTGTAATGACAAGTGACGGTAATTTATAACAGAGAAACTTCAACATTGCTTGGAGGCAGGGCCGTTATTACTTGGAAAGTTATTATTTCATTAAATAAATTCTCATTAAATCCATTGCCTTGGGCTTAGCCCTTGATTTAGGAGAACTAAAAATAATTTAGTAGACAAACTTGGCTAAATTAAAATGTCTAACGCAAACCTGTGCCTATTTGACATAAGTTAATTGAAACTTTTTTGTATTTAAAATATTAATCACAGTAAAAGATAAAGATTTTGCTGCAGTACGCTGTTTATAAATTAACGTGACTTTGTAATAAATATTCTATATCATTATAAAAAAAAAACTAATGGGAGGTAAAGGAAAAAAAATAACAATAATTTTTAAGAATTTAAAACTCTTTTTAAGGTGTATTTTTTTGTAACTTTAAGTTTATTGTTTCTTCCATTTAAACTCAATTTCTCCTAAGTTTACTGGTGTCTATTAAAAATTTCTCTAAAAATTAATATTTTGAAAGCGGCTAAATCAAAGTGCTGATTAAAAAATCGCTCCAAAAAAGTCAATTTCCAGAAAGTTCACTTTAAAGAAAAAGTCTATCAAACTAGAAGTATATATTTTGAAGTTGATATTTTCATTTAAAATAATCGTTACCCAATTCAAAGCTGAAATTTAAACATAACATGACGACAATTAAAATTTGAAATATTTTGTTTCATTTCGACTTGTCTCAATTTGAATGTTATTCGAATTTGAATATACTTCCCTTCTATTTCATATAAGTATTTCATCAAGTCCATCTAAGGAAAACATAGAACTTCTTTTTGTTGCTTAATTATATGACAGAAAAGGTTGTTAATCTACATGTTGCCATTTTGTTGATCAAACTCAGACTCTTCGACTAGTATTGCTCGTGCCAGTAATAATAAATTACAATAATTTCCAGCACAGTTTCTCTATGGTCTAATAGCTTATCAAATTCAAAATAATCATTTCACTAGGAAAATCCACATTAATTCTATAATTAATCAAAATATGCCCTCAGTTGAAGATAAATATAGATATATAAACTTTAATACAATCAAATTTTAAACACAGATTCCTCTGGAAATATGAAAAAAAAATCCTTTGAAATATTAAACTGAAATTTTACGGGCCACAGGCTAATTTTTTATAATCAGAGGTATTTATAGGGATAATTTCAACAATATTAAAAAGAAAAACTAATATACACACATGAAGCTGTGTTTTT
Organism: Diaprepes abbreviatus; assembly: GCA_034092305.1. NCBI lineage: Eukaryota > Metazoa > Arthropoda > Insecta > Coleoptera > Curculionidae > Diaprepes > Diaprepes abbreviatus. The sequence goes on along the minus strand of JASJET010000008.1, from coordinate 6,517,034 downwards.
CTTAATTTTATGGAACGATAGTATATGTACACATAATTTGAATGAACGGGGGGAATTTTTTTTATAATATTTTTTAAATAGCGGTTTGAGCACTTCACCATGTCCATGCGGTCTATTATGGCTCACATCTATCGATGTTTCATTAAACAGTTCTATTTTCTTAGTGTAGACAATGATCATGCCTGGCGAATAGCTTTTTGGTTCTGTTGGTGGCATGCTGTGGTATACTATTAGACATGCGCACAATATGTGTTCCCCTGACTCATCGTCCTTCATGCACATAAGATATCCAGGGCTTACCATCAGATCGATTTTGTGCATTTTACATCTCAATCTATAAGGAGCGGCGTACTGTCCTACTAAAGCCTTCAATCTTACTATTGTTGAGTAGCTTATCAGTGGTTTCTTGATATAATTACGTTTGAATATGTTAATATTGGTAAGTCGAGGTAGTTGTTGAATTACTTTGCCTCCCGCCCAAGTGAAAATCTGCTTCAACAAACTTCTTTCAGCAATCTTTAGAAAGTTCTCTAAAAGTCAGGCCACAAGATGAAAAATTTTAAAATCTAAGAAAATATTAACTTTTAGTTCGCCCATATTATTTGCCATATAATAATATATTTTGAAGAACAATTTTTTAGTATTTTAATGTTAATTCGCAAAATAATTAAAATATACATCAGTAAAATGAAAACAAGTAAATTTATTTTGCATAGAAATTTGGGTTACAATTACTGTGAGCTCATCTCTATATCAGCAAATTTATTTGAATAGAGCAGTTATTCTCTTATCACACTTCAAACTAGAAATTAATTTTACCGGAATAGGTGTAGAGACCCCTGGTGAAATAGGTCTTAGAAAATGCTAGTTTTTAAAATCATATACAAGATGGTTCTACATGGAGGCTCGTAAGTACGTGATTTTTAATTTTTTTTAATTTATTTTTCTTTTCAAAATATTGATAAAAGTATTATGTACCCATATGTATAATTTAAAAATTTATATATTTATTTGTTTATTTAATGGTTGTCTCAAAAATAAGGTTTTTATACCATTTTTCCGAGCGCCAAGGTGGTTTAAACCTTTCAACTTCCATTGTTTTTGTTGTTCATAAGCGCAACGTCTGGGTTAGTATTTTAGGTGATTTTCAAGTATTGGATACGTTTTTTAGCTGCACATCTAAAAAACTGGTGTCTTGAGTAACACAAATTATTATGTCAGTACTATAAATTCATCCCAGTGACTATCTACAATATCAGTCGGAGAGGAAGTTATATTGAAGGATATAAAACTGGTTTCTACCCATATGTAATCTGTAATAAATGTGAAAGGTATACTGAAGAAAATGCTTGTTTAAAAAAATAACAAATTTAATTTTTAGAATGTGACTCAACAAGCTTTGTGGATCGAATTGCAAAAATTTTAAATAAATAATAAGATTTAGATTTTTTACATTGGCGCTATATTTTTAGTAGTATTGCTATTATATTCTTATTATATTTCAATTACTACACAGTTCAAAAAAAAAAATAGAACGATCTTTATAGCTATATAATAAGTGTTACCAGTTTTGGAAAAGCCTTTATTTTGGTGTGTATCTCAAATTTAGAGTGGATTTAAATAACAAGAATTTTTCCAAATTAAAAGTTTTATTTTAGATAAGAAAATAGTAATAGTTAAATATGGAGGAATATATTGTTTTGTCTTTTTTAATTGATATGTACAGCTTATCTCCTCACAATCCAACAATAATCTGATTTCCTTTGATACGGTATTTACTCATAAGAGTGTGCAAGGTCTGAATTATATAATTTAATAGTGCTAAATAATTTTCTGTTTTTCTCTTCGCTGGAAAGTTCTAGAAAAGCTGATTCATAGACTTGTGGGCTTCTTTTTCTTTTTGACTTAATTTATATTCAAAGATTTCTTCTAAATTCTCGTATTTTGAATTTTAAAAATCTCCTTTTTAACTTTCCAATAAACATTTTTAAAATTTTTTCTCATAATACTGAAGATGGACAGTTTCACAGGTTCATTCATTTGTTTCGTCTGGTCCACTAGCTATTTAAAATAGCGAAGATTACAAATAGTGATATGCAATAGGGTGCATCACAAGTGAGTGTAAACAAGCATTAAGAAAATTATTAATAAGTTGTACTCCGGAGAATTTAAGAAAACGAAAGATATTTGTGTATTTTAGTGTATATTTCTATTATCGTCTAAGGGCTTTCAGTCTAAATTCAATCATCTTCAAGGCCTAAACCGTAGAAACCTAAGAATATGATCAGTAATCATATTTTTTAGTTTCTAGAGTTTGAGCTCTGAGAATAATCGAATTAATGTAAATTTTTTCCTAAGTGCCTTATTGAGCATCTGTATGGGACCACATAAAAGGCAATACTACTTGTGACTGCTCGATGGCATGGAAAGCGGGTTCACGGAACTCAATCCCTTTACTATATTCGTATATTTGAGATATTATTATTTCCTCGAAGGGGCGTGCGAAAACTGACAAGTTTAAGACAAATAAAACCGGTAATAAAATATTTTTTACTCTGGTTTGATAATAATATCAGAAATATGTATTTTTGTAACCATTAACGTAAAAATGGTTAAACAATCAGTGCCTAATTTTGTTTTAGTTTTTAGTTGTGTAATATTAGGTTTAGTTTGCTACTTTTAGTGTAGTAAGTCGTTTTCACCTTGATTAATTAACTTATAGCGATATTATCATTAGTATGTCTAATTGTATTTTTGCCGGTAATAATAACCGAGAATAATTTCTATTGTAGCCAATACAACAACCTCTCTTACAACAACGGCCTAGAACCTCATAAACTCGAAAATTATCATTTCAACAAATTAATTCACATTATTTCAATTGCCTAAAGCTCAACCCTCGTTGGAAGAGAAATATAGATAAATGGAAGATAGGCAAACTTAGGTAAAGTCAAATTTCAAACACAAACCTGGGTTTAGTTAGTCTCAAATTCTGTATAATGTTTCATACATATAAAACAAGTAGGAGATTTTCTTGCATAAATTGGTGGTATTAAAGCTACTTATCTGTTTTTAGTAATTGCATGACTGTAATACAGTGCCGACGTAAATTGTCCCTCGTTTGCTAACTTCTGACTGGACAAGATAACACCGTCGACTAAAATCCAGTTTTAATTGTATCCTTTGCTCTACTTTGGCATAAAATTAATGTATAGTATTATAAGTGAAAATAAAATATTTGAATTCTATATTAAGTTTGCGTTCTTTTGAATCTGACTGTGGATTATGAAAAAATCTTTTTATTTTTCATTCAAATAAATTAAATTATGCGTAACGAGGGAGATGGGATGTGACCTTTGGTTCTATAAAAAATATTTTAGTTGATAATCCAGATAGTACTAAAATAAAAGGATCATGTAGTTGTACTTAATAATAATTATTATTTGAATGTTGGTTTCACATGCTACACACTGCATTTCTCCTCTTCTTTCAGTCCTCTGGTACGCAGTATTGATCCTGGGTATCCCTAAATGTTCACTATCTTCCTCTATCCTATGATGTTCCTATCCAAAATAGATCAGCAACTCCTTCTAGGTCACAATACCTTCTCATAATTGATCTTTTTCGCCTCTTGTGTTTATCCATGTATGTGTGTTAAATTGGGGATCAGTACACTGCGACCTAATAGATCTATCGTATTTCTCTTCTGCTGCCAAGTCATTAGGGATACCTCGCCCTCTAGAGCAGGTTCTCCAATATCTTCACTTGTCTCGTTCCTTGCAGATCCATCCAGTAATTGGCTCTCCTGCCCTCTTCCTCTCTCTGCTAGTGATTTCACAGAAAGGCTCGGGCCCCAGAAATGGTGTCTCAGCCTCTTTTCTCGCAAGCTTGTCTACTATTTCATTTCTCTCTACACCGGTGTGTCCTGTTACCCACAGGAAGGTGGCCTTATTATTCTTACCTAATTCGTGTAGCTCCTCTGTGTTTGTCCATGGTCTCCAGTACAGTATTAGGCCGTTATAGCTTCAATCATGAATTCGGGTTATGTAAACCAAGTATTTCCATTTTAGTTTGGTATTTTTTTTCCGTTATGGCGTTTACTGCAGTTTTTTTTGATCTATTTCTTTTTTTATTTAGTTTGTCCAGCCTTATTTTCTGACCTAGGTATACAAATTAATTAATGTTCTCTAATGTTATGTTCAAAATCATTGGGATGCTTTTTAGTCTACTTGTGTCCTTTAATTCTGTTTTCAATATGTTGCGTATTTTTTAAGACAGTTTAGTCATGGAATTGAACATATTACATTAGATCTTTTTTTGGTAGGAACTTTACTTTTTATTTTAGTATAAAATGATCCCAGTATATTGTTTGCTTTATGGCATACTGTTATATTATGCTTATCCAAAATATATTTTATTTTTCTGATAGTTCATTTACATACGGCAATGCAATGAAAGTGTTGTGAATTTTATTTTTCTTGTTTGTGTTATAATATAAATAGGTAGTTTGTTTAATTATTTTTTTTATAAGGAGTTCGAGAAAATGGTTCACTATGAGAGTCCACATCATATTGGATTTTTTTTTATTAAGAGCTTTATTCGAAATTTGATATTGACGTCAATTTCTGTTTCGATCGAGACAAGAATTAACCAAACAAATGGTAGTTACATGATTATTTATCTATCAAATTTTAATTTTTTCTCAAAAAAAATTTAAAAGTGCAAGTAAATAAAATTCTTTTATAGAATAACACTAAAACCTATACCCAAGAACCTAAAAAAATAGTATAAATATGCTCTATATATATATATATATATATATATATATATATATATATATATATATATATATATACAGTGCCTTCATTTCAAAACGAACCATCCTTAATAACTTTGTTAAATAGAAAAATTTAAAAAAAATAAAAAACACGTCAATTTAGATATACAGGGGGAAGTTTAATTTTGCATTTGTTAGAAGTCTGTCAATCACCTCCTCACCTCCAGCTAACCTCACTTTGATATGTCAAATGGGAACCCCCACCTTGTGACACATCATTGTAAGCAGCATAAAATTGTCTATCCAACCGTATAAAAAAAAATTAAATCGGTTGACGTACAAGCGAATAGTGTGCAAAAATGTCTTGTAATAATGCATAATATATCGGCCTCGAACTTTGGTATGTCAAATGATTACCCTATAGTGTGATACATCATTTTAAAGGACGTACGATCTGCTATCCAACGATGTCAAAAAAAATTAAGTTAATAGACGTTATAGGCAATTAGGATGCAAAAATGTGTGTTAAATATAAGCAGTTTATTCAGTTTTATTCAGTTGAAGAAAATTATTTTATTAAATGTTCAAAATGTGCGCCGTTATTAGCGAGACAATAAAAAAGCCTATTTTGAAATTCCCCACGAACATTGGCAAGGGTTTCTCTGCTAATTCCTCTACATTCCCGAACAATTCGATCTTTTAAATCGTCAATATTTTCAGGTGGGGTTTTATAAACCTTGCTTTTTAAATACCCCCAAAGAAAAAAGTCTAGAGGGGTTAGGTCTGGAGACCGTGCTGACCATTCAATTGCACCACGTCTGCCAATCCACGTCCCTGGAAAATGATCATCAAGCCACTCTCGAATTGCCAAAGCGTAGTGCGGGGGAGCTCCATCTTGCTAGAAATGCAAATTATTTTCATTTAGTACCATAACAGCATTTTCATCCACTTGATTTTCTAAAGATTGCACAATGGCAGGGTATATTGTGTTTTCTAAAAGGTTTAAATAAATTTGCCCAGTTAAATTATCTTCCAAAAAAAATGGCCCGATGATTTCATTGCCATAAATTCCTGCCCACACGTTAATTTTTTCGGGATATTGAGTATGCCCTTCTCGGAAAAGGTGCGGATTTTCATTATCCCAGTATCTGCAGTTATGTCTGTTAACCAGTCCATTTAGAAAAAAAGTTGATTCATCACTAAAGCAGATATTCTTAGGTAAATGGGGGTCCTCGTCAATTCGTTGGCACATTAATTCGCAAAATTGAATTCTCCTATCAAAATCGTCTTCTCCGAGTTCTTGAAGAATTTGAATTTTGTAGGGAAAAAACTTATTTTGTTTTAAAACTTTATGCACAGAGCCAGCAGAAATGTTGGTTAAATCTGCGACCTTTGAGATGGATAAAGTTGGATCTATTGCAAACTGTCCTAGTACCTCGATTTGGCATGCTTCATCTACAACCCTTTTCTCAATAGATTTTTTATTACAAACGGATCCCGTTTCTTCAAACTTTCGTACCAATTCGAGTACATATTTATGGCCCACGTTTTTGTCTTGATGCCTCTCGTTAAATGCTCTGGCGGTTCTACAAGCGCACCGATCTTCAGCTCCATAGAGAAAAATTATTTCTATTCTTTCGGCTAGCGTATACACCATTTATATTCACGTTTCAACTAGGCGTCACAATGACAATTTTAACAATAATAAACAACTGGTGTTTAAAGATCTTAAAAATTTTATTTATTGCGGTGATTTTTTGTACCTATCAGGTACCGCAAAAAATATCATTGAAATAAATACACTAGATTGATTAGACTGCAATGAATTTTGCGATGAATTTTAAAACAGGCTTAGTTTTTTTCTCGCAAATATTTTAACTGTTTATTATTTTAAAAAAATATTTATTTTAAATTTAAAATAATATTTTACTCTATGAAGTAGCCATTTGACATAATAAAGTTTAATGTGATAAGGTGTCTATTATTACCACACATCTTTTCTTACTATTCGCTTGTACATCAACAGATTTTGTTTTTTTTTATTGGCTAAATAGGAGATAGTATGCCCTTTAAAATGATGTATCACACTATAGGGTAATCATTTGACATACTAAAGTTCGAGGCCGATATATTATGCATTATTACAAGACATTTTTGCACACTGTTCGCTTGTACGTCAACCGATTTAATTTTTTTTATACGGTTGGATAGACAATTTTATGCTGCTTACAATGATGTGTCACAAGGTGGGGGTTCCTATTTGACATATCAAAGTGAGGTTAGCTGGAGGTGAGTAGGTGATTGACAGACTTTTAACAAATACAAAATTAAACTTCCCCCTGTATATCTAAATTGACGTGTTTTTTCTTTTTTTTAAATTTTTCTATTTAACAAAGTTATTAAGGATGGTTCGTTTTGAAATGAAGGCACTGTATATATATATATATATATATATATATATATATATATATATATATATATATATATATATATATATATATATATATATATATACTATATATAGTGTATATATATATATATATATATACTATATATACTATATATAGTGTATATATACATATATATATATATATATATATATATATATATATATATACTATATATAGTGTATATATACATATATATATATATATATATATATATATATATATATATATATATATATATATGTATATATACTATTTTTTGTTCTTGGTATAGGTTTTGGTGTTATTCTATAAAAGAAATTTATTTGCTTCCACTTTTGCAATATGCTATATACTATTTTTTTAGATTTTTGGTTATAGGTTTTGGTGTTATTCTATAAAAAGAATTTTATTTGCTTAACGTTTCGCCCATTATTTTGAGCTTCTTTAGAAAAATGTCTTTTTTATTTCTCTACATAACATATTTTTAGAAATATAACAGATATACCAATCACACATCACACATACTATTTAAAAGAATAAAAAATTAAATACTCATTATATATCATTATATTATTCATTATATACATATTTATTATATTATTCAAAAATAGGGCAATATAATCTAAATTACAGTGCTGCTTACTTCAACGTAAATGTTGCATCGAAGATAAGTATTATATTTTTTTGGGGAAATACGCATATGGAAAGAAAATTTTAAATTTAAATTTTTTTTTATATAATATATATTTTTGATTTCTAAGTGTCCTTATATAGTTGTGTGGGATCAAGAATTGTGATGAGAACCACTGAATTAAAGCCAAGCATCATTTCAATTTTCTTTCAAAGAACCCCATTTATGTTATAAAATTCTAATAAATTTGGCTAAGATTTCTAACATCTTCTCTGACACTAACTGCATTTTTCTCCTTTTTTATAAGAATCATATCTTTTACTACCAGTTTATGATAGTTTACAGCCATATTTAAAATTCTGTTGTTTTTAAAATCAAATTTGTGCTTCATTTGTTAGTGTTTATGTAAGGCTCTTGACGAATTTTTTATCTATTTGTGTACATTTATTCTATTTTCCTAATCTTGTGTAGTTATGCTTATGTATTTCTGAAGAATTTTGGTTCTAAATAGCAACTTTTGCGTTAAAATAAGCAGTAATTATCTTCGAAGTGAGTACTGTTATTTTGATTACTTTTTCCTATTATTGTATAATATAGTATTTTACTTTTTATTCTTTTAAATAGCGTAGTTTATGTGTGATGTTATATCTGCTATATTGGAAAAAATAAGTTTTTTTATTTATATTTTATAAATTTTTCAATAGATCAATGTAAGGAAATAAAAAATCAATCCTTCTGAAAAAGCTCAATATAATCAGAGAAACATTTAGCAAATAATATTAAAACATGAAAACCTATACCCAAAAAAAAAGCAGTTTAATAAAATGGTTTAAGAAAAAAATAGCAATATATGCAATAGCAATATATCAAAACTTATATAATTTGTTTTTTCTGTAGTAGCACAACGATAGGGTAGAAATTTTTTTTAATCATAAACAATAAAATTTTCCAATAATAAATATATAAAATTAAAATAAATTTTATATTTAAAATTTTTTACTCCTATAGTTGTTTATCTTGTTTCACTAAGAATTAAGGCAAAGTTGAAAATTCGTATCATGTTGCGGTATTACTCTCTGAAAAAGTTATGCTCTAATATATCACCTTGTCAGGTAATAAAATATTGCTGAAAACTAAGACGCTCCCCGTGGCAAAAAAAGGTTTATCCAAAAATGTTTGGTTCAATAAACGTTAGTTATAACGTTTTACGCCTACGTAATAGAATTTTGTGAAACGAATTTAATTCCATAAACTGTGTTAAAAATTGTTCTGAATATTCGTCAAAGAGCCACGAGTTCTGTCGCCCTTTTTTTATACGAAATTAAGTACGAGCATGTATGCAACTATGCACTTTGCTTATGGTGCATAAATTCCTTTTATTACACTGAAAAATAAAAAATTCACATTAATTTTAAGGTAATGTGCTTGAAGCAAATTTCATAAACCGTTTATTAAATGCACTTAATCTTAATAATTTTTGCATTTAGTCTAATGTAATTATACAATAAATTTTGTTTGCTTTCACTTTATTGAAATTTAAGGTAATATTCAATTTTAATGTACAAAGCTTTAATGTCAAAGTACATGTAACAATACTCGGAGTTTATGAATCGAGCTGCCAGTTACAAACAATCAAGAGCTGTAGGGCTGTACCTTGGTGGAATAACCATCTGTTAGAGCTTAGATCCTACTGCTACAATTAACCGATGAGATTTAAGGAGCATGGAACATGAATATGTGCCTTCGATTCTATAGAAGGGGCTTTTGACAATACTCCATATGATGCAGTCAAAAGAGCACTCGACGACAAGGGAGTGGTCGAAACGACATCCAAATGGATAGCACGACTTCTCTCCACTAGAATAGCAAAGACAGAAATAAGAGAAGATTATTACCCTCAGTACCACCAGAGGATACTCTTAGGAGGGAATAGCCTCTCCATTTATGTGGAGCTTAGTTATAGATCAACTCCTCTGTGATGTGACTGACCTCGGCATATCTTGTTAGGGCTATGCCGATGACGCAGTGGTGATCGCAAGAGGCAAATTCGAGAATACCCTCTATGATATAGTTCAAAGAGGGCTTGAATATACTAAGGAATGGTGCCAGATGATGGTACTAAACATCAACCTCACCAAAACTATCCTAATAGCCTTCACAAGGAAAAGAAACCTCAATCTTAAAAACATCAAAATGGATTGAAATATTATTGAGTAGAAGTCAGAGGCTAAATATCTGGGACTGACCCTAGATAACAAACTCTTCTGGAATAAGCATGAAAAAGAAGTAATCTGTACTTCTGAACGTCGATTTAATCGACTATTGAACATTGTGACTTTCCTGAAGTCTGTGTTGCTATACACAATGGCTTCTCGAAAATCAGAAACTCCAATCCATCGAGAAACTGTGACAACCACCACCTACAGCGAGAGCACAGAGAAAGAAAATAAATCGTCCTTTTCCCAAGAAGACATTGATTGGCCTAGACAAACATTGCTGTATCATCAAACACCTCTTGTAGAAGAAATTACTCAAGTAATCCACTCAGTTATTTAAGTACAATTGTCAATAGATAATCTATTCAAATCATTGCAAAAATTTAGTACAAATCCTTCAACGGACTCTGACTATACTTCCCAAATTCACTCGGAAGTATTGCTTCAATTAAATTTTCCAACAAATTCTTTAACTAATTTTAATTCAATTTTAAATAATACTCTTGTCGAAAATACCGAGGGTATTTTGGAAGAAAAAACTAATGCGATTTATATTCTTTTTGACACGTGATGAAGGAAATGAAAAAAGTAGTATAGATTGTACTATCAATTTCTCAAAAGACCAAAAATGGCTAACCAGTTTAAACCTGAATATTTAAACTTTGTTCCAACATTTGATGGCAATCCCACCGAGCTAGGTATTTAGGTATGAGAGACTTTATTCAATAATTTTTACCACAATACAAACCCGAAATCATTTCACAATATTTATCTCTTAAATTCTTTCGTAGGTAGGCTAACAGGACACGCTAAGTTAATAACCAATATACATAAAGTCGAAATGGGCCGAGTTCAAAGATACACTGTTTTGAAATTTTTTATAAGAGGCCTGGTAATGCTTAGATGATCACCTAATGAATCGCCACAACATTTCTACGACATATGTTTAGAAATTCTAAATTTTCTATGTAGTTATGCAGACGCCCATGATGATGTCAATGTCGCAGGCATAAAGCGCACTTTATATCAGAATTTGGCTTTAAAAGTTTTTTTGTTAGGACTTCCGGAACCATTAGGTACTAATATTAGATATCAGCGACGACAATCCTTAACGGGTACTATTCAGTACGCAATCCAAGAAGAAAATATAAAATATCTTCAAAATATGGAAAGTATCCAAATAAAAAATATAAACACTAAGCAAATTTCAGAACACGCAGCATGAACCAAAATTTTAATAATTTTAACCCAAATGTGCATCAGAGATCTCAATTTTATAACAATAATTTTGTATATCAAACTTTAATCAACGACAATTTAATTCAAATACAAATCGCAATCAATTTAGGCCAAATTTTGCAACCCATACATGTTAGACCAAATACCAACACCCACCCATAAAAATACTTTACAAATTAGCAAGTATTCGGACAAAGGAATGTTTTTAAACCTGATCCTATTAAATCATTACCTAGACTAACACCTATGACCGTATCTACTAGACAAACTTTTAAACAAAATAATAATAATAACATACAAGGACTAAGGAGGAGGGGGGCGGAGCTTCGAATTCAGAAAAATAAACCCTACTCTGCCTCTTATACTAAACATATGATACCTCGCATTCGCTTGCGATCGCCCTCCCCAAGAACTTTGAATTCAGAAATATAAACCCGAATTTGCTTCTAGGAATGTGAATGTCGTTAGCATCTCTCCCCTCTCCATCGACAACTTCCTTTCGCCTCTCTCAAGAACTTTTAAATTCAGAAAAATAGACCCGACCCTGCTTTTTACCTAGGAATGTAAATGTTGTTGGCATCTACCCTCCCCCCTCAGTCAATAACTCGCTTTCGCTTGCGTTCGCCCCTCCCAAGAACTTGTAACGAAGTTACTCTATTTTTGGACATGAGTATGTTCGCCGGGATTTAATTTATTTAATTTACATCCGAAAAATCTGATTCTTGCGGGAAAAGAATGTTAAAGGTTTCAAGATTACCGGTATATAATTAGATTTACCGCGCTATGCCGGGAAATATCATTTTCCGAGATTTTCAGAGCGTCCGACCATAGTAATTGCGCGCCGCATACAGCAGTGTTGTATGCGCGATCACCGCACGCCGTCACACGACAGCGTAGTGGGAGCTCGCGCCGTCTATTTAAGCCTGAGCAGACCATTATTTCGCGGAGAACTACACGTTCTCCACCCGGGTCAACAGTCCAGACGGACTGGACTGGTTCGCCTGCTGGAGCGCGCCTTCCTGGTCTAGCAATGTAGGTGAGGCTAAGCTTGTGTGTATATGGTGTTTGCCATACACTTCTTTCCTTACGTCCTACCCCTCTAATGGCCAGCATTGCCGAGGACCCTTATAAGAACAGGCAATGTTGTGTCATCCTACCGTCACTGCCGAGGACCCTTATAAGAACGGGCAGTGTCGGTTCCTTTCCTAATTTCCTACCGCTATTGGTCGGCATTGTCGAGGACCCTTATAAAAACGGGCAATGTCGTTCTATCCTGCTGACGCTGTCGAGGACCCTTATAAGAACGGGCAGCGTCAGTTCCTTTCGTTCCTTCCTACCGTCACCGATACACACACGCACTAAATGCCGTCAATATTATCTTTGTTTTCGTATTGACCAGGAATGTGTTTTACTGCCAGGTGCCCTCCGATGTCCGTTGACAAGGGCGCTAACAAACTGCCACCCCGACGTTTGTCGCCGCCGCCGCGTATAGAGATCACCATCGCCGTGTAGAGACGCCGCTATCGCCGAACGATGCCGAGTTATTGTTACCGCGTATACCGCCGTCGGTCGAATTTTAATACGAAGCGCCGTGAACGCGAATTTTAGATACGAGGCGCGATAATTTGCGTACGAGCCATCGTGAATAGCGTCGCAACCGTGTAGTACGAGGTACGTGAATAGCGTCATACCGCCGGGTTACCGTCTTCAGCGCAACCGAACAGTATGAGCTACCGTGAACAGCTCTCAAAACATACTTTTGCCATCCAGACCGTTTTATTTGTTTACATTATTGTCCATCTTAGATTTTAAGTTAGTTTTAGTCCATGTCTTTGTATAAAAGAATGGAATACAGGATACAGGATGTTTTATAACCGTTTGTTTCATTACCTAGTCCCATTTTTTACATTATAGATAATAATTGGCAGCCAGCACTAATACACGCAATTGACCCTGGCTTGCCGTTTCTCCACTGTAACAAGCTGCCCGGTGCATAAGTGGGACCTCAACCATATTAATCCCGAGGGTGGCGCGCGAGAACCGATCACCGAGTAGATGTTTTGACTTTCAGGCAGTCAAACCGTTGATCAGTTGAGAGAGCAGGGATATCCCGAATATACGTAGATTCCGCCGACCCAATACCCCTGCGCTGAGCATTTGACCGATGACTGTCTGCACGAGAATTATCCACTGCCCGATGTTCCGCTGCCGTGAACGAAGCAGAGCCGAAGAGCATTGCCTGCTCTCCTTGCTCCCCGCCTACGTAAACTTGCGTCATAAAGTTCAAATTCAGAACTACTGACGTCTTTCCCTTTATCGACAACTTGCTCCAACTTACCATATTATATTTTTATGATATCACCGTCCCCCCTCTAAAGAGAGGCTGGATCCGCCGTTGACAATGTACTGGTACTCCTTACCAGCTACACTTAAAATATATAGAGTTGTACAACGCGGAAACCAACTCTCGTGACACAGAGCAACAATAACAAGATTACGAACTAAGCAGACTCCACCTATCATATGACGAAGATAATTACGAATACGAAGAACACCCGCTAGATAACTCTTATTACAAGCAAAATAACGCAACCGTCACAAACCGAGAATAATCACCAACATTTTTAAGAATCTCGGCAGGAGCCCCCAGATTTGACAGGAAATAATATCTTTAAGCAATACCAATTGCAGTGAAATAGATAGTATATTTTCTTTTCAGAAAATAATCTAAAATTTTTAATTCAGAGATTGGACGAAATCTTTTATAAAGCCAAATTTAGCTTCTAAATATTATCAAAACTGTAATATAAATGATTCATTTGTTGTATAGACCGTATTTAATAAATCAGCCCACAAATAAAGCGCAGTGATTCCCGCACCAAAAATTTTCAATTTACCAGAACGGCAAAGCCTTAACTTAAATTTTAAATAATATTTGTGTAGCTATTACTCTTGATTTTTCTGAACCTACGGAAGTTGAAAAATTCTGCAGAAAAGATTTAGAAAAAACAGATTTTAATAATTTTGATGAAAACCTTAAAACAAAATTAGATTTTTCGCAGATACGTACAGATCATCTAAACCCCGAAGAAAGAAATGCTATTCTAAATTTATGTCGAAAATTCTCTGATAAATTTTATCAAGAGGTTATCTTTCTTACTTTCTCCAGCAAAATTAAGCATATATTAGAATTACTGATGAATCCCCAAAATACTAAAACTTATCGCTACCCTTTCATTCATAAAAAGAAGTCAAGTTAACAAAATGCTGAGTCAAAATATTATAAGACCAAGTAAGTCGCCTCGATCTTCGCCAATTTTGGGTTGTCCCTACAAAACTAGATGCTTCGGGTAAACAAAAATGGATATTGGTTCTGGACTTCCGTAGACATAATGAAAATCTTAGATGATAAATATCCCGTTCCTAACATAACAGACCTTTCAGAGAACCTGGGAAAATGTCGATTTGGCAAGCGGCTTCCATGGAACCAAATAGGGATGAATGAAGCGGATATACCTAAAATTGCTTTTAATTCGGAAAACGGTCACTACGAATTTTTACGTATTCCAAAATTGCCCACGTGACTTTTCAAAGAGTCATAGATAACATTTTACGTGGAATTACCAAAGAAAAATATGTTGTGTATATTGACGAGATAATTGTCTACTCATGTTCTCTTTAAGAAGACATCGTTAAATTAATAGAAGCTTTTACTCGCTTAAAAGTGTAAAATTTCGAAATTCAATTAGACAATCTGAATTTTTAAGGAAGGAAATGGCGTAGTTTGGTCATATTGTGACGTCTGAAAGTGTTAAACCTAATCCAGATAAAATGTCGGCTATCAAAAAATATCCGATACCTTCTAAAACATATTAAAGAATTTTTACGTCTACTTGGTTACTGATGAAGTTTTATTAATAACTTCGCGAAAATTACAAAACCACTAACAAAATGTCTTAAGATAGGAGCGAAAATTGGACATAACGAAGAATTTGAAAATTGTTTTAATTATTGTAAAAACTTGTTATTAAATGAGCCGATATTGCAGTACCATAACTTTTTAAAACCATTTAATTTAACTTGCGTTGCATCAAATATAGCTCTAGGATGCGTACTTAGTCAAGGTCCTATAAGTTAAGACCTATCATTTGTTTATGCATCACTTACATTAAATGATTCAGTACAAAATTATTCGACTATTGAAAAAGAATGTATTTGCCAAGTTTGGGCTACCAAGTACCGTCAACCTTATTCATACGGAAGAAAATTTAATATTATAACCGGCCTAAAATAACCTCAATAAAACTTTTCGTTAAAAGATCCTTGTTCTAAATTAGATGACGAATCAAACTAGAATAATTCGGTTAAAAATTATTTATAAAAAAGCAAATTAAGTACAAATGCGGATACACTATCGCGTATTGTAATCCACACTAAAAATACTTTCGATTTAGGTGAATATATTAATCAAGTAACTCAGTGTAGTAACATAAATTTCGAAAACATAACCCACGCACAAGAAAACGATAACATACAAAGCGACAGTGACAATATAGATCAAATTTCTACTCAAGCACAAGCCGACAACGATAACCCTGATGTATGAAATGACGATAACACCACTGTTTATTCAACGGATGAACAAGATTCCATTGTAGGAATCCCTATCACAGCCATACCAGTAAATTACGACACGAATCAAATTTTAATCCAAAACGCGCTACACCAGCGAACTCTTAAAGTATAATTTTATTCGAGAACAAACGGAGAATAACTGTCCAAATATCGAAAAATAATTTCGAACAAGACATTATTGATTTTGTAAAAAATTCCTGATAAACTTTATTATTTATATTTAGAAAATCCAAATACCAATGAACTATTTTATGAGATATTAGTAAAAGGTAAAAGTAATTATAGCGGAATAGACGAAGTAAAATAAAAAATTAAAAATAAATATTTGGGGCGAAATTTAAAAATTCTATTCAAACCAATATAAACGATCATAAAATTTGCCAAATAGGTAAATACGACCGCAATCCTGTTAAAATGCAAATGAACATAACACTTACTGCATCAAAACTCTTCGAAATAATCCATACATATACTTTAGAGCAAACAAAATCTTTTACAATTATCTATAGTTTTTCTAAATACACGCCAGGTATCCGTTAAAATCTCTTACTTTCACTGGAAAAATAGATAACCTACTTTATTTTTTTCTTCATAAAATCCCAAAACAAATAATAGTCGACAACCGGACAGAATTTAAAAACTCCGTAATTACTAAACATTTGCAATTACATAAAGTAAAAATTCATTTTTGTTCCCTCAATTATCCACAATCGAACGGATTGATTGAAAGATTGCATTCTATCCTTTCGGAGCATATCCGGTTGCTAAATAATCAACAATTTGATAAGACACCTATTCATTCGTCGACGAAACTTAAACCTATGGACGTAAGCAATGGACACATCCATTTTACATAAATATCGAATAAATACTACTCACCGATTATATAAATGATCATAAAGAAAAAAAATACTGTGTTCTCAAATCAATGACAAATTTAGAAATTAATATTATTAGTGAAATCAATAAAACCAGGGAAGACCCTGAGATCTTTACGCTAGAACAAAATTTATAGGTTAAAAAGGGTATTAGGTAAAAAACCGCGGATAAATTCACAAAATCAATCTAGTTAATTTCTGTGAATCAAGGACGCAAAATAGCAAAGAGAAACTCGCACGAGAAAGTACATCTAAATAATATAAAACATCCTCTGATAATACGATGTAGTTTCAAATATTTATTCACTTAACATTCCGATACGAAGAAAGAACTCCGTGAGAAAACTGAACGATAATCCCGGTATAATTTCATTTAAATTAGGAACTGCGAAAGTGTAAAAATTTACATACACTTTAGTACATTATTACGATCTGTATTCAATAATTTTGGAAATCAATAAAATTTATATAAAATCTAGAATTTATTGGAAATAATAAGTTACAATCCAGAATACATATTCGACACTTCGAATTATTTTAAGATTTTAAATTAATACAAGATAAAATTAAAACAAAAATAAACAAACAATCCCCCACCCAAATAGGATAAAACGAGGTTTAATTAATTTATTAGGATCAGTTTTCAAAGCTGTTACTGGAAACTTAGACTCGTCGGACGGAAAAAGATATGAAAAACTGCAAAATAATCAAAATAAGTATTTTGAAAGAGAATTCAATATCTTCAAGTATTATTGATAAATTTAATACTATCATTAAACAGAATAATCAAAATGACAAATTGTTGGAATCTAATTAAACCAAATAGATTTGATAGTAAAAGAAACTACTTGCAGGGAGAATACAAACTTAATCGAAGATTCTTTAAATAAAATAATTAATGTATACGAAATTATCGATTGCACTTTACAAGACGTAGAAAACTCAATTGCTTTCGCCAAACTTCGGACTTTATAGTCGAGTATAACAAAAATAGAATATCTTTATTTTGAGCTTTTAAAAGTACAAAAACATGTCGGATTGAAACAAATGCCCCTACAAATCACCTTACTTTGTATATCAAAGTCAAGAATGTGAAGATGTCCAAGTCCAGAACTACATTTGTGAAAAAATGGAGAATCAAGAAATCAACAAAAACGGCTCCTGCACAGATTAACTTTTAGACCCATAGCAAATGCCTCTGACTGTCGACAAATCGAAGTGAAAGTTGATAAACCAATCATTCAATAATTGGATATTGCCGACCACTGGATTCGTATTCTGAAAAAGAAGAAATTCTTACAATAAAATGTGCAAAAAGACAAAAATTATTCGGCACATATATGGTCGAAATACCAGTAAATTGTCAAATAATTGTTGACCAACAACATTTAATAATAAATCAATACCAAGTAATAGTCAACCAATTCTGTTTCCAATTTTAACGAAGAAAATAGCCTATTGCCAACGCTCAACCTTAATTTTCTTTTATAAAAAATCGAACTAGATGAACTTTCCGATCTTAAAAATAAAATCCAAGAAAATAAGCCCCAACTATTCTTCCGCAACGTATGAAGTTTTCCTATATGTATGGACCATTCTAATTTATGTCTTGTTGTTTTTGTATATTACCTTTTATTGTAATAAAAAACTATGTATTTTAGAACAAAAAGCCTAAACGCGAAATACAGAAGATTTCAGCCCAACCTTGGAGCTACAAGGTTTTCAACTACCCCGATGACGTTGGATTATTCGCGGGGAGTTATGTCACTCTATTTTAAAAAGACATTATATAAAAGTGCCAACTATGCATTTCGCTTATGGTGTCTAATTTTCTTTTATTACCGTTTGTAATAGTGTTTTGCTTTCAGAGCCAGAACTTGCCAGAGCTAGTAAGGTTAAATTTATTAATTATAGTAGCGATATTTGCTATTTGAAAATAGACGAAAAGTAAAGCATTAAATGTTATAAGCTGTTTTTTAAACAAGTAAAATTGACTTTTAAAGAAGTGTTTCCTGAAGTCAATTAGATAAATAAAAAGAATTGTTTATTTGTGTATATAATCCTAACTCCAGCTTAAGCGTGTGCTAAAATCAAATCATATATTTTTAATAAGCGAAAATAAAATTTATCTTTTTCAGAAAATAAAAGGATTTTCTGGTTTGATAATATTTCAAATGATGAAATAAAATAAAATACTAATTAAATGAACAAGAAATACTTAACTTCAGTTTACCTATAAGATTTTCAAAACTTGTTATACCAAGTCCTCATGTAGTCGTTTCCTTTTCTTTGAAAGGTAATTTAATTTTTAACTTATGACATTATTATTAACTGCGAATCTCTGTTCTGTTTACTGATGGACCCTTTTTTCTTAAGTTAATTTACATTTATTGTAACTGTAACTGTAAAAGTTTATTTTCATGTAACATGAAATAACGCCTTGATTTGGCTACTACTTAATTCCTATTGAATTCCTTTTACCGTAAATGAGAATGAAAATCATAGATAGCAAGTCATAATTAAATTGAAAATATTTTAACATATTTTGAGTTATAACAATAGTTATATAATAAACCTACATCAGATTAGTTTAAAAAATAAGTGGGCAATTAAGCTAGGCTCTTCGCCGCGACTATACCTTCTGTTGTGGTTTATTCGAATTAAGTTCATTTCCAAGAGTATCAAATTATCAAAAAAATAAAACCCTTATTAGAATCATAAAGCATTACTAAAATTTACTGAATGTGAAGAACATAAACCAAATAAATTGAATTTTTGAAATTTATAACTAGATATAATTGCTGAAGAGAACTAGAAGAAAATAATTTTTCAGAAGAACTAATTATCATCAAAAATATCATATAACTAAATTAGCTAAAATATTTTAGAACACTCCGTTTTTGTGAAAAATTGATACAGGTTATCCTCATTGCCGTGAATAATTTTCGTTATGCAGATTACACTATTTTTCAGTCAATTTACAACTATAATGTAAAAGGCACTCTTTGGTTAATTTTTGGTATCTAAATGCGAAAATGATGATAAAAACTTCCTAACACGTAAGATTTTTAAGTTATTTTTTCAGCAAAAATTAATGAGAATTGTAATCATATTATTTTAAAAAATTTGTGTTTTCAATAAGTTGGGAAAATTGTACACAATCTGGCAACACCACTTGAGGGTGTTTAGGGATGACAAGTCAATCTCAAAGTCTAGGGTTTAAAAAAGTACCCATTTGAATCCATATAATTTCAAATTTCGCTCTGCCCTGTAGCCGAATCTACTTATAGATGACCCCTGTATACGAGAAGTATGCAGTGACTTTTCGAACTTCCGATATTCGATATTTCTAGAAAATACTAGAAATAAGGAACGGCTATAAATGCAGTTGGCCGGCAGTCGTATCATCAGTATTGATTTCGTATGAGTAGTGGTCAGTATTAGATAGAGAACCCAAGTGCGCTATCAAGCTAATAGAGCCTTGTATTAGTGTTATCTTTGTGTTGAATAAACTTAGTTAACGCTTGTAAACGTAGTATCACACCTCTGAACCGACGAACGCGACAGTATAAAAACATCTAAAGTACAGGCTGTGTTAACCACGCGGATAGCTTTTGCACATATGTTATCAGTTTACCCCTAAATCGAAGAAAAAAAAACAATTTACAAAATGACCCACGTAACTTATCATAAGTATTTCGGATATATTGTTTTGGCGATCAAGATCGGGACTAGGCTCCTCACATATGTTGCCAAATCTGTACAGCAAATCCAAGTAACTGGTTAAATGGCAAACACTCGTCTATGCCTTTTGTAGTTCCAATGATTTGGCGAGAACCAACAAATCATTTTAACGTCTGTTACTTTTATATGACAAAAGTGTTTGGTTTTTCAAGAAAGAGCAAACACAATATTAAATATCCCGATATTACCTCAACAACAAAACCTGTTATTTATGGAGAAGGTTTACCAGTTCCAGCGCGCCCGGCAAATTGGGAGTAAGATTAAGAAATGTATGATGAGAAGGCAGAACCCGATAATGTATCAGAAAATGAAGATTCTTATTTTCCCGAAAGTGGAGGAAAAGAACCATATTTAATTGAACAACCTGAATTAAATGATCTAGTTCGGGACCTCCACTTGTCCAAAGACCATGCTAAACTATTAGGGTTTAGATTATAACAATGGAAGCAAGCCACTGGAACCAAAATTACAATAGTTAGGAATCCTAACCAGGAGCTGTCCTCGTTTTTTCTTCTGCAAGATAAAATGTGCATTTGTGATAATCCAAATAGTGTCATGTGAAAAGTAGGATTTGCACATAACCCGGAAGAATGGTGCTTATTTATAAATTATTCTAAAATAAGTTTAAAAGCAGTACTGCCCCATAATAGCAACAAAATACCCTCTATTCCTCTTGCACAGTTGACATGAAGGAAACATACGAAAGTATGTCACTTATTCTAAATGCAATAAGCTATTATACATATAAGTGGCAAATATGTGGTGACCTAAAAGTTATAGGACCATTACTAGAGTTTCAGAGTGGATTTACGAAGTATTGCTTCTTTCTTTGCCTTTGGGGCAGTAGAGCAACACAGAGCAATTACCAAGTAAAAGAATGGCTGCCAAAAGATCAATATATTCCAGGTCAAGCTAACGTAAATAATATACCTTTTGTTGATCCCAAAAAAGTACTGTTGCCTCCATTACACATTAAACTGGGATTTATTAAAAATTTCGTTAAAGCATTAGATAAGGAAGGAGATGAGTTTAAATACCTGAAACAAATTTTTCCTAAACTAAGTGATGTTAAGCTTAAGGAATTTGGACCACAAATTAGAAAAATATTAAAGGATAAATTAGATGCATGGAGTTCTTTTAAAACAATTGTTTCGGAGTTTTGAGAAAATAAAAAAGTAGAAAACTATGAGAAACTTGTAGAAAAACTACTTGAATGCTGCTGCAAAAGGGCTGTCACATGTTTTTAAAATACACTTCCTGCACTCACGTTTCAATAATTTGGGCGCGGTTAGTGAAGAGCAAGGAGAAAGGGTCCTCTAATGCATATTAACAATAGACAATGCTACCAAGGCAGATGGGATCCAGCAATGATGGGGGATTATCGTTGGTTTCTGTGTATTTTAGTAAATAAATCTTATTATCCTTAAAATATCTTTTCTTTTATTGTTTTGAACTTAGGAATAAATATTATATAAAAGTAACTAATACATCTATAATACAAAAATTTATACTTGCTTGAAAATTTTAGTTGTTGGATTAACAATCAAGATGGTTTAAACTCGCAATTTTTTTTTAATTTGTTGACTAGTGTTCTTACCGGATCCCCAATTATAAAGGCATTTTTAAAATGGTTACTGGCTGCTAATTCCTAATCTACCCTTACTACGATTCGAAAAAATTAAAAACATAATAGTATTGTTTTCATTTCATAAGACTTTATTTTTATAGAGTTTTCATAATACAATTTTATTTCGGTAAAAATTAGTGCTACACACCGGAAAAATGCGTTGACTTGCGACATCGATCTCCGAAACAACTTCCGCTCTAATATATCATCTTGTCAGGCAATCGCATATTGCTGGAAACCAGAACGTCAGGAAAATACGTTGAAGTTTCCCGTGAAAAAGAAAGAGGTCATCTAGACCTATTTGGCCCGACAAACGTCAGTCATCCTTTGTCGTCGATTTTCTGCTTTGGAGATCACTTGATCCTATATGTTACGTTTCATTGCCCTGTCTGAGCAGCCCCTTTTCAATATTATGGCACTTTTTCATTTTAATATCGTGCGCAGATTGTACGATGATATTCTTTTCCTTATGAAAATAAAATATGGAAGAAAAATTTATTTTAAAATTCTGGTGTTGGTAATAATTTAGTTTTGTTAAGATTACGGTACCCCGTGAAAAATGAGTTAGTTTAATGTTAAAATGAATTACTATAGTATTAAAAAAGATGGAATTTATACACTAGAAGAAACGTTTATTAGAGTGGAATCTAATATATGCGAAGTTTCTAAAAACATCATATTTATAAATTAATTAATTAACTTTTAGGATTGACATTTTTTTACTGCTATAAAAATTGAAATTTAGCAAACCATATATTTATAGAAATTTAGTTCGGTTTTTTCGTTTCTCTATCTTTATAGATATTTCATAAGATAATCACCAATTGATAATTCGGCCGTATGTTTCGGGTTTATTAAAATCATATCAAATTTACAGTGGAAATAAATCATAAAAAACAAATTTGTAGCCTTAACCGAGATTTCAAGCATCATAAAAATATAAAAACTGGGAATCTTACTATAAAGTTATACGCTCATTGCAATATTAAAATTTATTACTTTGCTCCCATATTTATTTTATTTTTATCTTAATATTGTGTACTTAAAATCTGGTCAAACTGAACATGCACTAAAAAAATATACTTGCTCTAACTTTTTCCCATCTTGTAACCATTGATCACTATATGTCATAGTATTATTTTCACATCTGATTTTTGTCATAAAATTTTGGAATATCACTTGTTTTCATACAATATTATATAATAATTTGATTGAAAGAAATAAACAAGAGGTTATATTTCTTTAACATAATTTCCGATTTTTTGTCATGTCTAAATTCAGCTATTAGTGTTACTGCTATATTTCTGTATTCAAAGAAGCTTTTGGTTTAAGTTGCAAATGTTTCTTCAGTGCTTTATTTCCGAATTCTTTTCTAGTGTTTATTTGGGACTGGAATGACCCCCTCGGGTTAATAGAGATTACCTAGTGTGAAATATTACGGAAAGTTTAATATGTGCGAACAATAACGTCGGTTAATGTCTCTTGATGGATTGTTGCGTAGAGACAATACTATCGAAACACATTTCAATCTAAATACTAAGCGAAACAAAACGATTTTGATGGTAAAATTGTGATAAAATGACGTTCCGCCGCTGAGCCGAGAATAATTGGTAAAAAACTAATATATATATATATATATATATATATATATATATATATATATATATATATATATATATATATATATATATATATATATATATATATATATATATATATATATATATCAGGTATGATAAGTTTTCAATAAGAAAATGTCAAACAAAAAAAAGGATATAAATAATTAATTGATGCATTTATGTAGTAAGTGTAGATTGTAGAATAGATATTAGTTCTAGTATGTAAGAATTTGTATGTGTCATTTTTTTTGAAAGGACATTAAATGCCTATACTTTTGTAATGACATGATAAAAATTAGAGTGAAAGGTTCGACAATACTGCATTTAAAGCAAGAATAATAAACATATTTCACTCTAAAAGACATAATTCAAATAAACTAATAAACAATAGATATTTCTAATAATGTGTGAAGTGTTATGGACCAGAGACAGTGACTGCAAAAAGTATTTTAACACAATATTGTGAAATCCACAAGGAAGATGATCTTGAACACCCATTTTTTAAATAGTGCGGGCAAAGATAATATTAGTGAGAATAAAGTTCAAATAATAATCATTTAGTGAAATATAGACACTATTTAACAATAAGTATTTATAATATTTTAGTTTTAGCTCATTTCAATAACATTATTTATAAAAACCTTGTTAAAAAAATTGTAAATCTGTAAGACTAGTATAAGAAAATGAAGATTATAAGTCAATTTTTAAAATAAACTAGAATAAAATAGTATCTAATTGTAGGTAAAGCATTTCTAAATATGGTAATAAAATTAATAACACAATAATTATCAATTTCAACAAGTTACAATCAAAATTTAAATGTCTATGTAAAATTTTTAGATGTAATCAAATTTTATTTATCAATTTTATGTGCTAAATAATAACCAGGTCCAAATTTACATAACTCATAATTCATTTTCATCAAATATAATATTTAGTTCATAATATCAATAAGATATCAAAATTTCATAATAAATTGATAATTAGGAATCCATTTTGGTTTCGTATTTCAAAGCTTAAAATTCCATCTAGTTGCCAGTTCACGTCAGATGACCGACCAACCAGAAAAAATTAAAACAAAAATTTATATTATGTCACCGCTAACTATAAAAGCGAAAATTCATTATTTTTAAAAAGGAGTGCACAGTAATTTGTTGTAGAGTAAACATCGCTAGTCTTATTTATTAAAAACAATTTTTAAAAATGGAAAAGAAGTTTATTAAATTTATAAATAAATAATATCATATATATTATATAAGCAAACAGCTCTAAAAAATATTTAATAAGTTATTGATATATAAGAAGAAAAGTTACAATAGTTAGCAAAAAGAAAAAAGATTTTTTCGAGTTTTGAATAAGGAAGAACGTGCATAAAAAAATTCTGGAGATTAAAAGTTATTCATCTAGCGTGTAAGAAGTAGAAATTTTAGACTTACCTGAAAATAGTTTGAATCACTGGTTTGACTTTTCTAATAATAATAAATAATAATAATCTGAACTCACCTGAGAAAGAGCAAATTGACATCGATGTTTTTAAACACCTGATCACGAAAAACGGGGTACATTCAGAAATACAGCACATGTGTATTTGTGTAGTTTTTTAAATAGAATAAAAAAAAATCTGGTACAAATCAATAATACTCAGGTATAGTTATTTGTGTCTGGTGCCCAACAATTAAAAAAAATAAAAAGTGTGTATATATATATATATATATATATATATATATATATATATATATATATATATATATATATATATGTATATATATATATATATATATATATATATATGTATATATATATATATATATATATATATATATATATATATATATATATATGTGCTGCGAATAATTTTTTTCCAATAATAAATAAATAATTTAGTTAATTTTTTTAAGGACACATTGCGCAGTCGTGAAAACGACAAATCATCGCAATATATATATATATATATATATATATATATATATATATATATATATATATATATATATATATTTGTATAAAAAGTGCTTTTTTTGTAAATTTTGGAGCGCTGAATACACAAAAATGACAATGAAATTAAAAACTTTTCAAGAACAAGTTTTATAATAACAATACAAATATACTACGTGCATTCTTGCAGTTACATTGTTAATATATCAAATGATATCACGTATATCTAAAATTTGAACTAATATTAAAAAGATCGGTTTAGTTTCGGTTTTAGCACACCAAATATGGTAAAATTTAATCGATTTTATTTTAGATACATTTTAGCTATTGTCCAGTGTAATTGGGTAAATAATAAAAAGGTGTTTAAGGATTCTTAAATAAATTTAATGGTTATCTGTGGTATTTAAAATTTCACCTAAAGTTAACTTCGGAAAATTACTTGATTACAGGCATTTACAATAATTTGTAGTCTTCAGATAAAGAATATTTGCCAAATCGCATTTTAATATTTTTGAAGTATGCTGACAATATTGAAAAAAAAATCGGTTAAGTTGTTGCTGTTTGAAATTCCTTCAGTTTAGCAATTTTTTATTACCCTACTTCAACCTTAAGTTAACGTAACCATTGCACCTCTAAAATCATACATATAAAAATATGTATGCTAATATTCTAGCCATTTATTTGGTAAAATAATACCAAAAGAAAAATAGGAAAAATATTCGCTAATGAATAAAATTATGCAGTGAAAATAGTTAAAAAATAATATGGTTTCTCCCTGAAATATATTATTTTACAAGCCAAGAAAGTGTAGACGTATTCTGCCATTTTATAAACAAAACGTTTTCAAGGAGGTTTTAAAATTGAGCTTAGAGTGTTGCACTAAAAAAAATTAAAGTATTTTTTATTCAAAATTGTATATTTTTATGACTAATCTAGGTAATTCAGTTTTCTTTATTAACATCATATGAGTCAAAAAAAAAATTTTCAAAATTAACAAAATGGCGGTCGTGATGTTCTCAAAAACTACATTTTCTTTTTTGATGAATTTGTTTTCGAGAGTTCTTTGTTATACGCTTCTTCGATTATAATTATTTCCATGCTAAAATGCCGGGAGAAACACAGTTTTTTTCCTTTGACCGATTCGATTTCAAATCATGCGATTTCTTTCAATTTAGTAATTTTTGGTTACCATACTTTAACTTTAAGTTAACCTTACCTAACCACTGCACTTCTACGATCATACATATAAAAATCTGTATGCTAATGTCCTAAAAGTCTATTTGGTAAAAGGACACCAAAATAAAAATATTCGCTAATGAATGCTTAAAAATCGAAAAGATTTAAGGATAATTTAAAGGGCATTAAAATAGCCTGCATAACATAGAAGTTTAAGATCTTTATGCTAATGAGGATATCACTGAAATGCACATTCGGTTAGAGACCGGAATAGTTCGGATGGAAGTATTTATTGAAAATGTTGCTCTTAAGAGGAAAATGAGGCAATTTTTTATAAGATTAATAACAAAAGCTCATCTTTCCCATATATAGAATTCAAGTAAATTTACTCCAGTTATACGATGAGTATAGCTGGTGAAATATCTGGTATGTTCTTCAGCTATAAAAATAAACATTTACGCAAAAGGAAAAAAGAAATATTTAATTCTCCTATTCCCTTTACCATTACTTTGTAATTACTATAAATTCCAATTAGAATCTTAAATTAAATTACTACGGCAACACCACATCGTGCAATCAATCAGGGCTCGGTGATAGATAATTAAGGAAAGAAGAATGTGGTTAAATTTTTTTATACGTAAATATCTTTACGCGCAAAAATTATCTATAAAACAATAATCTAGAAAGAAAATTGGGGCAATCGGTAGATCTTATACAAAGTTTTATTTATAATAGCCAGTTGTATATTTTTATTTAAAATATGTAATTACCGCTTTTCACTTAATAACAAGTTATACCATTCTGTAAAAATGTTAAAATTATCTTTTAAAAATCTTAAAAATTTTGTAAATCGTAAAAATTACTTTATATTTGTAGTATATGCTATAGGTTTCCTCAAAAAGGTGAACAATCAAAGACGTCATAAGAAGTTAAATTATTTTAGAAAGCTGAACATAAAATTTGCAAATTGTACTCCATCGTTATCAGTTTATCCTGGCATGTCTTATTGTCGTTCTATTCAAAATGTAGTACAATCATTTAAATATACAAGCAAACTCGTAAAAAAACAAAATTTATCGCATCGTCTATTACACGTTCCTATGATTCTAACAGTTGATTTGTGTGTCAAACTAAAAACACAAATAATTAAAAATAATTTTGTGGTTTTATGCAAATTGTAAGGAAACCTTCTGGCTTGAATTGTCCTTTTAGTCATTAAAAGAATAAATTATCAGTTCATCCTTTAGATCCCGGTGGCAAACAATCTTCGTATTAACTTTTTGTCTTTCTTTTCAGGGTAGAGATAAGTGAAATATAAATTCTTTCTGCATTATAAAAAGAAATGAAAATTCCTTCCAGGTTCTCCGGTGAAGTAATGTTAATTCCATTTTTGAGTTTATTGACTTTAAGAAAGCATTAGGGCATATAGTTTCATTACTAACAATTCCAACGCGTTTTAAAGTATTGTCTAGGTTGGTCAAAATTACTATTTCTACAAATAAATCGAAAAAAAAATTTCCTTCCTGCTTTTAGAGTAGTACCAATAATTACAATAATTATCACCCACGTGGACTATAAAGAAGGCTTTGACTCCGTATCATATGACTAACTGGCAGCTACACTGCAAATATATAGAGCCGATGTACATATTGTGTTCATTAACTTAGAGAACTAGGATCCAAATGCAAATTCCTTTTAGCAACAACATCGAAACAGACAAAATCTCAATACGAAGGGGAATATTTGAAGAAAATTCATTAAGCCCATTATGGCTCCGCTACGCCATGCACCCATTATTCGCCATTTAAATTTCACAAGATGCAGCTTTGGTGTTAACACAATTGTAAAGAGATGATAAGACTAAATCATCTTCTGTATATGGATGAACTTAAATTGATGGCTGTCACAAGAAATTAGCTGGAATAAATGCTCAAAATTATAGACGTGTTCTCCGGGGATATAGAAATACTGTCTGTTTTTGATAAATGCCGCATCCTAAACACAACGAGAAAATATAAAACCAGTAGCATTTGAGGTGTAGAACAGGCAAACCATTGTGACGATAGAGGCAGAACATACCCATAAATAATTAAGCATGAAACAAGCACAAAGAATTGACCGATGAACATCGACCAAATTATTAAACGACTACATAAGGATGGGAAGGCAGGTACTGGGAATCAACCTAAATAGTAAAAATTTATTTAAGACACTTTAAAATTGTGCAAGATGGACATAGAAAGTCTACAGAGGAAAGTTAGGACACATCTCATAAATGCACACAAATATCATCCTCGTAGTGCTACTGAGCGGAAAACGCTCTCATTATACCACGAAGCTAGGGGATATATATATATATATATATATATATATATATATATATATATATATATATATATATATATATATATATATTGGTAAGCAATTGAATCAACAATTAACAAACCTGCGGTCATATTTTCTCAGGCTGGCAGACATTTCTTTGTTACGCCGGACAATATGCCAAGCCGATGATTTAACACCGGTGCAGTTGAGGAACACATGACTTCTCATCACCAATCAGACCAAGAGAAGTTTTGAGAAACTATCTGAGATACATAATCAGAAATTCCTCTATCCAAAATGATCAATGCCAATGTGAATGTCAAAAATCAGAGACAATCCAGCACATGACAAGAAGAAGCCAAACATTTGCCGCATGAATTAAAACTGTTTGGCAAGTGAATTCCAACTATTGGAGGTAAAAGAAATACCATAATATGAATTAGGTAATAGTAAATTGTGTATTCTCAATGCCGGTCATTCCCGGAGTTGAAAGGGGAAGAAGAGTGAAAGTATTAATCGTCTCTGTTTCTAATCGGTGGTGCATAGTATCACGTGGTCCTGAACGCTAATAATAATCTATGTCTGATTCTATGCTCCGCCTAGTAGAAAGAGCGGATATTACCGCTTACACTCTTCTTCCTCTCTCGCACTGTGGGAACCATCGCCATTGGAGACGCGCGATCTAGTATTTCCTAAAATTTATGTTTTAAATACAGCCCTATACTAGAGAATAGCGAGTTTAAGCTGAACTGGGATTGAACTGTGCTTACGGATCATACAGTTGCCCAGACCTCATTTTAGTGCATGAAAAATCCAAGCGAACAACGCTAATGAAAGATGCCATCCCTAACAACAAAAATCTAAGGCACAAGCAAAATGAGAAGATCGCCAAATACAGAGACCTGCAGGTAGAAATATGTAGACGGAGAGGAATGAGCAGCGTCCGGACGATTTCCATAATTCTATCTAAAACTGGCGTAGTACCGACGAGTATTTTGCTTAATATCAAGAGATTAGGCCTTAGCAAACACCTGTATGAGGTTACATAAAATGCAAAGCCATTTGAGACCTCACTAACTGTCCAGAAGTTTACGAGAAATGTAGAGAACCATAACATCACCTTGGATCCGACAACATGAAAAAAATCCCCAAAGAGCGTCATACATATGATATCCGAGGATATTTGGTGTGAGTAAATGTCCCTTGAAGGGAGTACGAAAGCTGTTTGGCTCAATTTATGGGATAATAATTCTCTAAAGTTAGCAGATTCTTCTATGCTATACCGAGCAATATGCGCGACAGACGATGTAACACCGCTGAAGTTGAGGGGCTATAAGCTATTTCACCAACTAGACCAAGGGAAACTTGAAGCCTTGCTGCAGAAGATTCTTCATGGACAACACCTAAAGGAGGTCATCTTTCAAAATATTTCCTGAAATCGAAGACTTTCTACTACCTATCCAAAATCAAATCATCCCAAGGAAAAACTATCTGGAATACATAATCAAGGACCCCTCGATCGAGACTGGCCAATGCCGACATGGATGTCGAACATAAGAAAAAAATCCAGTACCTAACAAGCATTTGACGCATCGGAGTATAAGAAGAGATACAATTCAGTCGCTAAGATCAGCAATCGAGAGTTGACAGATATATTCAAAATTTTGCAGGTAGTAAAAATGGCATACTATGAATATACTGGGGAACAATGAGTTCAAGCTATACCGGATTCAAACCAGACCTCATTTTAGTAGACAAAACATCCAGGTGAGCAACATTCATAGCAATCGCCTTCACTAACAGCAACACTCTAAGTGACAAGTATAATGAGAAGATCGCCAATACATAATGGATACCGTCCCAACTATCCCTATAATTCTATCAACAACCGGCATAGTACCGAAGTGTCTTCTGCAAAATATCAAGAGATTGGGACTTAGCGAACACCTGTTTAAAATTGTGCAAAACGCATCGCTACTTTGAACCTTGGCACTGCCAGAAAGTTTATGAGAAATTCAGAGATCATAGCATCACTTGGGGCTCAACAAAACATAAAACGCCCTCACTGGACTCCATCCTTATGACATCTGAGTATATCTGAGATGAATGAATATTCTCTGGATGAAGTAGGAAAGCAGTTTAACTCTGTCTATGGATTAGAATAATAATAAACACGTTTATTAACTCAACAAAATTAGTAATTACAAAAAAAAAACGGGAAACCGTACAGAAAAAAATGACGGGCTGATTGGATTTATTTGCAACTTTCCAAACAGAATTCGCTATGTTGAAGTCATTAGGTAAAAGTAAAGAACAGTTTTTAAATATGACAAAGCTAAGCAACAATTATGATTGTAAACTCTACGTTAATTGTATATAGTAAAATAATGTCTATGTCTAAAATCACAATTGTTTTATACACTGTCTATCTCACATTGCAGAGCGCCATCTCATCCAAAATAGAAGAGTAATGAGTTAGGTTCTTAAACTTATAAAAAATACAAAATATTTATTTTGCATTATTTTGTTTACAAAAATGAAATTAATATTAATATTCTAAATATCCATTAGTCTAAATATGTTCTTACATAATTTTTTTTAATAGACGCAATAAAACATTTTTAATTTTTTGTTGGTTTTGTTGACCTAAGAGAAAGAGCTCCAAATAACGCATGAACCTTTGATTGGTTAAGATATACAAGGGCCTGGTTTCCAATTTTCTAACTAGATTAGAATTATAGCGATGCTCGATCCCTGCATTAAAAAGAAATAAATTACATTTCAGAACTTGATAGACTTGAAAAAAGGCATTATAAATATGAATTCTTACAAAACCACTAATAAAGACGAATGAAGAATTTTAAAAAGCACTTGAATCTAGAAATCAAAATAATTCACATAATATATTATAAACTTCTCGAAATAGGAATGGAATTAGCTTTTCATATAAAGATTGAAAATTGTATTAAAATATTTGATATCTTATTTGCTCTAACAAAAACAAAAAATTATGCGGTATTTCGATTTACTATCATTGGTAAAAACCTGATTGAGTAAACAGGCTTAACTTCGACAAATTGACAACAATAAGCGAGTTTATTATTATTTTATTTCTATAAATTAAACAATTCATAAACAGAACTCTAAATACATCCACATTGCGTTAAGATATTACAAAATGGAACTTTAATCTAATTCGGTTTTTGTATCTCGGCAATACGGTTTAATCTCCCATTTTGTTAACTACTTACAACACGGTGTAAATAGCTGAGGTTTAAGCTGTTCTAGTTTCCTGAAAGCCATATGGGCTTGAGAATCTCGACTAAAACTATTAGCAGTAATGCGGATGTCACAAGTCTCGGAATGAATACTGTAGGAACGAAGTGACAAGTAACACAAGATGCTGTATTAGACTAAAGAACACGACACGAAATTCTAACTTAAGATTTCTTTTTTTATTAAATATATTTTGCATAATAATTTTTATTTTTACGTGTTTTAAATATGACAGTAGTATTATTTAATAATTGATATTTTTCACAGGTATTGTATATTTATTTACATATTTGTATGTCGAAAGTGTCAAAAAAATTTTTTTTTATCAATGAATACTGGCTGGACATTAAAATGTTGGTATGGATATCCTCTGCAGAAGTTGGGTCTCGGACAATTTTCGTTCACTAAATAAATATATCATTTCCTTACAGAATAGTCAGTTTCTGTGTTAAAAATATATTTTCAAAAACAAAATTCAAAACAAATATCCAAAACTACTCAAATTTTTTTCTACTACTCAAAGATTTTAAAACAATCTCGTGATATTACGTTAATAAACTGAAAAAAGTGGGATATCACGTGGCAAGTCAAATTAAAACAAAACAAGTTTAATAGTTGTAAGAATTGTTCTTGTTAACAAAGCTCTTTGAAAAATTTATAATAAAACTTTATTGAATAAAATATTTTACTTTTTCGTTTTTTACCAAAAAATATTGACCAGAACCTTAAAGCATAACTAACGATTAGACAGGGTTAAAATAGAATGTATGTGAAATATTGGTTATACATATTAGTATAGTCTTATTTTTTTTTTAATACTTGAAAACGAAAAATATTTTTATTACAATTATTATTGATATAAAATGACTTCCACTACAAAAGACCGAGATTGATTTCTCGAAACATAAAATTTGGAAAATTTTTAAAGTTAAGCAGTTTAATAAAAGCGACGTGTGCAATTTGATTAAAATATTTTCAAAGTACACTTCCAGTTATACCGGAAGATGATGTTTTATTGCTTATTTTAAACGGAGTAACCTCCATGTTATACTAATCCTAATCATTTTCAAAAAAACGTCATTTTATTTACATTATGTGTTTGGCGTATTTCGATGAAAGATACATCTTTGTTCGTATCAAATGTTTAATCCTCAATCTTATTATAAAAGAAATTCGATCCAAAATTAGAGTTTACCTTTTGTCTAATTCTGTGAATTGCAGTTCGATCTAAGTTCTCAAAAAATATGCGTTTTATTTTATCGGCACCAAAAACAAAGTATTGTTGTTAACCTTGCTAGGTACGAAAGAAATAAATATCTCGCGTTTTAGAACATGATAACTTTCATATCGCTAACACATTAATTCTTTACTTGGATATTAATTCACTGTATTTTGGATTTCGTGATGAAATTAATTGTGAAATATTCGAAACACGTTTAATGAGTACGCAGATATTAATTTGATGTATGGTCTTGCGTCTTGCAATACTTTGAAAGCCAGGAAACTATATCACGACAGATATCCTAATCGTACTCTTCCAGATCAGAAAATATTTCCCATTGACCAACGTCGAAGGAAGAATGGTAAGCGATTCAATTTAAGAAGGTAATATTATCAAATTTCTTCATAATTTTAGGAAATTTTGGGGAAATAAGTACTGATGCTAGTCTGGAAGAACAGTTGGTACGCAGTAATGAGAGGAAAATATTTTAAATACCGTAGAACACTCTTTTAACGATCACTCGAAAACAATAGTATATAAAGTTCTTCAAAAACAGATGTTATATCCATATAATTTGAAAAAAGCGCATAAACCGATTCCTGAAGATTTTCCCTCGTAGAATGCAGTTTGCAAACTTTCTGTTGGATCAGATACGAAATAATGGAAGCTTCATTAGCACTATTCTCTTCACGGATGAAGCAGGGTTTATCAAAAATGGTATCATAAATTTACATAACTCACATGTATGGATTGATGAAGATTTTCATACAACTATTGTTTCGCATCATCAACATCAGTTCCAATCAATTAATATCTGAGCAGGAATCATTAGCAATTTTTTGATTGG
The DNA here is from genome assembly GCA_034092305.1 of Diaprepes abbreviatus. Taxonomy (NCBI): domain Eukaryota; kingdom Metazoa; phylum Arthropoda; class Insecta; order Coleoptera; family Curculionidae; genus Diaprepes; species Diaprepes abbreviatus. Next base: position 6,482,458 of record JASJET010000008.1, on the reverse strand, counting down.
ATCATTTGTATTGCCAGCGAGAATGAATAGAGAACTTTATTTGGAGTTTCTTCAGAGTGCTTTTCACGATTTAGTAGAGCACTTACCACTTGAAACCCGCCGAAACATGTACTACATGCACGATGGGACATCATCTTGTTTCAGCGTTGCTGTGCCGGAGCACATGAATAACGTTGGATAGGTAGAGGAAGATCTATTGCCTGGCCTTCTCGATCTCCCGACCTAACTCCGTTGGATTTTTATCTGTGGGGACACCTCAACACCTTGGTGTATTAAACTCCGGTCGATAGTAGGGAGGAACCTCTACGGAGAATCACGTTTCACTGTGATCAAATAAGGAAAAATTCTGAGTTAATGTGGCGGGTACAGTCCTCAATTCGTCGTGCCCGAAAGTGTATCAGACTTCACAGAGCCCACGTTGAACCCTCTTACGAAGTTTTTAACTAAGCAGTTAGTTTAATTTTTTACTGAAACAATGGTGATAGAAGAAAATTCCTCTTTTTGATATTCAACCCGACAGAAATTAGGGGACTAGCAGTGTCAATGACGTTTTTTTGATAACTGTTGGGATTAGCGACATGAATGAAGGGTACTTAATTTTTAGTCAATAGTTAAAGGTATGTAAAAAACTTTGTGAAAGATACAGGGCATAAATGGTGTCATCAGTGTCACAGTTAGTCTGTCCGCGCAGCTGTGAGTAATTCACAACACTTTCTTGGATAGTAATTTGAAAAGTCTTACCTGATATACATCATATTCAAAAAATTGAAATATAATTATGTGTAAAAAACTTGATTCCATTGCAGCTCTTTGGAGCCCGTATCTTTGAAGAGGAGACCTATATGAAAAAAGCTTATATGAACTTGTAGCATTTCTTTCACGTAACTAACCTGAACACCCTGTATATCTACATATAAGTTTATGATATGTATACCTGGATATGTTCCTTAGAAAAAGTATATTCGGTAGAAGAATATTTACCTTAACCATACGGAGTTGGAGAAAGGGAAAACACTGCTTGCTAACACAGAGCATAATCTTTGAAAGATACGAGTAATTAAAAAATTACGCTTTAGGAGAGTCGAAAAGATATTTTTTTTCTTATTTGCCTTTAAAGGGGTTTATAGATTTAGCTAATAACTAATGGAAACAACATAAATCGTCATATATGGAGAGCAGCATTTTGAATCACTTTGTTAACTAAATCAGTTTCCTTTTCATTATAATAATATATAAACTTATTTTATTTACATTAAATTTATATATCACCAAGCTCCAAGTTAATATATAATTACATGTTCTATTTTCGTAGGTCTGTAAGTGCTTGTCTTATTGCTTGAGTACAACACTATGTCAAACGCAATAGCATTGCTTGAGTAGCAAATACTGTATCCTTGAAACCGATATAAGACGACTTCAAGTAACGTATTCATGAAATATATTGATACAGTGCGAAGTGAAGTTCTATTTATGTCAAAGTAATTGCCAAGTAATCAAAATTATTAATTAAAGTGTCATCTTTTGTTCTATTATATGTTATATTTCCGAATGCTCTTCGTAATAAACTATGACAGTATTAATTAACATATCAAAATTTGAGTATGTCATATTATTGTTTGTTTTAAATTCCACGAACATAAATTTAATTTTTATATATATCCGCTGATATCCCATACATAATCTATATCCTTAATTTTGCAAAAACTGACAGGAAGATTTTACGTAAAAAAAAACACAATAAATATCCTATTCACCTGTTCATTTTTTTATTTTAAATTTAATTGAAACAAAATTATGGTTTAAAAATAAAAATAAAATTTTTGTCTTGCTTCATTATTATAGAGTTGGGTTCATTTAAAAGTAAGGAGCTAATTTATTGCGCCTGTATCGTCATTGTATTAATTCCTTGATTATTATCCATTCCGTTATAAGTTACGGATTCAAAGATTATCCATAGTTCTTGAGTACCGATATCCCTAATAAATTTTGATTTATGACCAAAATGACAATAGATTTTAACGGACAAAATTATAACAAAATTTAACTTTAAAATTGGTCTAAGCTGACAACAATTGCTAGATTCACTAAGAAGGAAGACTTAAACCCGATCTAGTTATCAAGGAAGTTAGATCTTCCAGTTAGCCATTTTTGATTTGTTTATGATAATGTTATAATTTATTTTGCATGTATCAATAAACAAACTCTCATATAGGGATATTAAGAATAAAAACTTGAAGATTAAGCCTTAAAATCAGTATAAAGAATAGTTGTCTCTCGAAAACCTACAAAATAGAAATTTTTATATGGAATAAAAGAAAATGAATTTATATCCTTTTATTTTTAAGATTCAAAATTTGATAGATTTATTATTGTACTTGTTAATTTAAACACTCTATTGTCAATTTATAGCAGTCTTAAAGTTAGGTAATGTTGCTAAATTAGGGGGTACATTTTTTAAATTAACAAATAGATCAACATGAAGACTATAAAAAGTATTGAACAATCAACCATTAGTATTTGGCTAACCAATCAAGAGCTATATTTAAAAGAATCCTGGGCAAAATGTACATACAATGAAAGGTTAAATGTTTGCCTTGCCTATTATCATAGGCAATATAATAAACTCTAATAAATATTTCCTGAAATTGATAAATAAATACGAGTATATACTGTTAGTCCTGGTTGATTTAAACTGAAATCCTTGTTTTTAAGGAGGTATTCGAGAATATTTTAGTACTGTGTAAAGTTTTAAATTTATTTTAGGTATGGAAAAGAAACACCTTCCTGAACTTGGATTTTAAAATTTTTTGTCATTTCAGTTATGCTAGCAAAAAAAGATTTCCAAATCGCTGAATTGCACTTACACTCTATAAAACTACGATCAAACTAGTGTTTAACGTGAAAGCAACCTAAATAAATTAGAATTAAGGATGGTTTTTATCATATTATATTTTTCTATCTTAAAAAGATTAATTACTATTACTAATAATAACAATCAATTTTGGTGAAATAATCTTGAATATAAAGGGTAACCTATTATAATTACTACATGGAAAGATATTATAAGGCAAGCAGGTTACAGGAAAATATTTCCCACAAAAGTTGTCGTGTTGATACAGGTAATAATAATTGTGACTTTGATCCTAGGGTCAAATAGATTAAAGATCCAATTAGAAATGAAGAGTATGGAAAATTTCAAGCCTCTTATTAAGTTGTGATCGATTCCATTCCGAATCATGCAGAAAAAATAGTCAAAAAAATTAAATGATTTCTCAATAAAATATATTATTCTAGAACTCAAAAAAGTCTACACTTATTTTGCAGTTTTGCGCAAAAATGATTCTCAAAAAAGTTATCTAGATTTTAAAGTGGAGCTTAGAGTTTTTGCAGTGAAGAAAAATGAAAGTTGTAATTCAGTTCCCTTTTTTCATTAAGATAGCATTGGTCATAAAATTTCAGAAAAATACTTGAAAACTGAAAAATTTTCAAAATTAACAAAATAGCAGCCGTTTCTTTACTTCATTAAATAATTATCTTTTTTGTAAACTTTTTATATATTTTATTTTCAAAATAGATTTAATATGATTTTCAAAAAGTAGAACAATATGAGCAAATTTTTGCCTGTAGCCACTTTTTTACTTAGTCGATTTATTGTACAATATCAACACGCATTCACGAGATGAAAGATTAGGCTCTAGATGATTCCTGTATTACGAATGCCTGAACTGAGTTCATTTTACAAGTAGTACTTGTCAAATACGAAGATAGTATGTCAATTTTTGTTTATTACGGTAGAGCTATGAATGACTCACGTAAAAGTGCACTTTATTCGTTGGGAAAATAATGTCCTGGGGGACAATGTAATCATTCTAACATAGCAGCGTATTCGACAAGTCGACTTGTTGAATAAACGGATTATGGATATTAAATTAAGTCTGTGCAAGTCCTTTAGGAATCATCTCGAGCGTAATCTCTCTAATAAACAGTAATATCCTATATAAACCGTGCTTTACACGAAAAATTTCCTTTACAATCTAATCATTATAACATAGTAGCATATTCAACAAGTCGACTTGTAAAATAAACTTATTATGGATAATGATTCAAGTCTATGCTAGTATTCGTAATACAGGATCATCCCAAGCGAAATCTTTCATCTCTTGAATGCATGTTGAAATTACACTTAATCGATTAGATATATCTAGTAAATAATATACATATATATATATATATATATATATATATATATATATATATATATATATATATATATATATATATATATGTATATATATATATATATATATATATATATATATATATATATATATATATATATATATATATATATATATATATATATATATATTTATATATATGACGAGCCAATTACTGAAGAACAGATTAAATGGCCATAAATACACAAAAAACGCCTCAACAGCGTTAAACAAACACCCACAGGACGAAAAACACACTTTCGATTATAACAGTACCATTATAAAAAACAAAGATATGAATTACCAAAAATTACAGATAAAGGAAATGATTGAAATTAAAAAAGATAAAAACACTGTTAACGACAGAACAGATATGGGAAATTTGAGCCACATTTACGCAAGCCTAATTTAAATAAAAATATTAAGTATTCGATCCGGTCAAATAAGGATCAAAAATGGAATATCCTCTTAAACATAAAACCAAACATATACCTTATTTGTTTTTTTATGCATTGTAAAATATAAAAAATATTAAAAAAATAAAACATATTCGCATTCCACGTATCCTCAGTAAATGATGTAAAATTTAAATTTTATTTAATAACAGAACAGCAAAATGTCAAGGTATGTACTGGTAAAATTAAATATTTTTAAAAAATTTTAAAGTTTGACTACTGTTTTTAAGTGATGTATTTTAATTATATATTTTTTTAGGAAAAAATTTTGAAAATGCCTTGAATAAAGGGCGAAACTTCAATAGTTTTGCGTATTTATTAAATATAGAACCTAAACCCAGGAAAAGACAAAATAAAGAAAAATGATATAATCTATGGTTCAAGAATCAAGAAAATAAATAAATAAATATATATATATATATATATATATATATATATATATATATATATATATATATATATATACAAGAATGACAATTATATAATAAAGGCGAAGTTTATTACCTATGAAATCTTAATTAAAAGAGAAAACTGAATTACGCCGATTAGTCATAAAAATATACAATTTTGAGTAAAAAATTACTTCTATTTTTCTTCACTTCAAAAGATCTAAACATTTTATTTTTTTGATTATTTTCACAGTATGATTTTGATTGGAATGGGTCTTATGAGTTAAAAACAGCTACAGTTTCCATTGCCAGTGTTATAATATTTTTATTAAAAATTGAATCGATTTCGAAGAAAGAGCTAAAAAGCAAAAAATAACAATATACATTTTGATATGAAATTGAAACTCTTGAAGTCGGCGCCAAACTAATACATGACAAAATGTGATTCGCTTTCTTACTATGGTTTATACATATCTCATGTCAGTAGTTATATAGTCATTTTTCGCTTCTTACCGCTTTTTTAGAAGTCGGTTAATTTTTTTTGTAAACGTTTTATTTTTGGATTTTAGTTTTGAATTTGTTATGATATCCATAAATTATCTGAACTAAATACTGAGCGAGATTAACGTACCTCACAATGATTTCAAGATTGGAAAAAGTATCCATTTTATCCAAAGTTGTTCGCAATACTAAAATAAATAACTAAAAATTCTTTGATTCAGGAAAATCTACAAATACCATTATTGAATGAAATAGTATCAAACACATATTTAGTCCGCTCTAGTAAATGCACTATAACGAATTTTAAATTAACTTTGAATTAGTAATATAGGCACCCCAAAATATCCCAATACCAATATTTAAAGAACTTGGGACGTAAATTTTTTAGTCCGACATATTTTAGCCTGCATATTGAGTTTAAATACGCCCCAAAAAACCTCCGATATCAATTTTGGACAAATTCAGAAAAATGCGAAATTTTTAGATCTACATAATGTATCTGTTATATTAAGCGAAAAACAATAACTTCAGTTTTGTAACTTACGACCCTGGAAACCTATAATACCAAATTAAAAAAAAAATATATATGAATAACGTAAAATGCTGAACCCACCATATTGGATTCGCCTTATTGAATTTCAAAAAAAAAATAATTTTAACATCTTAATCAAATCCGAATATACAGCCACGAAACCTCCTACTATAAATTTTTGACCAAATCTGAAAATGTAACATTTTTAGAAGACCATCATATTGAATCTAAAACATTAAATTTTCCCAAAATAATTTTAAATCCCTCAAAAACAACACAGTTCAAATTTAAAAAAAAATGAAAAACGTAAAATTTTTATTCCGTCATATTGGATTTGACATATTTAATCTTTAAAAATAATTTTAAATTCGTAATTCACACCCTCAAGAACGCCCTTATACCAATTTTGGAGAAAATCTAAAGATATACGATTTTTAGGATGGTATATTGGATTCGCCATATTGAATTTTTTAAAAATAATTTCCGATTCGTTATGTGCCACTGGGAAAAATTCCTCTTACGAATTTTGGAGAAAATATGAAAAAATTATTTTTTGTCCGCCTTATTGGATTCGCTATATTGAATTTTTTAAAGATAATCTCAGATTCATTATGTGCGACTTCAAAAACTCCCCCATATCAATTTTGGAGAAAATCGGACAAAATTGATTTTTTTATTCACGATATTGGATTCGCCATATTGAATTTTTAAAAAATAGTTTCAGATTCATTATACTATACCAATTTTGGGGAAAATGGAAAAAAAAAATTATAGCTGCCATATTCGACCTGCCATATTGAATGTTTTAAACATAATTTCAAATTTGTTATGAGCGACCCTGAAAACTCTCAAATATCAATTTTGCAGAAAATCGGAAAAAATTAATGTTCTTGTCCACCATATTAGATCCGTTATATTGAATCTTTAGAAAATAATTTCAGATTCGTTATGTGCCATCTCAAAAACTCCCCCATACCAATTTTGGAGAAAATCGCTATTAGGTCTGTCGGGACCTGGACAGACCTAATAGCGTTACGTGGCGCACCCTATAGTGCCGGAGCTCATTCAAACTTTCCAAATGAGAGTAGATATTAAAGGCATAAAACATTGTCAAATGTAGGATGCCCGGAATCTGAAGGAAGAAACAGTGTTTATTAGAAGGACGCTCGGAAATCGACACAGCGACCAGTAAATATACTATTTGATTTTTTTTCTTTCGGATCCATCCTTACGCCGGATGCACTGCGGTCAGAGTATGTCTATTGTGCTCACCCTAGACTTACACCTATCCTCCTGGATTAATTTTTGTAGGTCTGCTAAGAAGTGAGTGTGTACTTCCCTCGGTTCCAAGTTTATTGACCCGAAGCTTTGTTGTCTTTTTAGATGTGAGCGCTCCGTTGTCTGGCAGTCAATTAGCTCAACTAAAAATATTCAAAAATATACAGAATTTAAAATTTTGCTACTTTCAAAGCTTGTATTTAAAGGAAATCTTCCAAGCGTCGGTGTACGGACGTTTGGAAAAGACGAACGTTATTTGCCAGGTGATTGTTGACATAATACTCTAGGTGATAAAAAAATCAGCTGGGAAAACCCGTCAGCCGGTGTATTTAAATAGGCGATCGACGCTCACGTCTGGTTCCCGTGTAACACCCTTCACTGCATCAGCTGACAATCGTTCGACCGAGATAAAGCCAGCTAACGTTTTTATTTAAGCAAAGTAGCATGTAAACTATTATCTGACAAATTTTTAACCTAGAAAAAATCACTGAACATACATTTTCTTTCATGTTCGTGTGATCAACTGACGTATAATCTATCACCTTACAGTCGGCAGAATTTTTTTCTGCGAAGTGTTTGTGAACTATCATTTGACAAATTTTTAATCGAAAGGGAAAAATTTTAAAGTTTTTTCCACGTGATTGGGGGGGCCGCCACTGCTCAACCTATCCATGGAGCTGCAGTGAACGTTCACGAGGCTTCATGATACAATTCTCTGAAGCATTTCACTAGTTATCGCCCGAGAGGAATTTGGTTCGCAAAATCTGTCACTTACTTGCAGTCTATTAGTCCCTGGCTTCAGTTCTGCTCTTTTTTGTGGCTTATACGTATAGGGTAGAGCTAATATAAAATGCCATAAACAAGATTAAATTGACAATTTCCCGAGATAATTTTTTATTTAATCTCAAAACTGCAATAGGTAGTTTTACTTTGACTTTAAGAACAAACAGCAGTGAATTGTATCAATAATTTTATAAATATTTTTTTAGAGAAAAATATCTAGTATGCTAATAAGTGGCTAATCATAAACCAATATAACCTTCATTTAAATCAAGAGACAAATGAACTTTTAGTGTGCTGTAACGACCCTTCATTATAATTTTGAGTTGCATATCAAATACTAACTCAATTCAGTTATAGTCTTGGAGATGCAAACGTATGGAATTTTATCTTTTTTAATTTATTATTGTTCAAAATCTAATTTTCTATAAAAAAAGATATTTTCTAGAAACACCTAATAAGTTCAACGCGACTTGCCATCAACCAGTTTTTAAGTAAATGAAACTATTTAATCTTTTATTTGAAATAAAAATGAGAATAAGCGGCTTTAAGAGATTTTATTTTTTTAATACATTTTTCCTTCTTATAAATTACAATAATTAGATTAGAATGTCGACGCTTACTGAAACCCAAAATAATAAAAATTTATTATTTTTAAAACAACTTTGCTTACTTTAATTTCGCACGTAGCTTTAAAATTGAATTATGGTCACTTTTATTCCAAACTTTTTTGCTTTATTAAAGCAGAGGCGTTTTTGGGCTTTATTATAGATTCAATTTACGTCAAAATATCGAAATAAAGTTTAACTTTTTCAGAAACTGGAAAGAAGTTACCCAACCTTTTTTTAACTTCCATGAAAATAATCATGTTATACATTGTAAACTTTATAAGAGTAATATACAAATAGAAAAAGTAAGAATACTTATTTAACAGTACACAACAGTACACAGGGTTGTTCAATGATGCTGGTGGTGGGGAGGCTAAAGGTTTCATGAATTCTTGAAAATTTGAGGGAAATTCGTCTACTGGGTGAGGTGTAAAACCAAAAGAGACACATTTAAAAAATAGTTTCCGTTATATAAAATATCTCAAAAAGTTGTGGCAGATCAAGCTTAGTATTTTCCTTATAGAAACCCTTGTATATTATTAGCATAAAAAGTACACGTTAAGGGGTCAATCTATTTGCTATTAAGTTATGTGAGTCTAATGTTAAAAGTTTAAGAGAAAAAAAACGTTAAATGATTCCTAAAGATGTATTTCAGTAAAAATAACTACAATAGTCCAAGCCATAGGTAAATATAGTGACGTAAATTCCTAGATGAACGAGACCTACCCAGAGATGTTGAAGGCAATATAAGAACAAATCCTACATAAAATGTAGCAGCAAAAAATAATTTAAGGCCAAAAAGAGGGGGTCAATGTTTGCCTAAAACAGATTTTTAAATCTACACATTTTGAAAAAAAAAGTTTCAAAAAAAGTTGTGGAAATTTTGAAACCAACAATTTGAGCTTTTGCGTCATCATTTTTGTTCATTTGTTATTGCAAAAAGGCCAAAAAAGTCTCAAAATCAGCAATTTTTTCATATCAATTACTTATTGCAAAATTAACTTTTTTTGCACTTTTTTGTTTTTAAAGGGAAGCCCTCATCTTTTTAAACAAAATGATATTTTATAATAGTAAATCGGATAATTTGTTGCTGAGATATTGGTGATTCTTTATCCGAAGATGTAAAATGTTCATTGCTATAACTTTTTTTGAGTAAACATTTTGACCTCCACAAAAGTTCAATCTCTTCAGGAAGGCCTAAACTCTCATATCTTGTTAGGGGCAAATGAAAAAATTAATTTTCAACCTCTTAAATATCGCTCTAAAAAAGGGGGAGTTCCGAAAAATTTACCGTATTTCAGCAAAGAATGGATCAATTTCGGTGTTTGTTTTTTTTTTTAATCTGGGGTAGCTCGAAGAATTATAAATATGTCACATCCTCTTTTTTAGACTGACACGAAGAGACTGAGCCTTTGTGGAGGTCAAAATGTCCAACCAAAAAAAGGTTATAGAAGTCAACATTTTGCGTCTTGAGATAATTAAAATATCTCAGCAACAAATTATGTGATTTACCTTTATTCGAAAGGACAAGGACGTCCATTTAAGATCAAAAAAGTGCAAAAAAAGTTAATTTTGCAATAAATAATTGATATGCAAAAAATGGCCGATTTTAAGGGTTTTTCGCATTTTTGTAACAACAAATTGACGAAAATGATTGTACTTAGAAGATTAGATTGTAGGTTTTTAAAATCTCTACAACTTTTGTTCAAAACTTTTTTTTCCAAAATGCGTTCTTTGGCTTATTAATTCAAAAAACCTTTTTTAGCCAACGTTGACCCCCCCTCTTGGACCCAACTGATCTTTTGCTATTCTCTCTATTTGGGGGGGGAGGGGGGGCGGTGATATCACAAAAGTACGGAATGGCAAGAAAAACAAGTTGTCAACGGGGGGGGGGGGGGGGGGGAGTGCAAGCAGCATACTCATTCCTAATATAAAAGGCAGAATGGGTTCTATTTTCCTGAACTTAAAGCTTTTGGGAGGGGGGGCGATCGCAAGCATACAGACTACTATACTCTATTCAAGGACTAGAGAGAGTAATAAAACTGTTACCGAAACCTCTAACGTACCTGCTCCAGTGCCGCAGGTAACTCAGAACTGCCATAAATCTAATTATATTTCATTATATTTAAATATATTTTATAAATTTACTGCAACATAAAATTTCTGATAGTTTAATTTAATTTCTGTCAGTGAGTAAAGTACAACTTACAGTTTTTTCTTAGTAATTTATCTTGTTTGCGCTTGTTTTTATATATTATTTGAGATTAGTGAGATACCCAAAAGATGTGGCTTTCACCTCTATATTTATTCCAAAATTGTTAAACCAGGGCATTTTTTCCTCAACGAAAAACTTATTTCGATGAATGTTTATGACGCCCTAAGATATCAATATCTAGATAATAATATTAAAAGCTCTGTTAAGATATGTTCCAACATGACTGGAGTTGGAAAATCTACAATGTACCGAAAACTGAGGGAGAAAAAACGACTGGAATTGTTAGTACTCCCAAGCCACATTCGATCACAGGCAAATGAAAAACCTCGTTGGAAGAAGAGATGAAAACTGCAATTAAAGGGGTTGTATATACATTTCATTATGAGAAGCAGATCCCAACCATCTACAAAATTCTAACTAAAATCATTGAAGATCGAGATTTACCTGAAATTAAAAGAACTGATCTCTGGAAATTGCTCAGAGAACTTAATTTTTGCTGGGAAAAACCAGATAGAAAATCTGTTCTTATAGATCGTCCGGAAACTGTCCGTTGGAGATGTAAATATCTCTCTCAAGTAAAAGATAGAGTTGCTAGAAATAACACAATTAATAAAATTAGTAATTTAACTAAATTTTGAAAGATTTTTTTGAATAAAGTTACTGCGGAAAATTGGGAAAAATCCATATAATAAAAGAATAAAACAAAATGTTAGAACTCGATCTCATAATCGGTGAGATAGAGGAACCAATTATAATTAATTTTAGCGAAGATAGTTTCACTGACTTTGATTAGGAATTAGATACGTAATGTTTACTAGTGTAAACACATTTTATTATTTAAATTTTTGTTTTTGTTGTATTTTATTGTTTGCTAAAAACACCGGACTAAAAAACACAGGTAGTTTGCGAAGAGAAAAAGGGTATAAAATGATTTATTACTCTCTCTAGTTCTTGACTATAGTATGAGAGGAAAATTCGGGTCCATTTTCCTAAACTCAAAGCTCTTGGGGGGGGGGCGATCCCCCCACCGCCCCCCCTTGGATCCGCGCCTGCCCCCAACAGCCCTGGATAGGTCTCATACATCTCGAAATTTACGTCAGAAATTGCATTAATTTTTACCAATGGCTTGGACTACAAAATCTGTCATATTTTTTATATGATTTGATATCCCAGCAAATATATTTCCTTCATTCACATTCTAGGTATTATTAAAAAATATAAAGTGAGCTGTAGAAATAACAAATACTAATAAATTCTCCATAGAGTCAGAACTATTTTAAGTCCAAATGGTCAATATGATTTAGATTTTGAGAGAGTATTCTAAAAATTGCCTTCAAACGACATGCATATATACTACTAAATATTCCGATGCCGAGAAAAACCCCAGCCAAAAGGTTTTGGGGCCTTAGAAAAGATTTTTGGGAACAGGAAGTTATGTTTATAAAAAATAAGAAGATATCAATGGAAGAGTTACCAATGAAGAAAATAAATTGACGGTTTTGATGACAAAGTAAGAAAATCCGAGTATATGTCGCGTAGGAATTTTCCAGTAACTCGGTATTAAACCAACAAGTGTTCACAAAATTTTAAAAAATATAATTACACCAAATGCTATATAAGAATAATTTTCTCAAAAGAACATATTTTGCAATTGGGTTCTTGGTAAATTTTTATTGTCATTGTTCTATACGTGTTTTTATTTAAGTTTTTGTTACAGTAAAATTTTCCCCTTTCTTATTACTCAACTATTATAAAATGGTGGATCATTCTCAACCTGATGTTATTTCTATCATTATGAGATATAATGATAAAAAAGCTTTTTTAGGGTATCAGATATGGTGTCATGCAGCAGAGGAACATAAGCATTTGGTAGAATATCAAGTCATTATAAAAAAGGGTACTATGCGATTTTATTTCTTTGATGTTTAAAAGTTGTTTCATGCCTTTCTCTTACTATGGCATCTTGAGACAATGATTATATGCATATTTTATACCCGTGAAAACCAGAAAGTAGCAGCAAATTTGGATCTTTAATTTTTAGACAGTATTACTTACAAACAATTTATTTTAAGAGTTTCACATAATTACATATGTAAAAGCAGAATAAGGGAGTTTTTTAAAAATTAGAAAATATACAATCACGTGTTATCTCCTTTTGTGAAATGTAATCATCCTGTGTAATAGAAGTGTCTGTTACATCATAAAGGATGATAACAATATACATTAATTTGGAAAAACCGGTTAAATTCAGTAACTTTTTAATATAAAATTTGGAATTTCTCTAAAACTATTAACATTATATCTACATAAGTTTATAGTAAAATCATCAACCACTTAATATAAGCAAAAACTTCAGTTTGATTTGCCAAATGTTTTTGAGAGAACCTATATAACTTAAAATATTTTGCCTCTTTTGGTTATGTAACTCATCCATTATACGACTTTCGATCTTTGAACTTCTCTGTATATGAAATAGGTTAATCCGCCTTCAGGAAACGGAGAATAAGATTTAACTGCTTCCACATTTGTGGATATATCAAAAACGTGGTTTAATTTTCGTTATTCTGCTTTGTCAACTACGTACAACTGAGTGTAGATGTTTAAACATAAGTCTGCTCCAGTTTCGTTAAAACCATATGGGTTTGAGGATTTCGCTTAACACTATTAGCGGTAATGCGGATATCTCGCAGTCTTGAGACGATTAGGAAAACAAAGTAACTTACATGGTTGCATATGATGAATATATAGAAAGAAGATTTTAAAAATTTAATAACATTATTTTTTCTTTTTACTATTCTACAAGGTAGTAAAAATGGAAGTGGAACCTTCCTTTATTAATTTCTTTAAAAAATGTTACTGTTGATGGAAGGTGTTGCCACATTTCAATTTTATTCAAAATGCTACGAATTTAACGGTCATTATTTATACAAGGTGTTCGGGAAAATATGTAAAATCTCTCGAATATGAACAAAAAAAACACGTGAAAGGAATACTACAAGTTCATATAAAGTTTTTTTGTATAGGCCTCCTGCAATAGAATAAAGTTTTTTACACATCCACCATATTTAGTTTTTTTTAATACGATATATACTAGGTAAAACCTTTAAAATTGCTATCCAAGGAAATGTTGTGAATTACCCACAGGTGCAGGGATGGACTAACTGACACTCATGACCCCAATTTTTTACGCCCTGTATGATAAGAACTTTGAAGAACATTTTTTACACACCTTTAATCATTGACTAAACATTAAGATGGTTTGGCGATATTTTCATTACGATAATCCCTTATTGTTGTTGTTAGAAATGTTAAAATGAAGTCTGGCCTGTTATGTGCAGCTGCATGACTCATAAGCACAGTTCGATACCAGTACACCAATTTACTTTATAATTAATTTTTTGAGTACAATTTTTTGAAGTACATTTGACTTTTAGATAAATAATTTGTATTATTTTGTTAGTTTGAATTAGTCTTCAAAATACGTAGTATTAATAACAATATAACATGAAAGAATGAAAAACGATCAAAATGGAAACGAAAGAGATTTTGTTGAGAAAATGTGAAAAATGCTCAAAAGGAAACAAATAAAATTATTCAATCAATAATTTAGTTGTTGTTTTTCAATTGTTAATTTATTTGCAATAAAATTACCACCTAATTGTAGGTATCCTGTAGACTATTAAAAACCGGATTAAACATTTCTTGAAGATCAAAAATTATACGGAACAAGTTCATTTATGGATTGTTTTTTCTCAATTTTAACCTCCTTAAATAAATTTAATATGGAAATATTTTTACGGACTCACTCGGTTAGTACCCTCAACAGGTTACTGAAAACCATATCAAATTACTTCTATTAAAAATCATCTGCGAATGCAATCTTGTGAAAAGTTTACTAACCAACAAATTTTCCAATTATTTAACCTCCTGGCAATAGACCTACGTTGGAAACGTTTTTATTGAAAATTTCTTATTCTCTCAAAAATTATGCGAATGAGTTCGGTTAAGAGTCCAACAACATTCTTCAGTGTTCCTTTGCAATAAATTTATCTTGGAAATCTTTTTCGAGAACCACTCTGGAGAAATTCCTAGAATAGTGGTTCCCAATCAGTGGGTCATGATACACATGGGTCTCCTTAACTCTTTAACCCATTTCTAAAAGAAGGAGATTACTCCAGAATGGCGGCATTGATTTGAATGACATTTTTTACGGTATGTTCAGGAAGTTGCTGCGGTGGTCCCATATTTCCCAATATGGCGGCCAAAAAAATTAATTTTGACGAATTTTCTCCAAAATTGGTATGGGGATATTTTCGGGGTTGTACCCAACGAATCTAAAATTATTTTTAAAAAATTCAATATGGCAGATCGAATATGGCGAAAAAGAAAATTTAATTTTGTCCGATTATCTCCAAAATTAATGTGGGGGAATTTTTGGGGTCGCACATAACGAATCCAAAATATTTTTATAAAATTCAATATGGCGGATCCAATATAGCGGAAAAAAAATCAATTTTGTCCGATTTTCTCCAAAATTGCTACTGGGGAGTTTTGAGGTCGCACATGACGAATCTAAAATCATTTTTAAAATATTCAACATATTGAATTCGCCATAGTGAATCTAATATGGCGGATGAAAACATCAATTTTGTTCGATTTTCTCTAAAATTGGTATGGTGGAGTTTCCGAGGTCTCACATGACGAATCTAAAATTATTTTTAAAAATTCAATATGGCGGATTCAGTATGACGGATAAAAACATCAATTTTGTTCGATTTTCTCCAAAATTGGTATGGGGGAGTTTTTGGGATCGTACATAACGAATCTGAAATTATTTTTAAAAAATTCAGTATGGCGTATCCAATATGGGGATAAAAAATAAATTTTGTGCGAGTTTTTCCAGCATTGATATGGGGGTCTTTGAGGGTGTAAGTTACGAATTTAATAGTATTTTTTTAGGATTCAATATGGCGGACTAAAAATTTTACATTTTTCGATTTTGTTCAAATGTGGGACGGAATCGTTTATAAGCGTAAATAGTGAATACAAAAATTATTTTAAGAAAATCTAATATTTCAGAGGCAATATGATGGTCTAGAATAGTTTAGATTTAGATTACATTACACAAGATGTTAAAATTATTTTTTTGAAATTCAATATGACGGATCCAATATAGTGAGTTGAAAATTTTACCTTATTCGCATTTTATTAAATTTGGTATTTGGGTGTTTTCGGGGTCGTGTATTACAAATATGAAGTTAATTTTTTACAATATTAGGTTGACAAAGGAGTGAGGGAGTGAAAATTTTAAGTTTTCCGATTTTGCCTTAGACTGATATTGCGGGGTTCTTGAAGCGTATATAAACTCAATAGGTACTATAAAATATATCGAGCTCAGAAATTTACGTCTCAAGTTCTTTAAATATCGATATTGGAAGATTTTGGGTCTATATTACCAATCTAAAATTAATTTAAAATTTAAGATAGTGGACTATGGCAGACTAAATATTTGTTCGATACAATTTCACCAGTTTTTGTAGAACTCTAAGAATCAAAGAATATTTAGTGGTTCATTATAGGGTGATCTTTGGATAAAAATCTCGATTAGTACTTAGTTCAAATAATTTATGGATATCATAATGAACTCAAAACTAAAAATCGAAAAATGAAATTAAAAAAAAATTGAACCGATTACTAAAAGTGCGCTAAAAAGTTAAAAATAACTATACATTTCTATATGAAATTGAAATTTTTGAAGTCGGCACCAAGTTATTTCTAAATGAAGCAAACAACTACTTATATATACAAATTATGGTAAGAAAACAATTACAAAGTATTGTTAATCTGTTTATGCGAATCCCATTTTGCCAGGTATTTGTTTGGCGCCGACTTCATAAATTTCAATATCATATAGAAATTTATAGTTATTTTTCACTTTCTAGCGCACTTTTAGAAGTCGGTTCATTTTTTTTTATAAAAATTTTATTTCAGTCTTCGATAATGAATTTAAAAATCTTTAGTTAAATTTAAAATTTGAAGGTGGGTAACAAAATAATAAAAATTTATTAATACTTGGCAGTACACGACACATGTGACGTATTCAATGAATAGCCAGCGCACATAACTTACCTGATGAAATCCGGGTGGGGAAAGTTAGTCGGGTAGTTCGAAACCATCGCGTAAGATGGAGATGTTTTAAGATGAACATCTTGATATTCCGCCGAGCTGAGAATAATCATACCCCAACAGTTATATAAGTAACAAACAAAGTCGTAGGGGCAGATATTCAGCTGTGAGTTTAAACTTTTAAATATAAGTGTAAGTAAACAGTTTAACAGTAGAGCTCGGTAAACTTGTTACTGTGTTCTTTTTGTCATTTGTAAATAAATAGTTTATTGTTGCTCTTGTGTGGTCCGAAAAACATTACAATACTATTGATAGCCCGTCATAATTCATCTTCGATAAGCATGCCAAGGAATATTGTTTACCGTTTCGGTAAGTAAAAAAATATTAGATAATGTCACGTAATTCAAAATTTTTAAGATTTTTTTTTTAATATTATATTGAAGTATTTTATTTTCCATATATCAATGTTGCGCCGAAAAAAAATATGAGAACTATTTAAAGTTTTGTCGACCGTTTTGAATAGTGGCATAGAGAAACCATAATGTGTCTTGCCCCATGCTGTTATTAGTGCTGAATCTTTGAAACCCTAAAAGCTCAAGCGTCACTTGAGAACAAAGCATTCTGAACATATGAAAAAAGACTGACTTTTTTACATGAGATGAGGCTACCTTGGAACGGCAAAAGTTAGATTTTCTTTGGATGTTTCAACAACAGAGCTGTAGTTCAGGAATCATCTGAAATAGCTCTAGAAGTCGAAGAAACAAAAAAAAACATACAATTCAAAACCCTCATGACATCCTCTTTCTTAAAACGCATTAAGCTACTTCTTGAAGACGCTAGTAAACATATAATATATCCTTATTTGACGACAAGCTTCAGAAACGCATTGGAGATATATCCAGACATGCAATGGAATAAATTTTATCAGAAGTAAAGTCATCTCTGTCATTTATTTTCGACCTGATGAGACCATAGATATTAGCTCATATTCCCAGTTGCACTTTTCCCTGAATTATTCATTTGGAGGTGAAGAATCTAATGTAATGGTTTGGATTAAAGTCGCATGGGTATCTAAAACCATTTAGCGAGTGGACCTAGAGTTTAACGTGGGTTCCGAATCACTAGCACCCGGTCTTCCCAAGCGGTTACCGATATAAGTACTAACCGTGCTTGGTGGTCTTTAACTCAATTTAAGACCCACTTTAATGATGGCACCACCTATTTATATTAAAGTTACAAGAAATACACCGTTAAACGAATGTGGGGAATTTGACTTTGAACACATTTGGACCAAAACTGAAGAATCGGAAACGGGAATGGTAGATAATCTTCAAGCCCTTGAATACGAAATACTCCGTTATTTCCTAGAAATCTGTGAACAAAAAGCTATATTAGTACAAAACCCATTTTATTTGTCTTCATATATTGCCGATACTCCCACTGAAATGGATAATGAATATTTGGAGCTGTGAAAATACTCGTCAAAGCGTGATTTGTTTCAGAAATAATCGTTGCTTTAATTCTGGAGTGTTATGCGTCTTTCATATCCTATAGGTTTCATGCTTTCCTTTCGAGCATCAATGAGTGTCACTTGCTTCTGCTTACGTCTACAAAAAAGAATTTTAACTTTCCTGCAGAGCAATACAAAAGCCAAGAATAAGCTGAATATTTAAGTTGACCATTTTTTAAGTCCTAAATTGTATTGTTTCATATTTTATTTTTTTATTTTATTGATTATATATGGCGGATGGTAAAAGAAGTTTCCGTTTATTTTTAGGTCGAGATTAAAACAAGGTTTGGAGACCAATATTCTAGAATATGCGTATCAAGTCAGTTATATGCCAATGAGGTCTGAAAAAATTTTAAATAATTATATATTCGGCAAACATATCACCTTTTTTTGAAGTAAGTTAAAAATCGTAAAAATTACACAGATGGTTAAATTCTACAAAACAGCTTTATAATTCATATCTACGCAAAATGGGTGAAAGGTTATAAATTAAACCCTCAAGTATTTTTTTGTAACTTAAAATATTCAGAACTTTTCTGGGGACACCAGGATAAATAATACACTTTTTCAGTTTTTATTTACTGTGTCTTGAATTCTAAAAATACGCTATCCAAATTTTTTTTGCCACTTCAGCTTATTATCGTTAGGTATGGTGCATTTTTGAAGTGAACATTATCGTCTAAAAACTCTACATTGGATAACAACCAAAATGTATCTAAAATAAAATCGACTAAATCTGACCACCTTTGGTGTAATAAAACCGAAACTAAACTTACCTTTTTAGTATTAGTTCAAGTTTTAAAGATACTTGATGTCATGTTTCCCTATATATTAACCGCAAGAATACACGTGGTATATATATATATATATATATATATATATATATATATATATATATATATATATATAGAGAAGTGCAACATTGCTAAATTTATGTTTTCCCCAAGTTAAGGAAATATTGCCCAACTTGGCAACGCCGTCTGGGGCATCTCCAGGAATAACACACCATTCATGAAGTTCCAATCCTCCAAGGCTTAAAATAAGGGAGATAACCGTTTAAACCCATATAAATCGACTTTTACTTCTGCTTTGTATTGAACAGCCCTTATATCAACAAACGATATTATGCAATTGAAGAGAAAATTCACGAATATTTTCTAAAAATGTAGAAGCCGCATTTAGATATATAAGAAGCTAAAAAGCGGAGGGGTTGGTCAGTCGAAATTAGTGAGTCGAATCGAATAGTTGAGATTTTAAGATGTATAGAACGTGTGTAAATTCTTATCACTTCTGTTATGTTTGTCGTGAAGTGACTTTTGCTTTTCAGAAGCCGTTCATTACCCCATTGATAAAAAAGCATGTCAGCTGTATTTGGGTTGCAATACTGGGGATTAAGTCAAACAGCGGGGGCCACATATCTGCTGTAGTGCATGAACTTCAAGTCTGAGAAACTGGTTAAATATTAAAAAACGATTTATGAGGTTTGCTGTCCCAATGATCTGGAGAGAGCCTTCAAATCATATTAATGATTGCCATTTTTCTGCATCATACCTCGTATTGGGGAAGGCATAGTTATATCCAAGAAAAACAAGTCGGTTATCAACTATCCAAATATACCATCTGTCATGAGACCTGTGCCTCATAGAGACAAACTTCCTATTCCAGAACCCCTAGAAAGATTCACTTACGAATCAGATAATAACGATACAATGATTTCTCAAGAAGAAGATGCGCCATCAACATCAAGAAATCTTGATTTTACACCCAGCACGTTAAACTACCAACCGCACAAAATAACCCAATCAGAATTAAACAATCTTGTGAGAGACTTAAAAATTCCAAAATGTAAAGCATAGTTATTAGGATCAAAGTTGCAGCAGTGAAACTTATTAGAAGACGATATTTCAGTATGTGTTTTTCGTAAACGTCATAAAGACCTAGCACTATTTTTAACGTGGAAAGGAACTTGGTTTTCTGCATTAATATTAGCGGTTCATTGGCGGCTTTAGATATAAACAAACCAGAGGAATGGATTGTTTATAGACAGTTCGACATTGAGTTTAAAAAGAGTACTATTGCATATGGGAAATATTTAACCGTCTATTCCTGTTGGATATGGCCTGAAAGAAACATACGACAATTTAAAGTACCTATTGAAATGGATAATAGACGATGAGCACCAATGGCAGATCTATGGTGACTTTTGGGATGCACCTAGGCTACACCAAGTTTTACTGTTTTTTTGTGTGAATGGAACTTCATTACAAGAGAAAAGACTGATCCGTTCGAAAATCATTAGAGCCAGTGAAATCAAATCAAATTAGGCCCAATGAAAAGCTTTATTAAGGCACTGAATAGAGGTGGACCAGCTTTTCAGTACCTGCATCAGAAATTTCCAAGACTAAGTGAAGCAAAAATTAAAGAAAGTATTTTTGTTGGGCCACAGATTCGAAATATTCTGAAAGACAAACATTTTGACAGCACTCTTTCAGATATTGAAAAGAATGGTTGGAATGACTTTCGCCTGGTGGTCACTAATTTCTTCGGAGATAAAAATGCTAAGAATTACGTTACTCTTGTTGAAAATATAATATTATCATATCAAAAAATTTATTGCAATAGGTCTCTAAAGATCCATTTCTTACACACACATCTGGACTTTTTTCCTGACAACTGCAGAGCTATTAGTGATGAGCACGGCGAACGCTTCCATCAGGATATATCAACAATGGAGAAAAGGTACCATGGAAAGAGAAATACTTTCATGATTGCCGACTACTCCTGGACTCTTCTTAGAGATACTCCAGAACTAATCCACAAAAGAAAAGCAAAAAAGAGGATATTTAGTGTCTCTACAAGTGTAAAAATAGGTATTTTTTATTATTTTGTTAAAAATAATATTAGAAATCTTTTTTTTTTGTTCAGCGTACGTATATTAACAAAAAAATGCACTTTTCATAGAAGATACAACAAATAAAATAAAATTTGTTGCGTAGTATTATCGATTAAATACTAATCAGTTTTTAATATATTCCCCAACTGACGATTAATTACGGAAAAGTAGTAAAAAAGTTGTTTTTCGTTGATAAATATTTTAATGTTTTCCAATTTTTTTTACTTAAAACTTCGGTAAAAACTATTTTGTTGTATTATAAATGGCGTGACTTGGATACACCAATATTAGTGGTTATATCAAAGAGTCAAGGGATAATTAAGGAACCACAATAACTTGTAAAGTTTTGTACAAGAAGGGACAGAAAGTTTATTTGAGCCTGCTCAAAATTACGATGGAAGTAACATGTTGTTAAACGAGTTTTTGTTAATTTGTAACCAAATTAGAAATGAAAATTACTTTTGCTTCAAAACTGTGGTTAAGAAATCTACTCCGTATAATTTTGTATTTATTAGTTGATTCTATCTATAGTTTTTAAAGTTATTGGGAACAGTGGCAAATCTTATGTATATATCATAGTTAAACTACTATATATCTAGTTTCTTTAAGCAATGGTTATCTGAAAGGTTTAGAGCATTCAGCCAAATATGCGTTACTTTTAACTTCGTTATTATAGGTCAAAGCAAAAACCATCATTTAGTGTGCGCATGTATAAAAATTAACAAAAGACTGAAGAGAATAACTCTAATGAAGTCATTAAACATCAATGGATCGTAGAAACATTTCCTATCTCTATAATGTCAAATGACACCGAACAACTAAACCAAGAAGGTGATAGCATTTTCACACAAATCAAAACCGTAAGCCAAGACTAAATATGTAAATTAAAAAAGAAAACTGTGGCCTTAATAAACATAACAAATTTTCTATTTAAGTTTATTGGAAATCTGACTATTTCTAGTTTTAAATTAATATAGGTCTCTAATATGTAGTGAAGTATTACACTGCAGCTCATTTTAGTTAACCTAGGATCCCAGAACAAGCACATTAATAAATTACACTTTTCTGGCCTTAATATAAGTAAACAAAAGAAAACAGGTTCTTGTAAGTAAAAGAAAATAGGTCACGATAAACATAAAAACTTCAAAATTTTGAATTACTAAAGTTCCATTTTCATGTCTTTTTATTTGTCATCGAGTACTAGAGATATCTAAGACTCAAAATTTAGGTGTAGATTCATAATTTATCATTTTCCGAATACTCAAATACTAGATTTAATAGAGTGCGTTTATAATAAAATCTCTGAAATGCCACTTTAATTAACGTCAAGTTACATCGAAGAAATTTCTGTAAGGCCCATGGATGATTAACTGTCTTAATCATATGCATACAGATATTCGTGGACATCTTAAAGCTGTAGTCTCAAGTTATTATATTTGGTCACGGCAAAAGAGTTTTACACCTTAGTTAGTTACAAAAGCTTTTTAATTAAATTTTTCTGAAAACCTCTTACCCATATTTTTTGCTCCTCCCGTGGAAGTAGAGTAATTCAAAAGGCTGTTTAATTGATTTCAGTTACCTAAAAATTAATTCTTCCTTATGCTCATTAAATGAAAAAGTATTTTTATATCGGAATCTGCTTACAGTAACTCCGATCTGCCTTTTTTTTTTTTTAATTTGCATTCCTTTACGCCCCGATCGCCATGCAACTGCTATTCTATTGTAATTCGTTAGCGTCCTACGGACAAATTTACATAAAATAAACCTCAGTATGGAAGACAGCATCATGGAGTTCTGCAGATAAATGTATTTAAAACCATTTTTTCATAGTAACTAAATTTTGTAGGATCCGTTGCTGCTTATTTTGGTTAGCATAATACCATTGGTGATTTCAAGTAATGGGGTTGTGACTCTACTTATTATTTTGGCATAACGAAAAGTATATCTAAAATACCAAATGTTACTATATTTCTGCCACGGGAGTGTTGTTAACTATGTTTGTATGAAAAACATGCTAGGAGTTGGAGTTGACAGTTTTGCCTTTTTATCTCAATGAAAATATTTACGATTAATCAATCATCAAAATTAATGAATGGAGTTGTCGAGTGCATAAGTTATTTAAAAAATATAATAAAATAGATTAATTTATATTAGAGAAAGTATTTTAATTCTTAACTAACTTTACATTATAACTGCAGATATACTCTGTTCTAACAAGACTAGAGTCAAAGCATTATCTCAAATTGCAAAGGCTAGAAGTCTCTCCCATCGCGGTATACCATCACCTGCACACCAATTTCGAACTCACTGACTCCCATCGGTACAGAATAGGCAAGCGCACTGCAGGTGTGCCAGTAAAAAGCTAAATATGGCAATATCAAAAACGAGAGAACTCAAAATTATTTTCGCAGCACCTTCTTTTTATTTCTTTTTGTTTCCAGTAAACTCACGTGGCTCTATGTCATCCTAGTTCAACCCACGTAACTATAGATCATACCCAGCTTAGGCATCGTACGCTATTATTGTTTTTAAATTGTTCGTGCTTAGAATAACACAGTCGGTTTTCGTGTTTTGGCTAAGTTGTTGTAAGTGTTTAGTCAATTTTTTTCTGATTTACTTCAAGGTAAGTTTTATGTACCTTTTCTTGAATACATTCAAAAATTTTGTCGTTGAACGCTTCTATTTTGTTTTAGAAGAAGACGTTTCATCCTCTTTTTTATCTCTTGAACCTGATCCAAATACATTCCGGATAGTTACAGGAAACTATTATCAGTACAGTTTCGAATTTTTCTCGATAAATTACATGAAAATATTTTCGTCTCTTTTTATCATACTTTGAAATACACACCTTACATTTTCTAAATTTGCCATAGCATTTGTACACATTTCTGCATTAATACGATACAAAATTTTTAAATGCCGGTAAGGTAATATTTGTATTCGGTACTGTTCATTTTAGTTTTTAATATACCTTTTCTCAAATAAAGTTTGTATTTTGTTTGAGAAGTCGTTGCAGCCAATTCTTTGATGTCCTGAATCTGATGAAAATATTTTCTGAATTACTACAGGAAAGTATGTATTGAATTTGATCCAAATCTTTTCTGAAGGACTAAAATAAAGTATACTATGTACAGTTCAGAAATTTTTTCAATATATATATTTATATATATATATATATATATATATATATATATATATATATATATATATATATATATATATAACAACTTTCATTGTCATTAGTTTCATTGATGATACATTACAACGTCGAAGGTTAAATTATGGAAGTATACATACACACCGTTATAAATATACACACACTCTTGGACAAACGCACATTCAAGTCCAACCCACTTTAAATCGAGCCAAGATCCTAAGATTTCTAAGAGAGACAGGATTGAAGGATCTACTCTAGTAGCAATATATCCCTAACGACTTGGCAGCACAATAGATCTATTAGCTCACAGTGTACTGATACATGCACATGTATATATCACGCTCACAAATATACAACTTGCATGTCATAACTCCTGAAATTAAAAATAGAGCAATTCTTAATAAATTAAATCATTAATTTTAACTTTAAATGCTCATTTCTGGATACAGTTTTTAATTTGCATATTCCTTATTTTTAATTTTATTTTTTTAATTGTTTTTTTGTTATTTAAAGGGATTGTACTGAAGTTTTTCTTTTTTTCATTAATATACTACAATTATAATTATTATCATTTCATTTGTCTCCATTTCTACATATACAAACTTATACATGTCGATATCGAATTAATGTTAATATTTTTTACTCTCGATTTAAATTTAGTGAAAAATTCAATTTATGTGTTAGTGTACTTAGTGAGATAAGAATAATTGTATTTATTTTAAAATGTTGAGACATCTATTTTATATTAAAACCTTGATGTTTGGATTTTTGTCTAATTAGTTTTAAAATAGGATGAATTATGTTCTGTAGCAATTTATTCAAACTGCGCAACCTCTAACACTTCATCAATACACGGAGTTGCATATAGTTGTACGTTTGCTGAATGTGATTTCAGCACTACAACGGCATAATGTGGATATATCTACTGCGACTGCATCTCACATGGAGGAATCTGTGAAAGCTGCATAAACATATATACAGCATCGGGCGGGAGGTCGACGAAGCCACGTTCAGTGTTGCATGCTTCCATTCGATCTGTCCTTTGCACAAACAGGTGCATGTCGGTACCCTGATGAGTCTAATAGAGACGAAATATGTACCTCTGTCATATCACTGTAGCGGAGAGGGTAAACTTTGACTTTCTTCTATATATATATATATATATATATATATATATATATATATATATATATATATATATATATATATATATATATATATACGTACAGTGAATTTTGAAAATGGTGAATGAGGTTACACCGAAACATCAGCTGTCTTACAGTCCTGACTCAGCTCATACACGGAATACACGAGTTGAATTTTAGGAGAATATTGGAACACATTTCGAAAAAAAAAGCATGTTTGCATATACAAGGTGTTCAGAGATTATCGGAACTCCCTCTATCTCAAAAAATACTCAGCTTAGGAAAAAATGACTCGTTTAAGGATTTTAAAGATGAAATCTTATAATGACCTCAAATTTCACCTTGGGCTTGACCTTCAAGGTCATTTGAAGGTCATTTGAGTTTGTTAAATAGAAACCCTAATTTTTTATTGCAGAGGTGGAAAGCTTGGAAAATTTCCGATCTAACGATATAAATAACATAGAGGGTAAAATCATATCTGGAGGTTATTTGAGGGTCAAATATCTTTATATCATGGATTGGTAAAAATTATTTAATGAGTCGACAACTAAAAGTGACCGAAAAAACTTTTTTTAAAAAAGTTTCAGCAAATCGAACGGTACATCTTGAAATGGCCTTAAATTTGAGTTTGACCCGGACCTCCATTTGAAAGGAATTTTAAATGGGACCTCCTACTTTTCACCCCACAGATGGAAAGATCAGTGCATTTTACATCCACATATGATTTTGCCTTTGGCATTGAGGTCAAGGTCAGGTCATAAAAGTATTGAAGAAAATGATTCACACAAAGGATTTCACCTAGGCAATGATAAATTGAAATTTGATCTCAATCTTGGCCTTCAAGGTCATTTAAATGACAAATTTCGAATTTCGAATAAGACCTACCTCCTTTGACACCACAAATAGAAAGAGCAGTGAATTTTACATCACTATATTTTCTTGACCAAGAATTTGACGTCAAATTTAAGGCCATAGCAAGGTCAAAATAGTGGAACTTTCCATTTTTGAAAGTGCTAGCCATATAAGAGGAAATATTCCTAAGAAAGCTATAACATTTAATCTTAAAAGTACTTGACATTGACATTAAGCTCGACCTCAAGTCATTTAAACGTCTCCTCAAGAATTCGAAGCAGAACTCCCTACCATTTAATCGACACATAAACGGAATAGTGAATTTCACATTCGGATATAACTTTAACTTAGACCTTAAGGTTGAGGTCAAGGCCGCAATAAGGTCAGAGCAGATTTTCTTATGCATGGAAATATTCTAATCATTCAGGGCCCCTACCAGCTAAGGCAAGATCAATCAAAGACCCGGCCAGCTAAGACAAGGTCAATTAGAGACCCAACCAGTTAAGACATGATCAATCAGAGATTGGCCTTGATCTTATGTTATTTATATTGTTGGATGGAAAATTTTCTCCGCTTTTTATTTCTGCAATAGAAAATTAGGGTTTCCGTTAAAAAAACTCAACTTGATCTTCAAATAATCTAGGAGGTTCAGGCCAAGGTCAAAGTTGCGGCCACATTAAAATTGCTCATGTAAAATCCTATAACATTTCTATAGATCATTTTTTCCATAGTTATGTATTTTCGGAGATAGAAAGAAATCCGATACTTTTTAAACAACCTGTATGTGTACTATGACCTAATTCGATTGTAGGCGTAACAGTGTTCCATATCGCACCTATTTTTGTCAGAAAATATTAAATGTTGCTTACGACACAGGCCTGAAAAAAATGGGGCGATAAATAAATCAGTCCTGTATTTAAGATCCTTAATGACTGACCCAGATATAGCCGGTCATTCGCAATAGGGTTGCTATCATCAAAATAATGTGCCCGCGTTTTTCCTCGATTATTCGCTTTTTAGGACAGTATAGTAAACAATACAGATGATTTATTTTCTACTATTTACTATTTTTCTGACGTTAATTACATTACTACTAATGATGTTATTCTGGTTTTGCTGTTAGCGTAATAATTTAAGAAAGTGTGGTTTGTGTGGATCTTTTGAGTAGTATGAACTGCATGTATATATATATATATATATATATATATATATATATATATATATATATATATATATATATATATATATATATGCACTTCATGTACTATACAAAAAATATCGATCTATAACACAAAATTTAACAGCCATATGTAATTTTTTTTAATTGTGGGGAGAGGATCCTGATTTTAATAAACGAGGGTATGAACATGATTTATACTTTTCTGAATACCTTATTACCAAAATAATGCAACTAGTTATAACTCTTTTGTAAAAAAAAAATCATACATTTAATATAAACTCATTCTTTTTTGGAATTAATACCTTTGAAGTACTAGCTTATTAAAATTTTTAAGAAAAGCTTTTGCATGATATTTTTAATAGATCATTTGAGCCTATTAAAAATATATTACAAATTTTTGTCGTCCTGACATATTTTAGCCTAAAAAAGCGTAATTTATTTCTTTATATTTGTTCACGTGATGGAATGGATTAGTTATTTTTCAAGTACCTCTGTTATAAATATCAAAATGGGTAATTTTTTTTGAAGGCCGACACCGTAATAGATGACTTACGAATGTACTTTTCTTTAAGAATAACTCTGATTCTGATGCAGCAGAACTCAAAATTGTGAAAACTGTAATGTAAGTATTATTTG
Organism: Diaprepes abbreviatus; assembly: GCA_034092305.1. Lineage (NCBI taxonomy): Eukaryota > Metazoa > Arthropoda > Insecta > Coleoptera > Curculionidae > Diaprepes > Diaprepes abbreviatus. The sequence continues at coordinate 6,453,984 of JASJET010000008.1, read as the reverse complement.
CAATTTATCTCTTCAAAAAAACACTCCAGAATCAAAATCTTAAGTACAACCATGAGTTTGAATGTATTTATAACAAATATATCTAGTTTTATAAGGCCGCACAGAAAATAATAAGGCATTTTTTCTAGAACAAATAATTGAGGTTTATCCAGATTATGTAAGCCTGATGAAGCTTTACACTAGGAACATTGATGAAAATGTGTAATAGTTCAGCCAAAAGATATTGTAGTAATAAAAAACATATTAAAGGGATCTTCACCCATAAAAAAAATATAATTAGCTCGGATATATCCATGATCTCTCTGAACCAGTTCACATCACTATTTTTGATTTTTAGTATCCATTGAAACACAAAGAATCACCTTTTCTGGAGTGCTCTCAAAAAATCAATTAAACTATTATTTAACGATGCTTTGCTTACTATGATGTGACCCCATGAGTCTCGCGTGACCAGCGGCAATACTCAAATTGCATTTTGACGCATTTGACTATCCTAGTAGAAAAAATCTTAATTTAAATTAATCTATTTTTGGTAGGATTGTAAAAGTTATATTATATTATGGTAATTTTTTAAATGAAATAGTATAAATTTTATTTGTCATTTATATTTACAGCAAATATGACAAAATAAACTTTTAAGATTTTAGAAAATGTGAACAAATATAGACAAAGTTATTAATTAGTTTTAAGAAAGATAGAAAGGACTAGAAATAAAGACCACTGTGTTCAAATATTTCAATATCTTTTAGCTAGAAATTGTAACTAACAACAATTTATCCTATTAATTAATTTATTATAATTTTCTTTGAGACACCTTCACCACCCAAAAAGTAATATATTCTTTTTGATAGAAAGGAACCCTGTAGCTATTTATTTAGAGCAAAAATATTACTACGCTTCAAAATATATCTACAAATCTTCAAAATAGACTGAATGAATGAAGAAATGAATGAAACAAAGGTGGTGATACTTGATTATCGATGCCCAGGCCTTATTTGACCCTTTACATCCCACTATAGCTGCAGGTCATTCAAGGCCGATCCCGATCACCTTTGTGGATCCAAGCAGCCTCGTTAATTGAACTTGCCAACTGCTTTTGGTAACAAAATTATATCTCCAAAATATCTCTGCTTCAGTTCGTTGATGGGCAGTCGCTGAGGATATGGTCAACAGTTTCATTGTTCTGCAGACACAAACTGCACGGCGGGTCATCTACGACACTGATTCCATGAAAATGGCCTGTCAGGTGACAATGTTCTGTCAACAATTACACCACAATTCGCATCTCCTTCCTAAAGAAAGACGCTCCTTAGTATGTCGTGCATTAGGTCCAATTGTATGTTCCTTCGCTCACCTCATTCCAGAAGATCCTCTCCATGATTCAATAAATTGCTTTCCAGCACCAATTTTAATTCCTGCTTATACGTGACCGGGGACCCACACAAATCTGATTGTGCAACCGTTTCATGTCAGAATGTTCAGTACTTCCTTGCACTCAGACACCCGTCGCGGTTAAGACAACAGACTTCAGTGTCATTATCGCAGCCTTATTGTCCGCACATGTTTATTACTCTATTCTTGTTTATGTCCCTCTCACACTGCAGAATAACATAAATTTCCGCTGTGAAGACCATCGCACGTTATCCGAGAGGACTCCTATGCTCCTGCCGAACACTCCGGCTCTAGCTCTTTCATCTTGTCGAGATCCATCTGCATAGCATCAGGATCCATTTTATGAAAAATTTTGCTCTCCTTCCCAGTCCTCTCTACTTGGCAGAAATATCTTCAGAAAGCGATTTTAAAAGCGAGGCCATTTAATCTGTGTGCATGAAGAATGATGGGCACCTCTCTACCGGGCCTTCCCAGACACCTGAGTAGCTGCTGGTTCCAATTCCGAGATGCTTTAAGCAACTGAGATGATAAACAGTCTTAAGGATCTCGTTCTCTATGTTTAAGTGAATAGGAAGCAAGTTCAACAGGACTTCTAGACTCCTAATGAGAACAGTCCTCATCGCACTCAATATTTTCACAAAAACTATTCAAACTATTCTCTGAAATTTGTCAAGTTGAAGGAGGTGTTTGCGCTTCGCTGTAATAGGCCACCATACAATAGCGGCCTACGTTCTCATGGGGCGGATCACCTTGGTGTATATCCAATATAATGCTTTAGGTGTCAGCTCCAGAGGCTTGTTTATAACCCCAGAAGGTACATATGGCCTTCTTGGTTCGAGCCTCAATATGATCATTTCAGCTCGGTCAGTCCAAAATTACTCCCAGGTAATTAACTGTCCCCTCGTATTGAAGAGTACTTCCTGACAACATAATGGTAGGAAGCCTCCCCATTTTCCTCTATAAAGAGTACCACATTGGCCTTATCCGGGTTTATTCCGAACTCTTTTCTCTTGCACCATCGCTACGCGATCCGATCATTCGTCCCTCTAGGTCTCAGATATCACGACCAGGGCACACAATGACCCGGTCATCCATATATGCCTATGTGTACAAACCAGCATCATTTTGTTCACTCCTCCTTATGGATAGCCCCTATCTGACAGTACTTTAATAGTTACATTGTTAAGCTCAGCCCATATTAGTCTCTGAGATAACATTTCTCTGATCCATGAGACCACAGTTGGTTCTGAACCTCGTCGTTATAGAGCATTACATATCGAATCTTGAGACGTGTTGTCAAACATCCCCTTAATATCGATAAAGATACCTAAGGCTGATCGATCACCCAACAGTGCGTTTTCTGTCTGGTCTTGTGACGAGTCGATGTTGCGCCATGTCTGTGTATATTTTTTCCTGATGGGCAAATTGTAAAGGATGTAAGAGATACTGTGCCGTTATTCCTTCCTTTATGTGTCGATCCACCAACCTTTCCAGTGTCTTTAGCAAGACACTGGTCAGGCGCGAAAAGACTTAGGATTTGTGTAGTCTGTGCTTCCTACTTTAGGAATAACGTCTACTTTTGTTTCCCTCTGCGCCATCGGTATGTATCCCAGGCTCAAATATCAGAGGAATTTTTTAGTAAAGTTGGAAATATACCATCTTTACCAGGTGACTTGAAGGGTACAAAGGTTTCCATCGACCATTTCACATTTTCATATATCACTATAATTTTAACTAACCTGTAGTCATGATATACCAATGGGGATCTTCGTTGTTTAGATTCGCCCTCATATTGATTTGAGCCTGGAGAATGCACTCTTTGTAGCTCCCCTAGGGTCCCTTCTTCTGTCGTGGTTTGACCTCTTTCAGGAAGAGCCAGTGCTCTAGTTCGAGCATCAAAAACTCTAAATGGTATTTTGCAGAGCCAGGATGCTGAGAGCATACTTTCTATGCTCTCGCAATACTTCTTCCACACGTTCCTCTTTGAGTCTCTTATTAGCTTCTTCTGTTCTCTCTGAACAATTTTAATTTCTTCCCAGCCTTTTTGAATTCGGTGTTTTTTTAAAACACTTCCGAACTTTTTTCCGGTGGTTCTCGATTTTAGAGTCCCACCAAAACATTTTGGAATTTATGGGCCTTCATCTTATTTGACAGCTAGCCTCAAATGAATCCTGAAATGCATAACTGATTTGTTTGATAGCGATTTCCAAATCGGCTTCAACACAACATTTCAATAAGGACCATATGACTTCCCAGTTCATCTTGAAAGAGATCCTAGTTTGTAGTCCTTGGACAAAACAGATTAAATGATAGAGAAATAGGAATAAATTTGCTTGTTTCTCCAAAATTGGCCTGTGTGACATTAGTCAGTAGATTGATATATTGTTTTTTGTTGTAAAATTTTAGATGTATAAACATATACCTATTCGCTCATTAAACTAAAAATAAATCTTCTTCAGGTGCCACATCCCATTCAGGTGTTAGTGGCAGGTATTGGTTTTTATGCTTGCCTTTTACTTCGAAAAATACTGTTTGCAGGCTTTCATAAAATAGCTGACAAATTCAGTATAAAAATGGGTACTTTTTTGTAAAAGCCATCGAAACCGTCGAATGAGTTTTTTGAATAATACCGAAATAAACAGGGTAACCAAAGAAGAAGCTACCACGTCACGGATATTTTTATTCAATTGTAAACCCAGAATTAGAAAGGTTTCTTTACATAAAAGGTAAATATCGATGTTGGTTCCATACGGAAATTGTCAAGCAAAATTACAGTAAACCTTTGAAATATGCAAAAAATTTGGTACCATCTAAATTTAATGTTTAAACTGGGCCCCTCACTCGTAAAAGATATTTGGACTATCTTCACAATGCTTTCATTTCTGCGCTAATAACTTTGTACCAAATCCAGAAGAACCCGATATGTTCCACCGTGACCTGTTTTTTAACAAGATGAAACGCCGCCTCACTATAGTGCTCTTGTTAGTCCTATTTGAATGAGGTTCTTGCGAATCTTTGGATAGGCAGAAAAGGGACCATTGAGTCTTAAAAATTCAAATTCCCTAAGAAGTGCGAAACAACTGCAAATGTCATCGACAATGTTCAATAAAAATTTATTCATCGGCTTGGCTATTGTCAGATTGTTAACGAGGTCCAGTATGAACATCCTACCTCATCAAGTTTGTATTTTTTGTATAATTATTGTATAGAGATACAAAGAGATGGAAACTAGAAATGAAAATAGAGAGTTTATTTTTACAAGTTACTTTGTTGTAGAATTAATTACCTTTTCTCTGCTAATCCCAGACTTGTATTTATACTAGCGAATTTTCAACAATTTTCAAATAATAGAAAATCCAAGAATAGAATTTTGCAGCAAAAAAATAGCATATTCAAAAGACATGCTCACAAGTTGAAAATTAAGTTACCCACTTACTGGTTAGAACTTCTTTCAAAAAATTTATTAAATATTTTGAGTCAACTTTGCCAATGCCTGTTTCTCCATTATGGTACATAGAATGCCGTTAATTACTTCAAGAGTTCTGAATTTACCATTTAATTATCACAAAATTATTCTTTTATTAACAGCCCAATACGAAACGAAGTCAATTAAATATTGTTTGAGCTAGACTCTAAGCACTTGCGTTGTTACACGGTTAAAAATATTATTAAAATGAAGCACATTGTGTAAAATTATTACCCAATTCACATGGAATTGCCTTTTGTACTTCTCAGAATTCGTAGCACGGTATTTCCGTAAATAACAGTCCGCTCCGAAAAATCGCTGTACGTCAAACAATTCAGAGGCAGACATTTATTCGGTTTTTGCCAAAACGACATCTAAATTTGGTTTTATTGATTTTATATCAGAATAAAGTCTTCAAATGGGAGCACATTGATGCTTTATGGATTCGACAAATTTTTTTAAGTAAAAATAAATGGCAATAAAATTTTAATTAAGCTGTTAATGCATTTCATGATGTATAGAAAACTGGAACTTTAAACTGAAATATTCTTACTTTGATTCTATTTTAAAAATCATATAGTATTTTGAATATTTCTAGCTTGAAAGCATTTGAGTTAAACATATCAGCAAAGTTTAATATGCGCTTTTATTGATTAATTTTGCTCTTGGTATTTTATGTTGAAATAATTCCTAAATTGCCCTCAAGGATTTAATTATTTTACTTCTGACATGGCATGATGATGCAATGTATGTTAAGTAGAGATCGGTTATTACAAACTAAATTTAACTATACAGAGTGTTCGGAATATGTGGAAAACCTGGGATAAAAACAAACACATGAAAGGAATACTACCAATTCATATAAACTTTTTTCGTATAGGTCTCCTCTTCGGAGATGTAGGCTCCCAAAGAGCTGCAATAGAATCAAGTTTTTACACATAATTTTTGAACCACGAGGTATATTAGAATTTTTTTAAATATGATGTATACCAGGTAATACCCTCCAAATTACTATGCAAGGTGATGTTATGAATTACTCAGAGCTGCAGGGACGGATTAGCTGTGACACTCATGACCCCATTTTTTTACACTTTGTATGATAGGAACCTTGGACAACGTTTTTTACATACCTTTAACTATAGACTTAAAATTAGGTACTCTTCATTAATGTCACTAACCCTAACTGTTGTGGAAAAAAAGGTCATTTTATTTACATCACGTATTTGGCGTATTTCGATAAAAGATACACCTTTGTTCCTATCATATTTGCAACCTTCAAACTTATGTTAAAAAATTTCGAGTTTACCTCTTTAATTAAAAACGTCTAATTCTGAAAATTGCAGTTCGAAATAGGTTCGCAAAAAATGTGCATTTTATTTTATCGCCACCAAAAACAAATTATTGTTGTTGAAAACGTGGCTAGGTACAAAAGAAATAAATATCCTGCGTCCTGGATTTCGTGGTGAAATTAATTGTGAAATAATTTGAAATATGGAATACACGTTTATTAAGTATGCAGATACACTTCTGATGTATGGTCTTGCATCTTGCAATGCTTTGGAAGCCAGAAGGTGATATCACGACAGATATCCTAATCGTACTATTCCAGATCAGAAAACATTTCAACGCGTTGACCAACGTCTAAGGGAGAATGGTAGGTGATTCCATTTAATAAGGTAATATTGTTAAATTTCTTTCTAATTTTAGAAAATTTTGGGAAAGAAAATACTGACGCTGGTCGAGGAAGAACAGTACGTACGGTGCAATTCGAGGAAAATATTTCAAATGCTATAGATGACACTCCTTCAACGAACAACTATCAGCACAGCTTAATACGTCGAAAACAGTAGTATCCGGCGAAACATGTAATACATGCACGATGGGGCACCACCTCATTTTAGCGTTACTGTGCGGGAGCAGCTGAATAACATCTATCCAAACCATTGGATAGGTAGAGAAGGACCAATTGCCTGGCCTCCTCAATCTCCCAATCTAACGCTGTTGGATTTTTACCTGTGGGTCACCTCAAAACTTTGGTGTATTCCACTCCGGTAGATAGTAGAGAGCAACTTCTACGGAGAATCAACGTTTCATTATGATCAAATAAGGAACAATGCTGAGTTAATGTGGCGGGTACAGCAGTCCTCAATTCGTCGTACGCATGAGTGTATCAGACTTCACAGAGCCCATATTGAGCTCTCTTATCAAGTTTTTAACTAAGCAGTTAGTTTAACTTTTATTGAAATTATGGTGACAGGGGAATATTCCTCTTTTTCATATTCAATCCGAGAGAAGTTAAGGGACTAACAGTGTAAATAAAATGACGTTTTTTTTTAAAAAAGGTTAGGATTAGCGACATGAATGAAAAGTACTTAATTTTTAATCAATAGCTAAAGGTATGTAAAAACGTTGTCCACAGTTCTTATCATACAGAGCGTAAAAAAATGGGGTCATGAATGTCACAGCTAATCCGACCCTACAGCTGTGGGTAATTGACAACACTTTCTTAGATATTAATTTGATGGGTCTTACCTGGTATACTTGGTGGTTCAATAATTATGTGTAAAAAACTTTATTCCATTTTTCCTCTTTAAGAGACCATGTCTAAGAAGAGAAGGCCTATAAGAAAAAGGTATATATGAACTTGTAGTATTTCTTTCACGTGTTTTTCCATATCGGGAAGATTTCCCACATTTTCCCCGATATCCTGTATATTTCATAAAGTTTTATTGGCGTAAAATAACAATTTGGTAAATAATATTTTACTTTCTTTTCTGTGTAGTATGTCGTTATTACAGACGAGGTGAAATACTTTTAACTCTACTGGCCATGCTAGAAAAGCTGAGTGACTAGAGTTTATTATATAGTAAAAGCCCTGTATATTTTTAAATAAGAGGATTTTAAGTACCTTGTGTAACATACCAGTAAACTATAGCATGTAATTTAAGTAATAAAACTGGCAAAGTAACTTTCGATCTGATAATACTTGAAATGCGGGACTTGAAGTGAAGGCAAGTGAACATGTGATACATCTTCGGTACGAGTTTGATCTCTCTTAAGGCATTTTCAGAAGGAAGAGAATGATCGAGAAAAACTTGCATTTGACTGATCCACCTTTCGTCAGATTTTGACCAATGAATTGGGGATGAGAAAAATCTGCTAAAGAATGATTCCAAAAAACCTTTCCAAGAAACAAAAGGATATCAGGAGAGAAAGATACCTTGACTGTTTTGATTCGATTGAAAATGATCGCGATTTTCTGGAACTTGTAATTACTGATGACGAATTTCAGGTGCTTGAGTATAATCCAGAGACCAAGCGCAAAAGCATGGAATATCACACCAATATCTACAATTACCAAAAATGCAAGAATAAGAATGTCGAGGACCAAATGCATGGCAATTCGCTTTTTCCAGAGCCAGAAAATCGCCATAAAGTGTTTATGTCTCAAAACCAAACGGTTAATCAACATTTTTGTCGAGAGGTTCTTGTAATAAGAACTGATTGCTGCATCACAACAGTGCAGCATGTCACACAGTAATTTCAGTAAATTAATTTTTGGCCAGTAAAATATTCCCTTTTCTCCTTAACCTTCCTATGAGTCTTATTTGAGTCTTTGTGAGATTTTTTCCTCTTCTCGAGATTGAAAAAAATCACCACTAGGAATGTCATTTTGGGACACTCGAAAACATTCAAATGGCTATAACCGACCAGCTGAAGACTATTTCAGTATCCGAGTTGCAATATTGCTAAGGGTCTGAAAAGAATCACCTCCAGAGCGGTATGGCTTTGCAAGGAAATTATTTTGATGGACAAAAGATTGAATTGGAGTTCTGTTGGAATCAAAAAATAGATTAATTATTTAATCTACATACCCCGTAATTTCTAAGAAACAAACTTTTTGTGCTAACACTATTCTTACGGTAAAATAATTTGCATGCATGTATGCTAGTTTTTCATATTTTGTTTAAATATACCAAGTTACAGTTAACTTTCGGTATAATGTGACGTTTGCAATGATCTTCTCTAAAATAAATAAATGGACTATATGTTAAAATCGATCTTAAGTCACTTGGACAGGAACATCCAACCTTTGTTTAAAAGTTGTAGATAATGTTAAAGATTGATCCAAAATTGGTCATCCTATTTGAATTGTCTTCATTTTTGTTTATTTTGACGAGTTTTCGATTTCTTTGTTTTTTATTGTTTTTAGATATAATGTGACCCAAATATAAACTAAAAATTTTGTCCTTAGATGCTTATATATTAGTTGTGATAATTAAAGCAGGAATGGAGTGATCACTGATTTGTATCAGTCATTGCTAAAAGTATAAAAACGTCGCTAACGGCGCCGTGGTATGACGAGAACCATTGAAATCAAAACTCTGCAAGTGGCGGTGTACTGCACTTTCATCCTTTTCTAGTATTTCCTTATAATTTGAAATAGTGCTTTATCTCTAACCGTGTTAGAATAGAATATGTTTGCTCTTATGGATTTCTTCAGACGGTTGAGAAACAAAATAGTTTCTCTAAAGGAAATATATTTATATACCCAACTGAAACGTAATTGTAATTACCGTTGTTTCTTTTATTTACTTCCTACAAGCTATTTCTACATGTATAGAAATAGATTTCAAATAAACTTAAACGAATCTTGTTCATATTTATGGTTTGAGGGAGGATAGATTTGTTCTATGTACTCAAAAGATACGTGATGCATGTCTTTATATTAGGAAAATTTGACACACACTGTCCAAATTTCAGAAAGCTTTCATCAATGTATCAATGATGCATTCTTTTATAACATCTCCAATATTTTACTTCTGTTATGCCTTTTTTCAAAAATGACTCTTGCCTTTATTTAATAACTAACTTTAGGGTAAAGAAAGCAAGTGAGTGGATTATTGAATTGATATTAGAATGCGTGTTATTTTATAATGATTTTTAGCATTTTATGAAATATTTTCTCAAAATAATTGCATTTTTCTGTAAAATATGCTATAATTCAAATGAGTTTTAGTAGAAATGGCAACATTTAGAAGAATAGGTAGAAAAATATAATGTGAAAATACAAAAAAATCCAGATTCATTTTCTATGAGTCAAAAAATCAGCAAAAATTCGGCATTTACACGACTGCGAAAATTACTCGAAATCAGTTGTAACCTCTGAATACAGGCCTTAATTTTTTCTTTATGATTGTGACAGGCGATAAGATTAGGTTCTATGCAATGGATTCACAAGAATTCAGCTGTGTTCGACAATTGATCTAGAACGTTTTGATTTGTATCATAAGAATGTCCTCCTGTATTATAATGTGTGAGTTTGGAAAGAGGCCAAAGCTCGAAAATAACTCCGTTGAGCGGGCCTTTATGTTGTATTGTCCAGATTTGGCTCTGTCTGACTAAAAGTGAATTTTAAGCATATTTTTCTTTTTTATACAAAAATATAATATCCTAATACTCAACTGAATCCTTATAGCATAATTATATCTATTAGTCGTCACTGTTAATCATGTTTCTAGTGAGATTCTAGACTTCTCGTCGAGTATATTCAGTGTATATAAATAGGTAGAATAGGATTTAAGTTTTGTTTTATTTGAACAGTTGAAGTGTTAACAAGTAGTTATTGAAGAGTTGACAGTAGTTAGTGAGAGATATTGTTTTTATTTGGATCTAGTGAGTAGAAAAAAAGAGAGAAAATCACTCAAAATTATTTGGAAACTCTGAACTAGATTTTGTAGTCATTTGGTACACTTGGGTCCTATTTTGATTTAAAAGGGTCTTTTACTTTAGAAAATTTTTAGCCCTCTGTATCAAAATCGAAATTTCCTTCTTTGCATTCGTAAATCCCGAGAGAATTTTTTCTTAGAGTGCTATTTTTTCTGTTCTTATTTTACATTGGGGCTTTAAGGATTATTGAAATATGCTTAGCTATATACGGCACTTGTTTCACTACAAGATTTTTTATTTTAATTCACTGCAGGGTTTCAAGCAAGCAGTTATATTGTGGTGGTTTCTATGCATTATAACCTTCACTGCGTTGCTGTGATAAGATGCGAGTTTCATGCTGATGCTGATATTCAGTGAAAACCATGTAAAAAGCTTATCTTATTTTTTAAAAGCATCTTATATAAAAGCGTCATTTTATTTTTAAAAGGATACATTTTTCTTAGATTTAAATATATAACAAAAACACAGTCAATACATCCTATTTTCCTATATAAAACAGATTGCAAGGATAGGTTAGAAGTGACGTCTTTTGAATCACATTCTCTGTACTCATTCCACCCTCTTGTTTGTGTTTCTATACCAACTTTAGCCCACACAGTTAAGGCGAAAAACAACTTGATGTAAATTAAATTGTATTGAGTTTTTGTTATTACCGAGAAAATCATTGTAAACTTGCTTTCCTCAAAAAAGAACTAGAAAATGTATTTTTGCCACGACAGTATAATTTTCTATCATCTTAATAATTTTTTTTGTATAAGCAGATTTTTGATTGTTGTTTTTATTTCCTTATTTGAAAACTAGAGTTGAAAATATATTAGTAAAAACATAAGATATAAGGCAAAGTATTTTCAAATTTATAATACATTTTTAGGTAATAAACAGGGTGGTTTTAAAATACTAATAAAATAGTAATTTCATAATTGATAAATGTAGTAATTTAAAATAAAAACTACTATATTACATACATCGTGTGGATAGAAAAAGTCAGAGCATATTTGAAATTATTCGAGTTTCGGCGGTTGAAATGTACTACGTAATAATATACAGGTGTAGAAAATCGAGAACAGAACCTCTTAAAAAAAGGGAATGTAACAAAAAGCGGCGGACAACCCGTTTAGAAATGTTGAAGAAGTGAAATAAAGCATACTGTTGTATCGTAGCTTGCTCAATGAAGTAAGTAATTTGTGGATTCCTGTTGGAATGTTGTACCAAGGATATCCTTGGTGTTTGAAATTTGTATTCCCAAATCTTCTCTATTACAGTTTAATGTCCGCTTCCAATAGTTTGTAAAATGACGGGAAAACGGAGGATCAGTTTTCGCTTTACGCTTGTTATAATGCCTGTAGCTTCAAATACTCTGTATTTACTGGCACACAGTATCAATGTTGTTGAACTGAGATGTTGTTTGGCAGAGGTAACAACGTTGGACGGATTTCGCTCCAGCCAAAGCATTCACCTAGCCATCTATCATCGTCATAGATAAGTTGTACTGTACTGAAGCTTGGGTGGCAAAGAAAACTCTATTATATGGTGCAAGTTGTCTGGTTCGAGTTCATAATTTTCTATTTTCGTTAAAGACTTTTGTTCGGTTTTCTTAATAAATTCAAATTTCAGAGGCCCGCAATTCATAGTAGACGAGGGTTTGGAATTGTACAACACAATCTGTTCTTGTTGAGTTTGCTTGTTAATACCTGCTAATTGAAGTGGAATAAGAGAGATTAGGAATAAGTTTGTATCAGAAATATTCGGATCAGTGAATTTCATTTTGTACAAGCTCTGAACTGACGTTCTATCGAAGGCCCATTTGCAAATGAAACTCATATCTACAAATCTAATTTATCGATTTGTTCAAGGGCGTCTAATTTTAAGCAATATAATTCAATCCATTGTATGATCCAGTAAGCCTAGAAATTTAACCTCGGCTTTTGATTTAGTAAAAGTTAGATACTCGTCATGTGGATAACGTGCTTTTTTTGTATTTTACACACCAGAGTACGGCGGAAATATATTACTGCCTTTCTGTTTAGCCCAATTTTGTAATCGTTGATATTTGTTTCTCGATAATCCAATGTCAAATAGAAGAGTGGCGAACGAATATAACTGGGCGCAACGCAACCACAACACAGTTGCCTTTGACCTGAGACGAAACTTTAGAAAGAAAAGACTGGCCATTCATATTACCGAGGTTTAATAGAAACGTTACTATAGCCAACCTTCTATTTTAAATTTCTTAACTAGAAATTATTTTGGCCGTTTCTTAAATTCTAATCCACTAAGCCCGTCTAACTTCTTTCAGATTAGTTCGGATAGAAGATCGTAGGGAACGCCTACCGCAATATTACCCCCGCTAACTTCCGTGCGACACGAAAACGACCAGTACCTTGAAACGAATGAGAAGATGTATTTACTTTTCGTCTAAACTTATAACGTAATCGACGGAATTTGGAATATTTAATGACTATTTAATCCATTGATTGTTTTAAATACATCAAATAGTCGAAATACAAAAAAAAATAGTTTTTGTTGGGCGTTGAGCATAAATAAAATTGATATTTCTGTTACAAAATAAACATTTATTCTAATAAAAATACTAGTGAAACTCAACGGTAATTTCTAAGTAAATAAACTAATAGACCGCTTGAAAATTAAAAATCAATCTCAAAAATAAACTTTTATTCTGGTAAAAAATAAAAGTAACACGTTCAGTAATTGTAAATAAATAAACAAATAATTAAATTCAATTTAAATCAACAAAACCGCCTAAAAGTCTACAAGAGGGGTTCAAACAGGCCTCCACTTTGAGCGAGACAATAACCCAGTCTATTGTAAAATACGGTTCGCGTATTTGCCAAAACTTCAGAGGTTATATCGCTATTAGCTTTAAAATATTCCGAACTGTTCGAGCGTTCATATCAAGTTCTTAGGCAATTACGGTACTATTGCAAGGAAAATTAATTTCTGCTAGACTACAAACGTCAGTCTCCCCGATTTGCTCATTCTTCAGTAATTTGAGGAACCTGTTGCTCCTCATTATTATCAGTGCATTTTTTACAAATTTTTAGACAACCGGTTTTCTCAAGTTTTTTAATAATTTCCGCAATTCTAAATTTTCAAAGAACAGGATGATTTTTGCACGTAAATACAAATCTGCCGATTATTTATCAGAATAGTGTACCACTTAATAATGTGCTCCTTTTGTTCCATGGAAAAAACTACCATTGTATCAAAAAAATTTAGCGCGAAACACGGTACTTATGCTTCGACGGCCTGAATGAAAGCAAATAACTTGGAATTCTCTTGTTGTGCTAGGGCGTGGCGTATGCTGCCGCCTGCTGCCACCGCGCCAGCATTGTATTACCCCTCACCCTATGGCCAAACTGGTAATTTACACGTATGTCGATACTTACGACTGTCTCATTCTGATTTGATGAATAATATAGTATTTTCTTTATTTTACTTAAGAAACGTCCAGTTTCTGGTTCAGATTTTCCAGACCTGTATATTCACCATTAAAAAACTATTTACGTGTATTGTATAGATTTTGTTAAGTACTTATACCGCTATTTTTTCTTTGTTGAAAGTATAAAATCTTTTTTTTTTAAGTTTGTTTTTAATTCTCTTAAGGGTTTAAAATATAAAAAAAAACAATTATCCTCTTTTCTATCCTTTGATGATTCTATTTTGGTTGGATATATTTTTTATTTCATTGATTGAGCGAAAATTTATTTTAGAAACTGTTTTCTCTCTACGTGTGACGCTACTGTCTGTATGGCTCTGTTTGTGTTTCTAAAAGCTATAAAATATTTACTAGGAGAAAAGTTACTTTAGGTTAAAACACCTTGTTTTCTATATCCACAAAACAGACTTGGGATCATTATCTTAACATGCCTATGCTGAAAACTTTCTGTTAAAGTTCCTGCTTGTTAAATAAAGGATGCGACCTTCTGCCTCTACTAATCAGTAAATCCCCAAAGACAGCTTGTATGAGAGGGTTTATATTGTTTTGTTGATTTATATCGTTATTTTAATCACGTAAAACTAAAGGGTCACTGTTTTCATTAGGAACATTTTATTATACTATTTCATTTAATTAGGGATAGGTGTATTATTAATGCTACAGATATTATTATGAAAAAACGGGGGTTTTCGTAACAAAAAATAATGAATAAGCTTTAACTGGATTTATAAGGATTGCTGTTGTTTCATTTAAAGGTTTGTTTTAAACTAATGGTCTGTTCTATACTTTTTAATAATTACGAGGAGAATTAGAACAGGTTTGTTCCTAATAACGAAACAAAAATTTTTTGATAAGTTTATTTTCGAACTAATTTTTCCCTTACGTTAATTTATTTACTCCATCTGTTCTGTGTTGATCATACTTCAATAAAAAATTATTTTTCATTCATCGACTAGTTATAGTTTGCAAAATGATACCTTTTGATTCAAAATTTCTGTATAAATATAAGTTAGACGGGATGAAATCAGGACTGTAATTCCAATTTTGACTATGTATACCAATGATATACCCCAATCTTGTGGTCTGTCATCTCATTTGAGAGAAAGCCAGGGTCAGAAATGTGCTGAAAATTTACTGATACCTAAGTTTATCATGTAAAATTGAAAAAATATTTCATACGGATATTTCTTATATCTCAGCAATAGTAGATGCTTTCAAACAATGATCTTTAAGAACCACTATTTCCACTTTCTCGAAAACTTCGGAATTGGTTGAGACAAAGCTTTTTTGAGTAATTTTTAATGAATTAACGACCTCAGCGACACTGTTTTGACTAACAAGTTACTTTGAAAAATTATAGAATCCATTACCCATATATGGTAATTATTTTTTGGTGAATAGTTTTAAAACTATGATCCTGTGTTAAAAATTTAATGATATTGCCATGTTTTTTGTTGCAAAACACAAAACAGTGAATAATCAGTTAATTCTATTATGGATGGATAGAAATGTTTTCTGTATTCCTTATGCTAATAAGAACACTGTCTTTGAGTAATAAAAGTGCTGGAATCAGTAACATTATCTATAAAATAGGAAACACGTTCGAAGTTCGCCATTATGATATCATAAATGCTAAAGACATAGCAAAGTTTTAAGTTGCTCAATATAATATCTGATGTCATATCAAGGAAATAAAATTACCCATTATTTTGAAGGTATTAAAATCAACGTTATGGTTTTTATATTTCTTTAATATTATACATATACAAAAATAATATATTATAATAATAAATGTCACTTTCATGATTCTAATCACGTCATTTACAAGTTAGTATTCTAAGATTTTGGACTCGGGTTAATTTTCCTTTTCAGTTTCTCAATTTTTTTGTTTTTTCAATTTTAGCTCTGTAGGCCATGAAAACAGACAAGTTATTAAAGTACATATATGAGGTTTGATCTGTTATGGATAACTGTTAAATCCGTAAGCACAGTTCGGTCCCTGTACAATTTGAACTTGTTGTTCTCCAGTATAGGCTCCGGGTCCCATTCATAGTGTGATACTTTCGCTACCTACAGCAAATTAAATTTCTTTGCCAACTTTTGATGGATGATCTTGTCTACTGACTCGTATTTTTTCTTATACTCCGATGTAGCAAATGTTTGGCATCCTCCTGTTATGTGCTTGATTGTCTTTTATTTTCGATATCTACATCAACATGAGGTATGCTAAAAAGGACACAGTTTATACATCGACTCTATATATTCAGTAAAGTATTCCTTCCAGACATGTGGCACTGAGTCGAAGGTTTTTTGTTAGTCCACTTAGGTGGACAAAAGATTCCTTCGTTTGATATAATCCCGATTTCGGATGACCGAATCGATAAGAAGTTGATCCTTACAGCACATTGCACCTCTAGCATATCGTTTTTGTTGAACTGCAATGATATTGTTTTGCTCGTATGGATACGCTGTATCAAGCAGGATGTAATCACCTTGTACAGCATGGGAAGGCAGATGATTGGTTGATGGTTATCTAGATCATATTTATTACGCTGATCTTTTGGCAAGAGATAGATGATTCCGTCTGTAAGAAGCAACATCATTTTCTGTGGATCAAACAAAACATTATTTGTCAGAACAGTCAGTCATTAATGCATACACCAAAACCTTCTAAGCCAGTTGTTTTGGTGCTTCTCAATTATGAAGTCTTTTGACTATAATGGTGATTTCTTTGGTGGTGAAGAGCTTGCGTTGTATCTGACTCTAATCCTGGTAGATCTGATAATCTTCATTAAATCAGCTAGCGCTGATCTTTCAGTTGATATTTGTAGCCAGTTGGCTTCTCCAGAACTCTTCTACTTAGATATCTATTATCTGTTATCTTTGGTAAAAAGTTTAGCTTCTGATAAAAAGTCCTTTCTAATCGTTGAAAAAGGGGCATTGTCTCTATTTCAGTTATTATCAGGGAAATCTTTTGTTTTAGTGTGTAGAGATATTCTTGGACAGTGCTATTTATTGGATCACGTTGTGAGTCGTACTGGATCCGATTCAATATTCTTGTACTCGTCTCTGCAGTTTTCTTATTCTCCTCTAATATGATCTGTCAGCTGCCTTACATCTTTTCTAATATTTTCGATATTTTTATTAAGTCTTTTCTTCCTTTGTAGAATTCTAGGTTGTGAGACTTAGTAGTCTTTTCGCTGTCGCGTATTAATCCTAATATCTATAGTTCTAGCTGCTGTAGTTGCAGAGCAGTAGATCAGCATATGCAGATGTTCTAGCGTGTGAGTCTCTAAAACATAAACGGGCAACACTCCGTTGTTTATGATATCTAATACAATATCTATCTTTTTAGATGACTTTACACTTAGTTTGCATAATGAGTTGGTTCCATCATACCCTACTATTGCCTCACTCTTCTAAGTGGATTGTTTCTAGTATTGTTCAGCACTATCTTCCCGAACATTGTTATTTAATTGTTCTTCGATGTCAGGTTTTAACTATGGTAGAGGATCAGCGAGTTGTTCGTTGTCATCGTCAATGCTTCTGGTCTGTTGCTCGATTTTTCCATTCTAATGATGTTAAGTCACGTTTCTAGGATTATTTAATTTCAAAGAACAACACTGCAATGGTCTGCTATTCTTTGTTGCGACACTTCTGTGTGCGGATATTCCCTGCATAATTCTGCATTTAGTTGTTGTCTAGTCGATTATCTCCCATCCTAGAAGAATCACTGTATAAAAAATGCTTATAATTGGTTCATTTATAGACAAACTCCATTTCATGTGATGTTTTGGTCGTCCCGCTTGAGTAAGCGTTGATCGAGATGCTTGCACAGTAGTGAGTGGAGCTCTAGGTGTTATTTGATTCTCGTGCTGATAAAGTTGCTGTTGTTGTTGTTCAGCGATATCTTTTCGAATGTCGTTATTTAGTTGTTCTCAGACCTCAGGTTCTAGTTGTGATTCATGTTCAGCGTTTTGGTAATCGTTATCGTCAGTACTGCTAATCTCTCACTGGATTTCCGTTTATATAATGTTACGTGGCGTTTCTAGGATTAGTTTATTTCGGAGAAGAACCCTGTATTGGTCTGCTATTCTCTGTTGCGATACTTGTATGTATGGGTACTCCCTCTAGAATACGTCACGTAATTTTTGTCTATAGCCAATCAGCCCTCATGAGCTGCTCTGTAAAAAATGCGCTTTATTGACTCTTTTATAGACACAGTCCATTGCATGCGCTCTCTTGATGACTCTCTTGATTGAGCTGATTGAGGTTTCTGAACAGCACTTTCGGCGAGTGAAGGGCTTAATATAGTTTGGCTTTAGGGCTGACTTAACTGCTGTTGCTTATTTTGTCGTTGTTGGGCTGCAACTCACTGTACGACAAGAACCTGCCTCCTTAACCTCTTGCTTTTAATAAATGGAACATTGTCTCCTCTAAAATCAGTGCGACAGCCCTCAACAGAGGGGTGGGGTGGGTCTTCTGAGCTATCGGTAGCACCTGGGGTAAATAATTCTTCTCCCTTGGCTTCTACATTTTAAGAAATTTTTAGCTGTGGCTATATCGAGTATACTTCCTTAGATTGATTACCTTCTCTACGCTACGTTGTGGCTTGCCTCTTGCCCTAGCTTCTCACCTGCAACCTGGCCAGAATAGTAGATCCAAACACTAGTTAAATAACAGCCAGCTTACCTTTCACGACCATCGAAGTACACAAGTTACATCAGTAAGTGCGTCAAAGCGATTATTATTAGATTTATTATTTTATTAATTTTTTAAATTTAATTTACACTTAAAACCAGTTTTTAGATAAATATAGCTGGAAAAATTAGAGTTTTAATTTAGTTTAGGTTATACTTGAAATTGTTTAAGCCGCAGCTAATTAAAATGTGACAAAAAACTATTAAAGCTACCTACATTATTCAAGCATTTTGCCCATATAACATCTACTACTTTAGGGCTTTACTTTAAACCTCTATGATGCCATTTTCAAGAAATAATCAGGATAAAATAATACATAATTAAAATCTCGATCTATAATTGATGCGCGCTAATACTCCACTATAACCATATAGATTAAATCATTAGTAATTTAAACATTGATAAGATAGGAACCTTAAATCTCCAATCCTAAATCCATAAAGGAAAATTGATAATTTCCAAATCCATAGACAGCTTGAACTCTAAAATGTAAAGGCAAACTCACCATGACAGAGTTAAGAATAATACAGGTTTACAAAAAAAAGTGGATGCCTATTTGACAAGACTACTTTATTCTTATGTAATTAGATGCCCTGAAACCAAATCTGAGGTCCGATAGCGTCTATGACGTCAGGTTTAAGGTAATTTCCAAGTGAAATGGAGTAAAATTCACTAAATAAATCTGAAGAAGTAGACGTATATTTTTAGGTGGCGGAATCCGAATTGGTAGTTTGTTTAATCTTTGAAGTTTAGCTAAAGGTAATTTAAGGATCATTTCAGGTCAAATAGAGAAAAATCGACTAAATAGATTTGTAAAAGAAAATATATAGACTTTTGGGGACACTGAATCTGAATTCGTGATTTGTTTAACACCCCAAGGCTAACCAGAGGCCATTTCAGAGTCATTTCAAAGTTAAATTGAAAAAATCTACTAAATAAATCTGTAAAAAAGAGAACACACGCGCAATTAGATCGATATCCGTTACGCAGCAGGCAGACAAGCGAAACTCAGGCTACAAAAACCACCTACCCCACGCAGGCACGTGGACGGAGTGAATTTTCAAGGCGAAACCCAAGCTTCTAAAACCACATACCCCTCGCGCGGCTAGATCGATATCCGTTACATAAAAACTAAGCTAGCAAAGCGAGTTTTTACAAGTGTGTAACACAAACTCCAAACTCTAATATATGCTGTGCCTGGGGTATATGGTTTTCAGAGAGCTTGGGTTTTATTTCATACACTCATAAATCCTTGCTTTTCACCTCTGTCTGCTGCCTAACAGGGATTGATTTCGCTGCGCGTAGTATATGTGGTTATGAGAGCTTATGTTTTGACATATTTGTAAAAACTTGGTCTGGTTGATATATCAATCTAGCTGTGCGTGGGTTATGTGAGTTTGAGAGCTTGGGTTTTGGATTACTAACCTGAACTAACTTCACTTGCATATCTGCTGTATAACGGACATCAATCTACCCGTGCGTGGGTACGAGGTTTTGTGAGCTCCAGTTTCGACTCAAAAACTTGATCCGCTTGCATGTCTGCTATGTAACGAATAATAATCTAC
This sequence comes from Diaprepes abbreviatus, assembly GCA_034092305.1. Lineage (NCBI taxonomy): Eukaryota > Metazoa > Arthropoda > Insecta > Coleoptera > Curculionidae > Diaprepes > Diaprepes abbreviatus. The sequence goes on along the minus strand of JASJET010000008.1, from coordinate 6,433,673 downwards.
CTAAGCGCGGGTTCTCTTCTTTTACAGATTTATTTAGTGGATTTTTTCAATTTAACCCTGAAATAGTCTTGAAATGACCTCTGTTTAGCTTGAGGTATTAAACAAACCACAAACTCAGACTCAGCGCCCTCAAAAGTCTACCTATCTCTTTTACAAATGTATTTAGTAGATTTTTCTCAATTTTACATTAAAATGACGCTGAAATGACCTCTGGCTGGCCTTGGGGAACCAAACAAACCACGAATTTGTATTTAGCGACCCCAAAAGTCTGTATACCTTCTTTTTCAGATTTATTTAGTGGATTTTTCTCAACTTGACCTTAAAATGGCCCTGAAGTAACCTCTGGATGACCTTATGGGATTAAACAAACTACAAATCTGGATTCAGCGACCTCAGAGACCTACATTCTTTTTCAGATTTATTTAGTGGATTTTTCTCAATTTGACCTTGTAATGACCCAAAAAATGACGTCTAGTCGACCTTGGGGATAAAGCAAACCACGAATTCGGATTCAGCGACCTTAAAAACGTACGTATTTACTTCTTCAGATTTATTTAGTGAATTTTACCCTGTTTGACCTTGAAGTGACTTTGAACCTGATTTGATAGATATTAGCGGAACTCAGATTTGAATTCAGAGCGTCGAATTGCATAGGAATAAAATGGCCTGGCTAAATAGGCATCTACTTTTTGTTTTTGTAAACCTGTGTTATTTCTTTCACTTTTGCAATTTAGGGAATTAATATAATTATTAAAAGTATCGTTGCTTATCAGTACTTAAAACTATACTTCAGTTAACTTTTATAACAAACAGATTTGGGTTTTGCAATGAATAAGGCTAGCCATTAATATTTTTTTTTCTTTAGACTTTACAAAGAATGTCGGGTAAGCGACATATTGTTTAGAAAAGTAAAAAAAAAAGGATCAAAGCCTTGAATATGTTTATTTTAACTAAAGAAGACTTCAATTATTAGAATATATCTCTATTAGCAATCATGACATAGGTATAATATAGTTTTCAATTGGGATTGCTCAAGAATATTTTTCTTTAAATAACTTTAAAAGTAACATTACTTTTTTGCCTGAATTAAATGGGAATGCCTGTATTGTAACTTCACTTTTCATGTGTAAGTTCCATGATATTATTGAGTGCTTAACAAAAAATTAATGCAAAATTAAACCAGATAGATCCCAACAAATGGTATATATTATAACTGCTCTCGGAAGACTAAGACTGTTGTTTGATAAACATTTTATGTGGATAAATAAATTTACATAAAGGAGAAACGAACTGAAAAATCCTTATATTATAAGGGCAAGCGTGCTTTGTACTAGTTAGGAATTAAAAGTACTACTTCAAATTATAAGAAGCTACCAGAGAAAGGTGGAAAATTCTCCCGTTAATAGTGCGCCGTCACCTGCAGACCGGTTTCGAACTGATAGGTTCTCGTCAGTAAAAGATTGGCAAGCATACCTCACTATAAGAAAAGTGAATCCTTTAAGCAACCTTATTAAAAGAATTCAAAACTTCGATACACGTTGCGCCATCTCCCGGAATGTTATGCAATCCGAACATAGAAATATCTTGCAAAATTTATTTGAATAGTGAATAATAAGGATATACTTTTAGCATGTATATATAAATAAATATACATATAAGAGCAGTGTCTGGTAATCTGAAGTAGTTCTTCCATTCCTAGAACAAAGGATACCTGTCGAGTTTATTTCTCCTGTACGTACATTTATTTATTTAGATACACTAGCTTTAAGTATATCATCATCATTTACTATTTAAAGTAGATGTTTGTATAAAACTTTAATTGAATACCAACCCAAACTGGCACATAAACTCGTAATTTGAATGTCGCCATCAATGTCAGATTTTCACAGGATTCATTTATTGTACTATATACTCGCAGCAGTCTGTTGGCGGTAATTAATTATTTTTTTCTTCTACAAATACCAATCCGTTCTGGATATTGGTGATCAGCCTGACAATTCAAACTTTGTTGACTATCGTACGAAAATGACTGGTCGTTGTCATCGAGAACTAGCTCGTAGATTCTTGTACAATGAAATCCTACTTCTTCCTGGTCCTCCCTTCCACAATATATTTCCTTTCAATATGCATTGTAAGAGACTATATCTATTTTCGTTTCTTAATAAAATATCGAAGTATTCTATTTTTCGTTTCTTTACTGTGTTTTTAAGTACCATATAGTTTCTTGGAGTATAGCGTTTTCCTGTACATCCTTATTTGATATATGCTCAGTCCAGGAAACTATCAAAATCTGACGCTTTATTCACAACTCAAAAGCATTTATCTTCTTACTAGTTGATTCAGTTAGGTCGAAAATTCTACCCGGCACAACATGACAGAAAAAACGTAACAACGTAGAAGTCTGGTTTTTATTGGGAGACTGTGTGTTCGATTTTTAAAGAGTAACCCCGTTTTAATAAATGTAGCCCTTGCTTTCTTGACGCCGCATGGAATTTCTTGATAATGGGCTCATTGTTCCTTAATGGTAGTACCCAGGTAAGGATATTTGTTAAATTTGTTAGTTTGTTGTTGACTGACTAGGAGCGGTTCATTCGTATATAGTTGTAACTTCTTGAAGACTGCTATATGCTTAGTCCTGTTTGCGTCCTGAGATTCAATCTGCATCGTGTGCTGATTGTTGCTATACAATTCATTGTTTGTTATAATTAATCTAAGTTATCACCACCCTCTGCTTACCGGATATTATTTAACCGCTCCCCATTAACTAATATTCCAGCGCCGAGTTTTCTAATTCTTCTCTGAATATATGTTTCTAATATATGTTTAAAAATTGTAGAGAGAGAATAAAAGTTTGCCTAACAACTATTCTAATTTATAAGTGCTTTGAATTTTTTCCTCCTACTATGATGGTTACAATCTAACCACACTACCGATTCTTATGTTCTTTTCTTGAACATAATTTTTCATTAATATTTCCATCGTTTTTATCATGTTAGACCGAAGGCTTTGTCATAATCTATGAAGTAAACGCATCTTTAAAACAGAACTTGTAGACAAACAAGACATCTCTTATTCCAACAGCACCACGGAAACCAAATTGTGTTACTTTTTTCTTCACATAGTTCGTGTATTCTTCTGTATTTTAAAGAATAATTGAAAAGAATGACTCATGAGGTTGATGGGTCGATAGTATTCATACCTAATTGCCCTGGTTTTTTTTTGACAATAAATCCTGATTTTTGCTACTTCTTTGTTATATTTTCAGTATCGTTTAAGTAACTGAATATGTTTGTCATCTATCTGATTCCTTTTTCAGCCAGTAGTTTAAGAAAATCTGCATGTATTTTATAGAGCCCAGGTGTTTTCTTTGCCTGTTGTTAACTTAATAGCTGTTCTCATTTTATACGTTATTTTGCTCAATCCTGAAATGCTACTTGTTTTTGGCGGTACGTTTTTAATAAGTAGTACTTCAGCTGATTTAACAACATTTTATCTATTGTGTGATACATATGACGCGTGAATATGAAACTGATGACTTTTTAATGTTTTCAAAAAATATTAATATGCTTATTAATATTAGTTTAAATTGTCTAACTAAAAATTTAAATGTGATATTTGACTTTTGAATCTAATTACCCTAGTTAAGTTTTGCATTTCTCCTTGCACTTGGTTTTTCGTACACTTGTTTGTTTGGTTGTTTTGTTTGTATATTCCTTCATGAATTTACTTGTGGTTAAATATTTGTGTATGTGTTAGTAATATTGCTAAATATTTTTGGTTTTTATTATTATTGTTGGCTATTGATACCCTTAGTTCTTTTTTGTTGCTGTCTATTGACTATGTGGTGCCATGTAACAAGAGGAAGGAGGTAATTTTACCAGTTGTAGCGAAATACTGAACTGGTGATGTATCCAGCCCAAAGGAAAAACGAGTGAAATAAATTTAGTTGTAACTTCGAAAAATTATTGAAATTCCACGAAGCAGTCTGTATAGTGAACTGTTTTTAAATAAACAAATACAGGAAAGTTAAATAAAAACAAGTTACTTTTTTTACTTCAGTTTTTTCCCCAGTATAACATCCAGTAAATTTTGGTTTTGGTTCTTTACAACTGATGAGAATATTAAGTGGTAGAAACGCATTTAAACCGAAATAGAATTTGCAGAAAATAATAGGAGAGATAGAATCAAAATTTCGCCTTCATCCTTAATATGTCATTTTTCCATTGTAATATGTCCACTCAATACCGGTTGCTAAATTCCCGCGCAGGCTAGCACATAAGGAGTGAAAATTGCGTGTTTTTTTTTTTTAAATTATCGATATCGATAATACGTTTAAAATTTCGCCCAGTGAAAGATTTTAATATAATTAAACGAAATTCCACATGACGGACACCTGGGTGAATACAAATAGGGTAAAAATTGGGGCAAAAAATTTTCATCTGTAAAACGTCGGCCATTTCTATCACGTAGGTACAGAGGGCCTTAAAACAGGCTCAAATATGTCACTTACCTGGAGCGCTTATCGCGTATGTGAACTTTTGTATCTCGGTAGCCCCTTCATTGTTTTTGACCAAATGGATTTACACCTTTCATTTTGAGGTAGTGTTGCAGAATCCGTGGATAATTTATCGATATATCAATAAAAATCGATTTTATCACAAATTTTTCGATTTCTTAAATTTTTTGAAATTAGGAAATGCGCTTAATTTCGAAATCACTGCATTAATTTTGGCTATACACATATCGATTTTTTTATTTCTTTAATAATGATGAATAATCGGGATTTATTTTTAGAATATATCGTAAAGTAATAATTTAATAGGAATATTTCGATAATTAAAAAACTCTAACTAGAGAATTATTGTTAGTTTTTGACGTAAGAGATCTTATTTTAGGTATTTTTACTTATCGATATAGCGCACTTCAAAATTTGTCGATATTTCGATAAAAATCAAGTTTATAACAATTTTTTTTTATTTATTTTTTATTTTTATAATTTTTTAGTAGTTACTTTTATGATTCTAATATCATGTTGTGTCATAAAAAAATCCTTATTTTTGGTGTATTATATTCTGAGGTTGGATTAAAAGTTATTTCTTTATGTTCAATTATTTACAATAACGATAATACGAAAAAAAAAATAAAGACAATTATATTTGTATTCAAATCAAAATATCGCGTATTCTACTGCACTGGTTAGGGCAACGGGGTTGAGCAAACTCTGTTCACATGTGCTGCAAAATTATACTCTTGTTTTCTTCGCTTTGGAATCTGCTATGTTTTGAATATGTGAAAGCGATAAACCGGATATAATGTAAGTCTCCAAAGAGTATAACGGTTTTAGACATGACAGTAAAGTCAAATTTTGATGCGCCAAGTTTTCCATCATCCCAGTCTGAACTGTATCAAAACCTTTTAAGAGCGCATTATATTACAATTATTTGGCTAAATACTTATGAAAAAGTGACAACAGAGCTTGTGTCTGAAGAACATATTTAGAAGCTTGCTAAAGATAATACGTATAAAATTTAAATGGTTCGAAGGGCCTAAAATACCAGCATTAGTTCGAGATGCTGTACTTGAGACAGAAACAGAAGATGAGCTGGACGATAAAACTGACGAAAGTGAATGTGATGAAAATGAGAGTGATTGCGATGATGATGAAAATGATTTTCAAAATTCATTTATCAATTTTGTGCTAATATACTCTATTAATGAAATTATAATGCAATATTAATATTTGAATGTACTCTAAAATAATAATAACTCTGTTTTTATATGTGATTTGTAATAACATTGTGAATCTAAGTATTTCATTATTGTCTTAGCTTTATTCCACATGCTATAAATTTTAAAACAATTTTTGTTCAATTTTTTGTGAACAAATATATGAATAATTGAATTCCAGGATTTTAAGGAAAAGAACTTAGTTAGATTGAAAGATATTGGTATTGGCTCTTTAAATATAAATAGAAAATGATTGTTTTTTATTATATCGTCCTTCTAAATAATTGAACATCGAATAAAGATTTTTAATCCAAACTGATAAAGTAATGCACCAAAAGTAAGAATTTTCAGGACTTGTTACGATACAATATGATACAAATATTATAAAAAGAACTACAGAATACAGATTATTCATCGTCATTTTAAAACAAAAAAAAATTGATATGTGTAAAGTCAATAGTTCACAAAATAAGCACATTTTCCAATTTCAAAAAAAAATCGAAATATTAGCGATATATTTATAGATATATCGATATTTTTTCATGGAATCTGCTTCAGTATGTAAAAACAAAATAAAAAGTTATAGAAACCTTATAAGTCAAAATTGATCGAGTGGTTATCGAAACATGGGAGTCCATAAAAAAATGCGCTCTAGGTAAGTGGTATATTTGACCAATTTTTATGGCCCTTCGTATTCACGTAGCTGTCCACCCTTTTGGATGTAGACTCCTTATGGGTTCAATATTATGTGGTTCAATTATTAGTGACGATTTTTTGCCCTAATCTTGGCCCCATTTACCTCTGTCTACCACCCCCTTTCTATCCACCTACGTGTTCGTGGATTTCATGTATTTATATCAAAACCTTTGATTGGGCAAATTTTCAAGAGTATTGTCGATACCGATAATTTCCCATAAAAGACGCCACTTTCACCCTTTATAGCTACGCCCTGTAAATACTAGGATATTCGCCTGCGAAGGAATATAACAACCGGTATCGAACATATTACAATTGATGAATGTCATATTATGGATGACAGCAAAGTTTCGGCTCTATCTCTTAGAGCAATATAAACTGTCTACGTTTTCCTTTCACGATCTAAAGAAGAAAACAAATAATTTATTAAACCAAATTAATAGTCTTCAGATCGGTCTTGTTTATTAGTGCCAGGTATTTAAAGAAATTTCGGGCGTTAAGCTTTATAGGCGCTTTTACAAATGTAGCGGCATTTATACAGAAAAATAAATTAATTGATTAAAAAATATTCCAATATTAATTTTTAGATAAATTTCAACATGTGTTTTACTATTGCCAATGAATTTCACATAGTGTTGCTCTACTAATTTTAAAACGCTTGAAATTCTTTGTAAATAATATTCTAAAATTGAAATTTAATTTGCGGATGATTTATTCAACTTTATATGATGTTTAATTCAACATATCGAGCAGATTCATTAAAATGGACCAATCTACCGATGGATTCTGGTCACGGCAGCGGAACATCGGTAGGCGCATATCAGTCTCACAGAAATTCATCGGTCAAATGTTCAGCGCAGAGATATCCCATAACTAACCTCAATACTCACAAAGATACCCACTTACAACCAGGATCTCCCTATTCCCTCAACTGTTCAACGGTTTGACTGTCTGGTGGTCAACACTTCTACCTGGGATCGGTTCTCGGGCCCCAACCTCGGGATTAACGTGACCGGGGGCCCACTTATGCATCGGGCAGCTTGTTATAGTGAAGAAACGGTAAACCACTGGTCAATCGCGCGTATTAGTACTAGCTGCCAGCTGCCAATTATTACATGAAATGTTAAAAATGGGAACTAGGTGAAAAGACAAACGGTTTTAAAACATCCTAAATCCTGTATTCTATACTTTCTATAAAGATATGTCCTAGAACTAACTTACAATTTAAAACAATACCAACAAAACCAAATAAATGGAATGGGGGGCAAGAATATGTGTGTGCGCTGTTTACGAATCCTTGTGCTAATCGAACGGTAGCGATACGGTAGACGGTAACTCGAGGGTATCATTCACGACGCTATTCACGACGCCGCGTACTAACATTCGCAACGCTATTCATGGTGACTCATGCTACTAATTCGCGACTCTATTCACGACGCCTCGTACTTAAATTTGCGAGGTTTTGAGCTTAAAATTAGCGACACTATTCACAGTGCCTCGTGCCACGCGCCGGCGATAAACGTCGGAACGGGCAGTTGTTAAGCGCCCTTATCAACGGACATCGGAGGGCATCCGGTGATAAAATGCGTTCCTGGCTGTTACGGAACAACAACAAAAAGGACTGACAGCATATAATATATGTGTGTATAGGTGACGGTAGAAAAGAAAGAAAGGAACCGACGCTGTTCGTAGTTGTAAAAGTTCTCATCGGTGTCGGTAGGATGGAATAGCATTGCCCGCACTTACATGCTTTGTAAATTAGGAAAGAAATCGACACTGTCCGCACTTATAAGGGTCCTCTGCAGTGTCGGTAGGATGATACAGTATTACCCGTATTTACGAGGGTCCTCGACAATGCTGGCCACTAGTGGGGTAGGATGTAAGGAAGGAAGCGGATGGTGAAATACCATATACACACAAGCCTAGCCTCACCTACATTTCTAGATCAGAAAAGCACTGTCCAGCGGGTGACCCAAGGAGTTCGGTGGGACTGGTAAACCGGGTGAAGAACGTGCATTTTTCAGCAATTGAATGGCCAGCTCGAGCTTAAATTGCCTGCCCGAGCTTCCACTACGCCAGCTAGTGACGGCGTGGCGTAATCACGAACACAGTACTGCGGTATACGGCGCGCGATTACTATAGACGGACGCTCTGAAAACCGTCGGAAAATCATATTTCCCGGCATTGCGCTGCAAATCTAATTACATACCGGCAATATGGAAACTTTAAGGTATTTTTTTCCAGCAATAATCAGATTTCTTGGATGTGTAATAAATAAAATAAACCCCTGCAAAAATACTCATGCCGCAGAACTCAATAACTTCGTCACAAAGATATAAGCCACATCAAAATATATTATTTTGTTTCTAATTTTGCCTAAAGTATTCTCATGGAGAAATGATTAGTTCAAGTTTAATACCACATTATTAAAATTGTTGTAAGCAGATATAATATTGTGCAACTAGACTTCAACCATAAATAATTTACTTATGGTTACGTTAGTCCTAGAAACTAATAAGTACAACATACATCGCTTGAAAACTGTTAATTGTTCACTCACATAACGTAACTTATAAATTACTAATTTGTAATAATTGCAATATTTATGTGCATAATTAGCTCCAATTTACAGAACTCTAAATTATAATACTTGATAATTTGACCAAATTAAGTATAACTGTGCCATTCATATTGGTTAAAACTTTAGTAATTTGGGCATCGGTAGGGATATCCTTAATTAGGTGTACCTAAAACCCTTGATCCTAAATCATTAAAAGCAAATTGATGACTTCAAAATCCGCAGACCGCAGGAGTTTACAGAATGTGTATACAAAGTTACTATGGCAGGGTAAGTAACACGATACGGCCGGCTCTATAATTTCCTTTAACCAGGTTGTTAGCTCTATTTAAACGTATATTAGGTAACCAAATAATTTACAGCATTTGTTGTCAAATATATATTGGTCAGAATATTGACCGCGTTAACATCTTAGATTTAATTCTGATAATAACTTTTATGTACTTGTACTGAAATATAACTTTTTAGAACATATCAGAGTGCGACGTTGCCTACTCTTTTTCTAAGTTTATGGAAATTGTACCCAATTTAGCAATATTGCATGAGAGAGGGCCATCTGAAGATGACCCTTCATTTACGAAGTCTCACCCCCTAAGACTTAAAATAAAGGAGATACCTATTAAATCATTTCACCATACCCCGAAGTCGTCAAAATGCCAGCTACTTATCGAAGGTCCCCTGTATACAGGAATTATGTTGTTGCTTTTGGTACCCTCGATATTCGATAGAAAACACTAAATGTACGAAACGGGTATATAAGCAGCCGGAAATTTGTCGGAGGATCAGTATTGGATATACGAGCGAAGTGCAAAAAACTAGCGATTAGTGAAAGCGTTGTAGCGCTATTATTTTCGCTGTGTGTAAACGGTGTCGTCGCGATCCTGTATGAGAAAACCAAACAGTTTCCATTATATGTGTGCTGAAGTGCTACTGAAAACTCAACTAAAGACTTTCAGCCCACTCATAAGAAAAGACTACCAGTTATATTTTGCGTGTAAATTTGGCGATCAAGACAAAATTTTGGCCCCAAATTTGTAGACATTCTTGCTTAAAAACATTAACAAGATGGCTACCGGGTATTCATAAGTCTATGAAGTATGGAGTGCCAATGATTTGGCGGGTACCTCAGAATCATGTTGATGATTGCTACTTCTGCTTAACAAAAACCTTGGGATTTTCTAGTAAAAGCAAACATAAAATTCAATCGCCCAACATCCTCTCAGCCTTGAGACCTGCACCGCATGATGCTTCTAGCATACCTGTTTCTAAGACTCCAGAAAAGAAACTAAATCGATTTAAAATCGGATGAACTAGATGATTTTGAATCAAAAGCCGGCTCAAGTTTTCAACAGAAAAGCGATTGTAAATGTAGTAGCAGTAAACATCCCCATTTTATCTAAGGAAGAGCTCAATGATCATATTCGTGATTTGGATCCCCCAAAACAAAGCCACAGCTGCTTGTATCTCTTACAAAAAGAAGCAAAAATTTCCACGTTTCGGAAAAGGCTATGCTGGCAGAATTTTTCTCAGTGGTAAATGACTTAGTTTACTGTCATTATATTTCGGGTCGAAAATACAATCAAGACCAGATCGAACATACCATTGAGAACAATAAAAGTATTAAAGTATTGAGAAGAAAACTAAGAACGGAAATAAGACAAATAATGAAAGTAAAATATAAGAATGGTCAGTTTTCAACAAACAGAGAGGAAATCCTTAAAGTAGTCGAAGATTTTTACAAATTACTATACAGAAGCCAAAACAAAGAGAATAGCAAAGATGAAGTACCAGAAATATTGAGAAGGAAAAAGAGCATTGTAAACCAAGGATCAGAACAAATGACGGAAATCACAATAGACGAAATAAAATTTGCCCTAAGAAAAACTAAGAATATGGCGAAGATGGTATAGTTACTGATGCAATCAAAATCAGAGGTGTTTGATTTACAAAAAAGAAGATCACCATGATTTAGAAAACTACAGACCAATAAGCCTTCTTAGTCACTTATATAAACTCCTAACAAGAATAGTAACAAATAGGCTTGAGAAAAAACTTGATTTCTACCAACAAATAGAGTAAGCGGAGATTCGTACTGGGTTTGGAACAAACGATTACCTACAGAGCATTAAAACGGTAATAGAAAAAACTATCGAATACAATCGACCACTCGTTCTGGCTTTTGTAGATTTCCATAAAGCCTTTGATATGGTAGAGCTTGACAAAATTATGGAATCATCGACACAAAGTTGATTTACAATATATACAGGAATGCAACTATGTCAGTGAAACTACACGGAACCACGGATCATATTCCAATTGGCATAGGAGTCTGACAGGGTGATACCTTATCGCCTAAACTGTTTACTGCAGTACTAAAATACGCCTGTAAAAAACTTAACTGGGAAAAAAGATGCCTGAATGTGGACGGCCAAAGATTAGCAAATTTGAGGTTCGCGGACGACGTAGTTTTGTTTTCGGATAATCTCAAGGAGATATGTACAATGTTACATGAACTTCAGCTAGTTATGCGCCAATGTGGGTCTTAAAATAAATATATCAAAAACAAAATTTATGACCAACCTGGTATCTAGTGGAAATATTAACATTGGAGACAACAAAGTGAAACTTGTGGAAAAATACATATACCTTGGACACAAAATAAAGATCACAAGAGATAATCAAACATGCGAGCTACGGAGAAGAGTAAATCTCGCATGGGTAGCCTATGGAAAACTTAAAGACATATTTAAAAGCGATGTACCAATTTCTTTAAAACTTAAAACGTTTGACTAATGTGTGTTCCGGTTATGACCGGAGCACATGCCGAAACTTTGACATTGACAACTACAACTTCTAAAACGTAGCAAATAGCTCAGAGAAAGATGGAAAGGTCAATGCTAGGTATATCGCTGCGTGACCGAGTTTGAAATGAAGACCTGAGACGAAAGACAGGAGTTACCGACGTAATTTTCCGAATTGTCACACTCAAATGGAACTGGGCCGAACATGTCGCCCGAATCAGTGATGCAAGGTGGACGAAGAGATTACTCGAGTGGAGGCCGAGATTAGACAAAAAAAGTAGAGGAAGACCTCTACTCGTTGGACTGACGATCTCAAGAGAATTGCAACAAATTGGATGCAAATCCTTCAAGATAGAGCACAATGGACAAGAATGAGGGAGATCTATGTCCAGCAGTGAACGGGTTTAACCAACGAACTTGGCCTTTCCTATAGATCTATCGAATGCCGACTGTTTTTGGTTCTTTAAAAACAAGTCTAAAGGCAGTTTTATTGTTTAATGAAAGTGGAAAACCATCTGTTTCCGTGGGTCATGCTGTAAATATGAAAAAAACGTACGAAAACTTCCGTATATTACTTCAAAATATAAAATATGAAGATCACAAATGAAATATCTGTGCCGATCTAAAATTTATTTTACTCCTTAGAGGATTGCAGAGTGGCTACACCAAATATTGTCGTTTTTTATGCGAGTAAAACAGCAGAGTCAGAAACCAAATGCCCGGTTTCAAAGCGTCCTTAATGAACCCTTAGTAGATTAGCAAAAATGTTATTTACCCCATCTACACATAAAACTAGGACTTATATAATAAATTTCGTTAAAGCCTTGAATAGAGAAGGCAATGCTATTCTTTATTTGAGACGAAAATTAGCGCGTTTAAGTAAGGCAAAGTTTAAAGAAGGAATGTTTTTTTAGGCCGCAAATACAAGAAATTTTTAAGGACTAAAATTTTGAAACTATAATTTCAAGAAAAGGAAAAAAAGCATCAACTGTTTTTAAGAAAGTATGCAGCAACTTCCTAGGTAACAAGAAATCGAAAAATTACAAAAATCTAGTTGAAAAACTTATCCAGAATTAACAAAACATGTGACAAGCTGCATTTGCTACAGTCCAATTTGGAATTCTTCCCTGATAATTTAGGTGCAGTTTCAGAAATATTTCATCAGCAATTGTTTAAATGAAGAAGCGGTATAGTGAAAAATTGACCCCAAATATGTTAGCGGACTACTGTTGGACCCTCAAACGTGAAAACAGTCCCGGCGAATACAAGCGAAAAAAGACAATAAAACGATTTACTTGAATGAATTAAACTTTTTTTTTAAACAAAATGAAGTATATTTAGTAAAAAAAAAGTGATTTTGCTTTTCTATTAAATCTTCTCCAGATTGTTTATAGTTTGAGTTTTTCATATTTTATATTCTTTTTCCCTTGTCTCAAAACTTATGTGTCAGGTAAAAACCAAGCTCATATTTAGCACATTACCCAAAAAATATCAAGGAGCAACAAAAAATTTCAAAACGCAGAATAGTATTATCGAACCAAATAATAATTTATCCTTAAAAATAAAGGATTCAAAAATAATTGCATTAAAAAAATGGAGAAAATATCTTTGTTGAAAATCTGAGTGGAGTAGTAAATTTTTTATTGAATTTTTAGAGATGCTTCACTGAATATCAGCAATGAGATCCTCATCTTGCCATTGTACCCAATAAATTTGATCTGGCAAGAAATATTTTAAGTAAAAGGCAACTTTCTTATATAAGTAATTTTTAAAGTAAGCCTATGGATGATGAGCAAGCAAATGTTAATTTTTAATAATTTTAAAAGCTTTTTTTAAGATATTTTATTTAATTTTTCTTTTCTTTAATGATGTTTTGATGTAGATCTTTTGATGAAAAATGAACAGCCAGATTCTTTAAAATAGCCTTAGTCTTAAGCCCAATGCTTATTTTTTAGCCTTCTGGAGCCTTTTTTTACTAACTTTACTTAAAAATCTCTTTGGATCTTAGGTTAGTTGGACACTAAATATGGTAACTAAATCTTAAACCCGTAAATTTTCTAATACGGTGGCATTTACTGAAACGACTTAAAATCATTTAAACCTACTTAATATGTCGGTTTAAGAAATTGCGCAACGCATTATATTTTACGAGAATTAAATAAAATGAAAAATTATTCAGTACCAATTTAAAAAATCCGCCTCTTTAGTCACTTCGTTCAAGCGCTGTTCTTTCCCAATCACGCTAATTTTACTCTATAACGTCTTTCTTAAGGCAAAAGGTGTGTTTATGCAATGTTTGCATTATTTTGTTGTGTGTTTTCCGAAATTGCCTATTTGTCAATGTTTTTTTTTTGGAGAAGAAAACAAGCAAGAAGAATTAGGAATAGAGGAAATATTTGTAGAAATAATGGGGCTCTAAAATACGAAACAAGAGGGATGCATTTACCACGCATTTTCTCATTTTTATGTTGGGATATTTTGGGATAATTTTCCAAATAACACGACTTCATGTGTTAGTTTTAGAATTTTTTTTATTGAAGTTTACCATTACTCGAAAATTGTGTTTCTTTTTGCCTATATTTCCATTCGCAATATTTTCCAAACCACCATTATTTTTCGAGAGGCCAGAGATCTAATTTAAAACTGGTCCCAAGTTAGAGATAGTATTAAGTTCTTTGTAAATTAGGCTTAAGCTTGAAGGTGTAAGCGTAAGAGTTTAAATTTTAAAACTGGTATTGGTTAATAAATCTAATAATAAAAGTTTTCTGTTTATAACCCTGTTTCAATATAAGAATTTATTATTTATCTTCATTAATAACTATTCACGTAAGTGATAATACATTTTGAAAAATATTTTTACGATTTTTCAATTGACTTCTAAAAGAAGGAAGTTCTACATTCGATCACTATGCATGTTTTTTTTATGTATGTATGTCGATTACTCCGGACCAGTGGCACCGATTTAAATGAAATTTTTTCATTATGTTTAGGAAGCTGCTGTGATGGTTCCATATTATTTCAGGCAAAGTTGATCTAGTAAAATCCAAGATGGCGCTAATAATACGGCAGATAGAATATTAATTTTGTCCGATTTCCTCCAAAATTTGCATAAACGAATTTTTGGGGTTGTACAAAACGAATCTAAAATTATTAAAAAAATAAATAAATATAACGAATCCAATCTGGCAGATTAAAAATTTTACATCTCTCGATATTGTCCAAGAGGATTCGTATTCCTTAATCTGATGTGTAAATACATTTTGCCACATATTAAGTTTAGCGCAGACTTCAAAAATTTAAATTCAATATAAAAATTTATATTGTTATTTTTTGGTTTCTAGCGCTAAAATTCGTATTTTAATATTTCGTATATTTTTTTTTAACTCCTGGCCAGTCACTAAAATGCTAAGTTGATGCTCGATTACTAAATTCTAAAATGTTAAATTGCTGCAAAACCGCCAAGCAGCTAAACTACGATGTTGTAATATAATGCCTGTTTAATTTAAGTTGATTTAATTAAAGCTGATACTTACATAGAGTGAAACAACTTCTTTAAGGGGTTTGAATTGCTATATGGATTTTCCACCCAATATACTACGAGTCATTAGAATTGTAAGTAATGACCATATAGGTGATAATTTATTTATTTTATGTAAAATTTTGTTACAATTACAATAATTTTTAGGTACATGGTAACCTGCCTTCATGGTGGAAAGTACGTCTTTTGGTATTTATGAGGGTGGTGTAATTTAACAACGATTATGAATTGCTACGGTAATGGATTAAAATGAACTCAGGTTAGCCTAGTGTCTTCGAGAGCCTATCAGGACTTGTTGGTAAAGAGAGTGGGAATTATGGTTCTCCACATAACAGCAATATAAATTCAAACAGAGGAAAATCGTTCAGGGACATCATGTTCAATAAGTTTTATTGTACATTGTCTTTTGATATATGACAAAGATAATTTTATTTGCCGTACCTCCGTATGAATAAATCATCTTATATCAGTCTTATATTGAATTGACAGGTTTTTTATTATTTTTTTTTTTTTCAGTTTTTTATTCTGAAATCATATAGGAACACTGTGAAAAATTTCATATTATACTTACATTAAGACAAAACATAACTTGAATAGTTTTTGATAATAAAGGGTTTAATTTGAAAAGTTAAGTTTTGAATATTTAAAATTCAGGAATAAAAAAATTATCTCCTTTTATTACCAAATAGAAAATTTGTATATTTTGGGAAAACAGTTATCTTTCTTACCAATTTCAGAGTTATATCTTTATGTTTTTATCCTTTAAATCAAAACAACACTGGCTAACGAATTCAGTTTATCTTTCATGGAAAATAGACATGCCTAAACCTTAAAACAATTTTAGTGAATCTGGCTGCACATCCTTGAAAAATAATTTTCCGAATTTTAAGTGTCGTAATTTCAATTTTTAAAATATTATGTGATATTGTTAGAAAAAAAATTGACCAAATATAGCACAAAAATTCACACAAAAATAGTAAAAATGAGATATCCAGCTAACAGAGGGACACCAAGCAACCCAAGTTATTACACCGCTGATTCTTATGCTATAGTCGCAAAAAGATCTGCTGTACCCAGTCTCATACAATGATTAGTAGTCAGGATGTTAAACCTGCAGACCAGATTATTAGGTGATGAAAACGGGTATGGAGAGAGAAACAGAGCTGGATTCGCAGGAAATAAACTATCTTTTTATATTTTTTTCTTGAACCGAAAAGAGAAAAACAGTAACTTAATAAACTAATTATACCACCGTGAAAATTTCTCTATCTTACTGAAATTTTGATTTTCAAGCTTCCCATTTCCCCAGTGTATGCATATAAGTCGTTTCAACGACGAGCACAATAAGGGTGAAGTAAAAACTTTGTAGTATAAGATTGAAATTTTAACACGAGGTTAACATAATATTTCAACATATTTTGTATAAAGCCAGACCATTTTGGAGGTAGAAAGTATTGCCTGACTGCGAAAAATATGTTGTGGGAGTACGAAAAAGATAGCGCTATACAGATCTAGGAGGCAGTAACTCTGAATATTATGTCAATAAAAATTAATTAAGATAAGAGATATTTTCAAGGAAAATTATATAAAAGTAGATAATAATTAATTAACTACTTATTGGTATGAGGGAGTTTTCGGGGTCGCACATATACGAATATGGAGGATAAAAATTGATTTTGTCCGATTTTTTCAAAAATGATATGAGAGAGTTTTTGAAATAGCACATTACGAATCTAAAATTATTAAAAAAAATTAAATATGACAGATCCATGATGGCGGATTAAAGGTTCTGCATCTCTCGATTTTGTTTAAAACTAGTATATAAATATTTTTTGAAAATTGGAGGATTTAATATTACTTCCTGAAAATTTTAAATTTTTCGATTTTTTCCAAAACTGATATAGGGGGGGTTCTTCAGGGTGTAAATTCTGAATTTATAAGTATTTTTTCAGGATTCAGTATGAGGACCAATATAGAGGACTAAAAATTTTACATTTTTTGATTTTGTTCAAACGTGGAACTGAATCGTTTTTGGAGATGTAAATAGCGAATATAAAATTATTTTAAGAAAATCTGATATGTTAGATGAAATATGGATTTCATCCAAAATTGGTACTAGGGGGCTTTGAAGGGTTTAGATTTAGATTAGATTAAGACGTTAAAATTATTTTTTTGAAATTCAATATGTCAATATGGTGGGTTGAAAATTTTACCTTATTTGCATTTTTTCAGATTTGGTATTAGGGAGTTTTCGAAGTCGTGTATTATGAATTTGCAATTAATTTTTTACAATTATTAGGTTGATAAGATACAATATGAGAGACTGAAAATTTTATATTTTTCGGTTTTGTCTAAAATTGATATTTTGGGGCGTATACAAACTCAATGTGCAGTATAAAATATATCAGGCTAGGAAATTTACATCTCAGGTTCTTTAAATATCGATATTGGAAGGTTTTGGGACCTCTATTACCAATCTAAAATTAATATGAAATTAAAGATAGTGGATTTACTATGATAGACTAAATATGTGTTTGACATAATTTCACTGGTATTTGGAGAAATCTAAGAATCAAAAAATTTTTTGTGGTTCATTTAAGGGTAATTTTCAACTTTGGTTCAAATAAGTACTTTTCTGCCACCTTGGAGTCATTGCGAGTTACATTCGATTAGTACTTAGTTGAAATAATTTATGGATATCATAATGAATTCAAAACCAAAAATCGAAATATAAAATTTTTATAAAAAAATTGAACCAACTTCTAAAATTGCGCTAAAAAGTGAAAAATAACTATAAATTTTTATATAAAATTGAAATTTTTGAAGTCGGCGTTAAGTTATTTCTAAATGAAATAAATATCTACTAATATATATAAATTATGGTAAGAAAGCAATTACAAATAAAGTATTTTTAATCAGTTTGTGCGTATCTCTTTGGCGCCAACTTCAAAAATTTCAATTTCATATAAAAATATATAGTTATTTTTCACTTTTTAGCGCACTTTTAGAAGTCGGTTCAATTTTTTTTTATAAAAATTTTATTTTACCTTTATATTGCTCACCTTTGAATTTGTCTAGTACGTATTCGCGTATAACTTACTGTATTTAAATTAAAATATATCCATACGCCAATGTTACATCTTCAAGTATAGAAATATACGTTTTTTTGACATTTTCAAAAATACGGGAAGTGTAATAGGCTTATCAGATCAATATCTTAGGGTTTGTCTATCTTTAGAACGGTCTTATAAAAAGCCCCAGCTTTACATGCATACCGTTACATCATGGATTAACTACCTCTCCTACTATGTGGTTTTTTAAGGCGCCGCTGACGACATCATTAAGGGAACGAGTCGCGTATGGAGAGAGAACCAAAGGTTCATTCGCAGGAAATAAACCATCTATCTTTTTTTCTTTTAATGGTCTGAAGAAGAAAAAAAAAGGAGCTTATTATATCAGAGAAATCTTATTATAATACAAACATTTGTAGTCAATAAATTATTAAATATAATCAGGGTGTCATCATTGTATATAGTGGTAATTCACATCAAATTTTAATTTTAATTTTTCTGGTTGTTTCGTATTTTGCTCAACAAACAATTTGTGAGAATATCTTAATTCAAACAACAAAAAAATTTGTTGTTCATATGTATTATCCTTTCAAACAAAGGACAGAATATATACAAATACTTTGTTTTCTGCAAATAAAACTCTGGTACTCTCTCCATGCCCGTTTCGATCACGTTATAGTCAGTCGAGCTGTATCGAACCGAGAACAACATTCACAGGAAAAAACTGCTATATAAGATATAAATTCAAAAGTATATAGGTTGCAAGAAACAATCAATTGGTATATTCTTTCCTATTCTCTTCTTGAAAGGATAATACATATAAACAACTATTTAAATGTGGCAGACAGATTTCTTTATTTCTTACTGAAATTTTGATTTTTAAAAACAAAAAAAAATTGTTGACTGGTTTTAAAGAAGAACAAGTTTTGATTAATTCGTCAACGCATACTCATACTGACACATCTTGAGCTAGACAAGTTAAATATTTAGGGTACCTTGCTTTTATGATTTAGGGGCCAACAAAGAAAGAAGTTTAAAAAGGGATTAAATTTTTTAAATGGCATATATCTAAAGCTCTAGTTAACATAATGAAAACTGGCATATAATAACTAAAAATAAATAAATATCCTTCTTAGCGTTTTTCAAAATTCTATTCGAGAGGAGTAAAAAAAAGGATTAACTTTTTTTTTTAATTCTAGATTTCAAGAATAACTGAAGTTGGAAATACAAAAATTATCATTTACTAGTAGATTCAGTTGAATATATAAAAAGATGGTTTTTGACATATTTCGAAATTTTTTAATTTTATAAATAAAAATTCTGAACCTAAAAAAATGAGAATATGCTTTTCCAAAATAATACACTGTAGATGTCAAAAAAATTTCCATTTTTTTATGTCTTTAATATATAATTAGAAACATTAATATCAATTATCAGAAAGGTTATTTTATATAAATAAATGTGAATTTTAGCTTGTTTGCGAACTTCTGCTAAACTGTTTAATATATGCTGGTCAATGGTCAAGTTAAAAGCATTAGGATATTGAAATGCCACGGGAACACAAATAAATAATAAATACTTCTACCGTCACAGATTCTTTAATGTGTGCGAAACCGCAAAAATATCTGATAAAGTAAAACTGCAGACATCTGATGCTTACTGACTATGTACCTAATAGTTCAAGTAATAGGTATATATAGTGACGTAAATTTTGAGATGGATGAGACTTACTTAGGGATATTGGGGTGATGTAAGAACAAACCCTACATAAAATGTAACAGCAAAAATTAGGCGGTGGCCAAGAGGAGGGGGGTCAAATTTGGTTAAAACAGGTTTTTTGAATTACAAGATTTTAAAAACCTACATTTTGAGTTTTTTTGCGATCATTTTGGTTAATTTGTTATTGATAAAAGTCAAAAAACCCTCAAAATCAGCAATTTTTGAATATCAATTATTTATT
Organism: Diaprepes abbreviatus; assembly: GCA_034092305.1. NCBI lineage: Eukaryota > Metazoa > Arthropoda > Insecta > Coleoptera > Curculionidae > Diaprepes > Diaprepes abbreviatus. The sequence goes on along the minus strand of JASJET010000008.1, from coordinate 6,413,302 downwards.
GCAAAATTAACTTTTTTTGCACTTCCGTGCTTTTAATGGGAAGTCCTCATTTATCTGAACAAAATGAGGTTTTATAGTAGTAAATCAGATAATTTGTTGCTGAGATAAAGGTTTAATCCCTTCGTGAGAAAATTGAACCCTCAGCTTCAAATCAGCAGCGCTCGGAATAATTCGCCGTATTTCAGCTGTGAACGGACCAATATCGTTTTTTTTTTTAATCTGAAGTAGCTCGAAAAATTATGAATTAGGCATATCTCCTTTTTAGAGCGATATTTAAGGGCTTGAAAAGTAATTTTTTCATTTGTCCCTAACAAAATGTGAAAATATAGGCCTTTATGAAGAGATTGAGCCTTTGTGGAGATCAAAATATTTACCCACAAAATATTTATAGCTATTAACATTTTGCGTCTCGGAATAAACAAATAGTAATCTCTCAACAACAAATTATCTGATTTACTATAGCAAAACATCATTTTATTCAAAATGATAGGAAGTTCATTTTGCAGTAAATAATTGATTTGCAAAAAATGGCCGATTTTAAGGTTTTTTTTTGACATTTTTGCAATAACAAATTGACGAAAATGATAGCACAACAGCTCAAATTTTAAATGTTTAAAATTTCTTCATTATTTAATTGAAACTGTTTTCCCAAAATGCGTTCCTTGGTTTGTAGATTTGAAAAACCTATTGTAGCCAACTTTGATCCCCCCTCTTGGCCCCAATCCTTTGAAAATAATTACCAGAAAGTTGCATCTAAAATAGGTCGTTATATATTAATAAAGACGAGAAAGTGGCACCAGCATAATCGCAGAAATTTTTTTTTAATTACATGAAATTTAATAATGTTCTATTCGCCAATAAAAGTTATTAATATTCATGACTTTATAGAAAAATTTTATAATATCTCGAAAATAGTGAGACATGAAGAAATTATCAACCACATCTTTGTGTAGACAATTAATCACCGATTATGAGGGAAATTATGAAAAATTAAACTGATAAAGCGGCGACCGCAGAAAAACTTTGGTTATCCGGAATAAGTAGCAAAATATATTTTTCTATTTTCTGGATACTATTCAAACAATAAATCACCGGTCTGGTTCCTTGTAACTTGTCTAACATTGATATATAAAACATAAGTGTGTTTATTTTCTTATTTAATAGCGTATGATCAGTAGAAAATTAAAATTCAAGTCCAGCATTCCTATTTTTGACACAACTATTTACCAGACCACCCTTATAATATTTATTCGATCGATAAGTTTCCTGTATAAGATATACGAAAAAATGGAACGTCAAATTTTGTTTTTTATTCCTTTTTTTGTTTTTGTACGTTCTGGTACGTTAATACCTGACCAAAATTCTGCCAGACCAGGATTGAAAAAGTTTTTTAATTTCTTAATAATTTTAAGTATTTATAATATGACAAAGTAACCATGATTAAACAAAAGAAATAAAAAGTATTAAATGGGATGTGATTTTTAATCATTTTGAATTCTTTTTAATCCTTCAAATTCTTTTAAATGTTATCTCTTTGGTCATTTAGCATTTGAGAAATCATTATTAATTCTTTTGTTTTTCAGGGAGTACAAAAATATTCTCTCGACTCTAGTTTCGAAATGTCTTGACAAAATATCTTTTTTATTAACGATTGTCGCGTAATACCAAGCTGAGCACAAGACCAAAACTTTTAGAATATTTTTTATCATTGATTCACGGTCATGTTGAAAATTTTTTTCAGGTTATTCAATGAATTGCCCATTTAATTTTTTTTTGTTCTGCTTTTATTTTCTACTTTTTTCGTCTCTTTCAGTCACTTGTTCACAAAGATGTCCGACTTGAAATGAAAGAGACTCTTGTTATTTTCTATTATCTATATATTAATAACTAATCTCTCTACAATTTCAGAATAGTTACGAAACAGAATAAATATTTCACGAAATTCTTTCGTAATTTTGGAAAAAAAATATACCTTTATAATTGATTAGTAATAAGTTCAAAAATTCTAAATTCAAATTTATTAATTACAGTTATTATTTATTTCATCGACATACTTTTAGTCAGTATTAATAATCATCATTTTCCTCATAGGAACTAATTTGCGATAAGGTCTCAAATGATACTTTAGGTATTAATATTAGATCACCGTATTTAAAATGTTTTTTTCTTATTTCAAAATATATATATATATATATATATATATATATATATATATATATATATATATATATATATATATATATATATATACACATTTCATGAATACGTCATCAGTATAAGATAATATTTTTTCATTTTTGTCAACTTCAGTACATACAAAATGTTTCATTTTTCTTATCTAATGAGAAGTTAATTAATATAAATAATCACGATTTTAAACACTGGCTTTAAATTGACATTTTTTACAGTTGAATGTCACATTGCTAAAACAGAAAAAATCGCGCTTAAGAAGTAGCAGCGAATGACCTTCTCAATCTTGGTTTGGCAAGATTTTGATCAAGTTTTAACTTACAAGACCAATTTTATTCAAAAGTGGAATAAAAAAACAAAAATTTTGACGTTTAATTTTATACAGAAAATTTATCGGTCAAATAAATATTTTAAGAGTGATCAGGCAAACAGTTGTGTCAAGAATAAGGATGCCAGACTTAACTTTTTATTTTCTACTGATTATATGCTATGAAATTTAAAAAAATTACACTTATATTTTATATGTCAATTTTACAAAAAAATAGAAAAAAAAATTAATTAAAAAAAATCTTAGACAAGTTACAAAGCGCCAGACCGGTGATTTGTTGTTTAAATAATATCCAGAAAATAGAAAAATATATTTTGCTATTTATTCCGAATGGCCAAAGTTTTACTGCTGTCGCCGCTTACACTATTAGGTTAATCAACTTTTACTTTACAACTTGAAGGATCTTTGACCAACATAAGGTTAAAATTAAAATATGACTCTTTATTGCAGCTTAAAATATATCCGAAATTTGACTTACAATTTATTTGCTACTATACTACATATTATATCTAAAAATATTATTATTAAAGAACCATATTTCAGAAAATAATCATATTAACATATGCGTTTTTAGAAATATCTATTTGACTCTTTAAACATAGCCTGTATAAATTTTACAAAATACAAATTGTTAATTACTTAAGCGTTAAATACAAATTTCAAAGTATCATTATACTTAAAATACCCGTATTCCCTTTTACAACCTGTCATTCGAAAGGACTTCGGGATGACAGTATCATTTTGATGGATGAATCTTAATAATATCTTAAGCTCACTATTAGAAAGCAGTCTAAATTAGCAAGAGTTACTCAAGAGAATGTCTATGGATAACGTATATTGTGTTTTTAAATTTTAAATATTTATAATGAGAAAATAATGTTACAGTTCAATTTTACTCCAGGACTAATAAGTTCTGAATCTTTCTTCTAACCAAAAAACTATAGAATATTTCCGAGGATAAAAAATTTTCTTTTTAAAATGTATAAAATATTTGTTTAATATATAAAGTTTTCTGCTATATCTAACAATGTAATTGAAAACACAAATAAAACTGTTATAATTTAAGATCTAAGCAAATATTTCTTTGCAACATCTATATCTTACACACCTTGTAATATTACGCTTATCTGTAGTCAAAATTTTGTAAAAATGTTATAATTTTTGACAAAACTAACTATGCTAAGGTAATTGTTTAAAATTTTTTCTTTAAAATTTTCCAATTTATTATCCCTTTACAAACATTAACGTCTTGTTCTCTGGAATAAAGGACTATTTTCTTTATATAAATCAAGGAAAACCACGATGCTATAAAACTTGCAAAGCGATAATTAAAAGTTTACAAAAATAATTTTGTTTCATGCACCTTGAGTCGAGATAGAAAATTGATTGAGTGTCACGCTTAAAATTTTATCTTAAGTTTACAATGGTTAATTTGGTTAGTTTTCACGTTTCGGGCAACATAATATCATTTTCATTACGCATTTCTCACATATTCTTCGTATCACAGCATACTATTCATTGGGTTTTACTATATCCCGAGCCACCCGAATTTCTCTTCCTTGCAAATTTTTTTCCAACTCGATTATTCTCTTTATCATTCTGTAATATGCCTATAAAAAATACAGCCGTAATTTAATTTCCATTTCTAGCTTAATTCATAGGTCGTTGACTCCACGTCACCGTACTGGGTTGTTTATATTTAGATAAGGAATTTATATTTACCTTTTTTTTGTTAGATATCATTTTCTTTCCGGTTATTAAAGTAAAATTTTAAATTTACCCATTTTATAGCAATTTTACCTCATTTTTTATTTTAAGTAATTTTGTGGGGTTTGTTGACATTTTTGTTAGGTTATTTAGCAGTGTGTCGTTTCGAGTCGACGCCTATAGCAAATTTTCGTTCTTTTAGGCAGTAGCATGCTGGGTTGTGGTTACTGTTTTGTAATTTTTGGAGGAAGTTTGAACGGTCAACTAATACTCTGTTGCAAATGGCTGCCAGGAAATACATATTTTTTAATTTAAAAATAAAAAATAAACCATGAATTTCTATCTAATTTAGAGCCAAAAATGCTGTCAACTAATTAATTAGCAAATCTATTTAGGCCAACTATTTTGAGCTGTCATTTTTTCTGCCGAGTTGCTACTCGTTTCACGTTCCTTTTGACTTGTTCCCTTATGTTTGAAAAAATATTATGAAGTTACGGAAATTTGCTCTCACTTTCATTTTTTCTTATTAGAATTAGCAAGGGAAGATTGGAAGACTTCCATCCCGTTTAATTTACAGCCATACTACTCGATTTTGGTTTGGAATTTTATTTGGAGTGTCCCGATAGCAATATAGTATTGTTTGATTTGAGTACTATTTGCTTGCTTGGCGCTTTTTGTCTGTTTTACTGAGACAGTACCTGGAAATAAGGGTTTTGTCAGTTTTAAATGCGTTTTTAACAAGTAATCAGTCTAGGTTCTAGGAAATCGGGTAAGGAACATGGAATTACCAATTATAAAGCAATTCTGCATAGATTTCAAAATTTTCAAAGATTTCTGCTCAAATATGGTTTTTACTAAGTGAAATTAAAGTGTAATTTAAAACCAACAATAGTATACTACTCTAAGTCTCATTTAGACCGAAAATTGACCACATTAGAATATTATTAAGATGTATTTTGGGGTTTTAGGGCCGACTTTTTCTTGTGATTTTCGATTAATAATTTTTGTAATTTCCTCAGTTTTCAATATCTGCTACTTTGCAGTGTCTAATTTTTCCAATTTGTTATTCGTAAGAATAAATTTTGAGAGTATTTTATTTTAAATTGTAATATTCACTATATTTTTCTACATATTTGCCTCCTGGACGTACAAAATACTTCAGTATTACTACTAATAAATTAATTTAAAAAAAGAATGGCACTAAAAATGATTTCAGATGCCCGCATCCTTGACTTGAAGATACTTTTTGCAGAAACTAGTTTAACTGATTTAAGTAAGGTGTATTGACCACAATCCTAAAGAAGCGATATTTTTACACACTCAAACTTATTTCTTTAAAAACGACCGGACATATAAATTTCTCTTCTAAGAGGGATACTTTTATTGGCTTATTGCGACTACATAACTGCAAATCTCTAGAAGGAGTTAGATCCGCCCCTAAAACTTTTAATAAAAAGGAAGATAAGAAGTACATTATCCAAAAGATTTTTATTTCGCGCTGCATTGATTTCGTAGGTTTTAAATTTAACACAATACTTCTAGAGAAAGCGCGTCTGAATCTATAAGATCTAGATACCTAACTTTCAACTAATTAAATATTGAAAATATTAGCCAGCATATTTAATAGTATAACAAAAGTTTTATTCAAAATATTGTCATGAATTTTGAAGCATTTATAAAGTAATCTGACAACACTAATTACATAGATCAATGAGATTTTATAATCTGAATTATATTATCCATTTCTGAAGCAATTTTGTGCCCATCTAAATCTGGGTGCACAATTGCCCCATCACGTCAAAATTTCGAGATTTTCTAACCTAAATGGGAGAAAATTGCCATTTGAGGGCTGTCAGGTAAGTTGGCTATCAAAAATCAATCATCCGTCTCTAAAGTATAACTCTTCCCATTTCATTTCAATTAAGGAACTTAAGCATATAATTTTTTTCTCCGATATATTGTTGGTTCAAATTTGTGCTAAATACAAAACTAAATATTCACTATTAGTTGATAGTTAAAATCTGCTAGAATAGCATAACGGTCTGATTTTTATCAAAGCTGAAACCAGCGCTGAATCCAGCCTCTCTCTTTAAGAGGGGGCAGTGATATTATAAAAATACAGTATGGCAAGTGAAAGCAAGTCATCGGCAAGTTGTCAACATGCGGGGGGGTACACCAGCAGTTCTGAATTTAAAGCTTTTGGAGAGGGACGATCGCAAGGGAAAGAGAATTGTCGACGGGAGGGGGGGGGGAGATGCCAACAACATTGACATTCCTAGGTAAGAGGCAGGGTCGGAATTATTTTCTTGAATTCATAGCTCTTGGGAGGGGGGAGGCGAATGCGTGATGTCGACGGAAGATGATATGCCAACAACATTCATATTTCTAGGTAAGAGGCAGGGTCGGGTCTATTTTTCTGAATTCAAAGTACTTGGCGGGGGGTGGGGGTTGCTATTACAAGCAAACGCGATTTGTCGACTGAAGATGAGATGCCAACAGTAGCAGGGGCGGATCCAGCCTCTCCCCTTGGGGGGGGCGGTGATATCACAAAAGTACAGTATGGCAAACGAAAGAAAGTTGTCCCCGGGGGGGGGGGGACACCAGCAACATTCCCATTTCTAGTGTAAAAGGCAGGGACGGGGCTATTTTTTTGAATTTGAAGCTCTTGGACAGGGGGGGGGCGAAGAAAAAACAAGTTTCCGACAAGGAGTGGGAAGATGCGATCAACATACACATTCCTCATATAAGAGGCAGAATCGGGTCTATTTTCCTGAGTTCAAAGCTCCTGTTGGGGGGGGGGCTATCGCAAAAAAGAAAGTTGTCAACGGGGGGGGGGGGGTTGCCAGCAGCATACATATTCCTAATATAAAAGGCAGAATCGGTTCTATGTTCCTGAACTCAAAGCCCTTGGTAAGGGGTGGGGCGATCGCAAGCATCCACATTCCTATACTCTATTCAAAAACTAGAGAGAGTAATAAAACTGTTCCCAAAACCTCCAACGTACCTGCTTTAGTGCCCTCGGTAACTGAGAACTGCCGTAAATCTAATTATATTTAATTATATTTAAATATTATAAGCTTTTATAAATTTACTGCAACAATAAAATTTCTGATAATTCAATTTAATTTCTGTCAGTGAGCAAAGTACACCTTACAGTGTGTCTTTAGTGATTTATTTTGTTTGTGCTGGTTTTTATATATTATTTGAGATTAGTGAGATACCCAAAAGATGGAGGGCATTTTTTCCTCAACGAAAAACTTATTACTATTAATGTTTATGATGCCTTAAGATATTAATATCTAGATAATAATGTTAAAAGCTCTGTTGAGATGTGTTCCAATATAACAGGAGTTCGAAAATCTATCATGTACCGAACATTGACGGAAAAAAAAACTACTGGAATTGTTAGTAATTCCAAGCTATATTCGATCACAGGCAGACGAAAAACCTCGTTGGAAGAAGAGATGTAAACTGTAATAAAAGGAGTTGTACATCCATTTTATTATGAGAAGCAGATCTCAACCGCCGACAAAATTCTAACTAAAATCAATGAAGATCGGGATTTGCCTGAAATTAAAAGAACTGAGCTCTGGAAATTGCTCATAGAACTTAATTTTTGTTGGAAAAAACCAGATAGGAAATCTGTTCTTATAGATCGTCCGGAAAATGTCCGTTGGTGAAGGAAATATTTCTCTCAAATAAAAGGTAGAGTTGCTGGAAATAACACAACTTACAAAATTAATAATTTAACTGGACTTTTGAAAGATTTTTTTGAATAAAGTTACTGTAGATAATTGCGAAAAATCCATATAATAAAAAAATAAAAGAAAATGTGGAAACTCGATCTCATGATCGGTGAGAGAGAAATCAATTATAATTAATTTGAGCGAAGAAAGCTTCACTGACTTTGATGACGAATAAGATACGTAATGTTTACCAGCGTTAACACAATTTATTATTTAAATTTTCTGTAACATATAAAAATTAATGACATTTGAATCCCTTTTTAGTATTTAATTGTAATTCTGCAGATGGTTTAAGGAATAAAGTGAAACGGCAAATGTCCTAAAAATGTTTTTAATTAATAATAAAATGACCAATAGCCCCAAAAAAATTTATATTGACGAATTTATTTTTTTTTATATATATATATATGTTTAACTTCTTGTATTTTTGATAATGGGTATTTTGTAAGTATTTAAATTATAACTTAGCATTTTTGAGAGAAAAAGGCTACGTTTTAGTCTGAATGCGCCTAAAACGGTTTCTATGCCAAAATTAAAAATAATAAAACTACAGTTGTGATATGTGTTAAATATGTCAAAATTATATATATTTTCTAATACATGTCAATTATTAAAAAATCATAAGAAATAAAATAATATTATAAAAACTTTTTATTTTAATTTTATTATTGAAATAATACTCTATGCCATAAATATTTAGTGATAAAATAGACCTCCTTTTGACGCCTTCCGATGCCTATGACAAGAATTAAAATTCTTTTTAACACTTCCAAATATCTATTGCTATCCAACCCAAATAGTCCATTATTATAGACCAGTATTTTTGATTATAAAATTTCTAACCCATTCCTATGAAAAATATATGTGTCTAACAGATTTTGCCAAAGACATCGGACTAAAAAACACAGGTAGTTTGCGAATTAAAAAAAGGTAAAAAATGAAAAATTCTCCCTAGTTCTTGAATAAACTATATTATAAGAGGCAAAATCGGGTCAATTTTCCTGAACTCCAAGCTCTTGGGGGGGGCGATCGCCCCCACCGCCCCCCCCTTGGATCCGCGCCTGAACAGTAGTCATATTCCTAGTGTAATAAGCCGAGTTAGATCTATTTTCCTGAATTCAAAGTTTTTGGGGGAAATCGCTTCCTCCCCCCTTGATTTCGCCACTGGCTGTAACTACCAATGAACGACTAATAAATGTGTTTTGTAACAATCCTATAATTTTATAATGGTTAAGGGTTCCAGAATTTATATTTATTATTATAAAAATTTATTTACTCCACCAGTAGGAATTGACCTATTTTTCCCTATAAATACTTCACTAAATATCAGTACAAATCAAGAAAATAGCTTTAATTTTCATCAGTTTTGATTATCTTAATATTAGGTATATAACAGGAATGCGGCTTGGTTTGACCCTAAATCAGACTATATTTCTTTGGTGTATCCAAACTTTCAGAAACTTGTAACAGTGGTAAAGTGATTAATACCGATACAGTGGTCAAAACTCCTTGTGGAGCATTATAAATTATATTAGACAAGACCGATAATAAATTTATATTCTGTTCATAACTTTATTAAGTATCTCTTTGTTATTAATTTTACAATACACAGGGTGTAAAAATATATACAACTTTGATGATCCTTAACGTCAAAATAGGTCCATTTAAGCTAACTTGCTTATAGTCGAAACTGCTTCTATTAGACGGTAGAAAATGTCAAAATTTTAAGAAAACATTGATTTTTCCCAAATTTCTTGAAAACGTGGTAACTGAATTTTAATTTTTTCTGACTGATCTAATACATAATATGACGTTTTCTGGTGGTATAGCGACCGGCTATAAAGTATCTTGTTTTAAAAGCGATATCACTTGGAAGCATCGCTTCTGATTTTTCGTCATCAACACCATGACAACGTAAATATCTCTATCGAATAATCACATGTTTTGGAAGCTTTTTTACCTCTTGAAAAATTTTCGTTTGATGAGCGGTTTTGCCGGGCAAAAATTTTTTTCAATTACATGCATAAACCAATTTGCTGTAAAAATAAAACAATTTTTAAAATAAATGTTGGATATACTATAAAAAGATTGAAAAAACTAACTAAAAAGAAAACAATAATTAAGCAAATATGCAAAATGATCGTCACTTTATCTATTTAGTATCTCAGGATTATTAAAAAGATTGGCAGCGTCTAAAATGCGCATCAATAATTCTTCGCGGGAGTTCACCGGAGTCTTGTTTACTTATATTTTAAGAGCGCCCCACAAAAAGAAGTCACAAACATCTAACTCTAGAGAACGTGGCGGCCATCTTACTGGTGCCGCATTGCCTTTTCCAATCCATCATTTGGGATATCGGTCATGTAAATATTGCCAACAAGAACGAAAAAGTTAGGTGGAACACCATCATGCATTTATCATAGTACCGAAGTATAATAGGCAAGTTTTCGAGAAGAATTGGTAATGTGCTTATTTTATTTTAGATAAATATTTCTATTTATTCTGTCTGGAATTACAGTAGGTTCTATAAGGCAGTGATCAATGATACTTGCCCAAACATTTATTTCAAAGTTATGCTGATGATGCGCAACTTTAATGGCTTATGGATTTTCATCCGCATAAACATATGCAGATTGGTGACTCTAGATCTTGTCAAGCATGCCTTGTCAGAAATAAAAATTTTTTCTACTAAAATTTCCTCAAATTTTTGGACGTGATATGTATGTAATGACTGTTTTTTTTAAAATATCATTTACCATAGTTTTAGGGATATCCAACTCACGTTTTAAGCGGCTGGTACTAACACTGCTTCTCTTCAACTCTTTCCAAAATTTCTTTGTTTTTCGACTGTTCAAATTTTTGGAATATGACCATTACCTTCAAATTTTTTCTCAAAGCTGCCCGTTTCTCGGAGGTAATGCTCAATATTGGCAACACTTCGATGCCAATTTTCTTCACAAAATTCATTTTTTATTACTTCAGTTAGTTGATGTATGCCTGTAACTCAAAATATTCTTTTCCTGGCAAAACCGCTCAATAACTGAAATTTTTTCGAGAGATAAAAAAACTTCCAAATACATGCGATTATCCAGTAGAAGTATATGTTGTCATGACGTTGATAACATAAAAAATCAGAATCGATGCTTACAAGTGACGTCACTTTTATAACATTTGCACTACTTTATAGTCGATCGCTAGAGACCACTCAGCAAAAATCATTAAATTTGCTTATCATGTTTTCAAAAAATTTGGGAAAAAATCAATATTTTCTTAAAATTTTGAAGTCTTTTACCGCCTAAACAAACAAGTTTCGGATATTACTAAGTTGGCTGAAAGGGACCTAATTTGATGTTAAGGATATGTCATCAAACGCTGTAAACGTATCCCCGGACACTGTATTATAAATATATTTAGGAACAGTTATAATTTTGTAAGCAATATTCTATAATTTAAAGTATATACAAAATATACACTATAAAAAGAAAATTCATTCAATTTAATGTAAATGTGCTCGCAGTAAATTTCACAAATGTTTATTAAATGCATTTAATGTAATGCATTAAAATTAATAATTTACATTAATTTAAATTAACTGATTCCATTAAATCCAGTGTCATCATATATTAAATTTAAAGTTTAATTATTATTTTTAAATGTGACTTAAGTACATTAAATATAGAGCCAGTGTTCAGTGAATTTGAGATATAATATACTTAATACACCAACATCAATATGAGTTCAAAAAATTCTGTATTCTTATACATATGAATTAATTTTCAACAGGAAATGCTTGATACATTAGCGTACTTTGTTCTCGTTAAAAATGAAAAGCACTACTTCAGGTTGCAAGGTACTATCAGAAAAAGGTGGAAATTTTCCCATAAGTAGTATACCGCCATCTGTAGACCGGTTTCGAACTTAGGTGTTTCTTTGAGCACGTGGCAAACATGTACATTTCACCATCAAAGTTGCCGATTTATCTTGTAAGAAAAACGATAGATCTGTTCGGGAAAAAATGGTATATTTTGGGGAAAAAAATTCAAATCTGCTATATAGATATTAAATTGAAATTTATATATATATATATATATATATATATATATATATATATATATATATATATTAATAAATATAAAAACTCAACTCTTCAACAAAATGTCAAAAATGAACCTCCGATGGACAGTGTCACATGTAAGAAGGTTGGACAATGTTTGAAGTCTCTAAAGGACACAATTCCATTTCAAACAGAAGGCGTTTAGAAGATACCTTGCTCTTGTGGTAAAGTGACTGTAGGTGAAACAGGACGGTCTATATCAACTATATATATTTAACCAATGTATATGTAATTTATTTAAAAAATATGGACTATCCAAGAAATGGCACTTAATATTTTGATAATTGTATATTTGTTATTGTCTGTCGAAAACATTAGATGAATGAATAAAAGGTGGTGATACTAAATCCTCGATGCCAAGGCCTCGTTGGGCCCTTGACATCCCATCATATCTGTTGGTTATTCGAGGCCGATCGCCTTTGTGAATCAAAGCAAGCTCGTTAACTGAACTTGCCTAATGGCTTCCGCTAACAAATTTGTAACCCCGACATTTCTTTGCTTCAATCCGTTGAGTGCTGAGCACTCTCGGAGGAAATGGTCAACAGTTTCATTCTCCCGAAGGCACCATCTGCATGTCGGGTCATCTACGACATCAATCTTATAAAGACGGCATTACAGGTGACAATGTTCTGTCCCATCACAATTCACAGCTCTTTGCTTCCCAAGGAGAAAAGTAATTTAAATTTATACAATGCCTTTAGAGAAAATAAGGAGGAAAGAAAAAGATTTCAGATGACATTAGGGCAAAAATACATTCTGATTTATATTTTGTTGAATATTTTTAAAAATATTTATTTTGTTCATAATAAATTTTTAGGTAACGGATTTCTAAATATATTTAGAATAGCCTATTTAATTTAAAAGATACCAGTAATAAAAATTACTGGTCTCATTTTTTGAAAATATTTTGTTTTAGTAGTCATTTTCTCGTAATGAATCTTGTTTGCATTTTTTTAATTTATTTTATCATACATTAAATATATTAAGGAAATAAGAAATTTACTGCTGTTGAATTACTAGAATAGCTAACTTAAGAGACATGTTTTAAAATACACAGTTTTTCGTCTTAACAAGAACCTAAAAAATTCTTATTTACAGAACCTTTAGTGCTTTATATGGTCAAAAATTGACGATGAGTGCTTTCGCATTATTATAAACCAATGAAGACAACGGTAGTGTCATATTGGAAATCTCAAACAAAATAATAATTAAAAGTTTCAAATTTAAAAACACACACACTCTCACACACATTTTCGCAGGCACTTTCATAGAGGAAATTCGGTTAATATATTTTTTTGATTTATTTCAAATCACTGCATGTCGTGTACTGCTGACCTTAGTATTCCTCTTACTATATTATTAGAGAACGCGAGTAATCCAGAATCAATATAAACTCTTTTAGAACAATTATGAAATTAACATCAATATCCTTAGATAATAAGTACTGTTTAAAAATCCACACCTATCAGTTGATCATCACTATTTTCCCCAGATTCCAAATGACTCTAAAAGGGTCCATCATTATATCAGCTTTATATGGCATACAGGGAATATACATGGCAAATAAAGCCCAACCGCTGCTAATAATAAACCTCATAAAGCGTCCCGTATTGTCAGATTGTAGCCAGTGATATGGGATATTTTCTGACATTTTAGAATACTTCTCACACCGTAGTGTCCAGTAGGTGTAAATTGCTGTCTAGTAGCTTTATTATATTACATTTCTAAAGCGTTTGTCGAAAACAAGATAAAAAAGATTATTTAAATTATTTTTGTATAAAGGTGTCATAACTTTCCAGGATGCTTATGATTAAATTTTATTAAGGATTCCTAAGTAATTTTCTATGAAACTTCCGGGAAACTCAAAGAAAGGTATCTGAAAGATTAGCTTTTCCATCAGTGATTTGTTACGAATATTTTGTGATTACTGGAAGCTTTCACTAAAAGTTTCTGCAAGATTCCAAAATTTTCTCAAGAGCTTTTTGTAAGCTTACTGCAGCTTTTCATGCTATGTGGGAGGAGGTGATTCACATTATTCAGTTGAAAAACACGAAAATTAAGCATTCAGGCACAAAAGTTGTAAGTAGTTAGGCAGGGCTTGTCAGATAACTTGACGTTGACCTTGAGAATGGTCACTACGGCAATTTCAAGGTCAAGTTTTTTAGTGATCCATATAATTTATTGCAGATATATATCTGAGAAATTCGGCATGCAATGGTATAAATGACTTAGTTGGTCAAATGTCATATGAAAGTCGCATCAGATTTTCTGATAAATTTCTAACAAATCACTCTGTAAATCTGTAATAAAACATTAAGGAGAAAAACTTTACACATAAAAGTTGTAAGAAATTAGATGTGGCGTCCCAGAGTGACCTTGAGGGCAAACATCAAAGTCATTTTAAGATCAAGTCGACATTTTACGTCTATTTGATTTTGAAATGACCTTGAAAGAAAATTTTACACCTTACACTGTCAGATGCTGAATTTCAGTAAGTTTCTATTTGTTAATAAAAAATATGAGTTCAGTTTTAAAAAATCAAATTGATTTCAAAATGACACCTTTTTTCAAATGATAAGTTATATTTTTAACAGCCAAATATTCAGTTCCCGTTATTCAAATTAGTTTGTAACACGGAAATTAGGAATTACGGAAAAAATTAAAAAAAAAAAAGAAAAGTGACCAGAAAATTTTACGGTGACCTGTATATTGATCTAGAGAGGAAGCTTTTGATAATTTTGAAGTCGATTTGTTTTTTTTTTAAAGCGGAAAACATATTTGCTATTATATAAATAAAAAGTTAGGGGAATTCCGCATCTAATGGTATAACTAACCTATACGATCAGATCTAATCTGGAGGTTATTTGAGAGTCAAGCGTACATAACATATCAATTTTACTTTAATTTGGATTTGAAGTTTACTTTCTAAATCAACTTCAAGGTCACTGTCGGATGTAACACTAAATTTGTTACTTTTGTACGTAAAGTTTTCTTGACGTAAATAATAAGTTCCTTTCAACCCTTTCAACAGAGATGTGAATTACGGTTTTATTAATTCTTATCAAGAAACCTACCCAAATATTTCCCAAAGTTGGTAAAATGGTGGATAATGTATAATTTTATTTTAAACTAGCATTTTAACTGTCGCGGTTTCGTCTGCAAAATATTTGCTTTATCCTATAAATAAATGGATTATAGATTGTAGAAAAAATTTTACTAATATATTCAGAACTTAATTATGTTTATAATAATAAAAACAATTACCCGTCACGACTTCGCCAGCAAAATATTTGTTTTATCGTATAAATAAAGGGACTATAGTTTGTAAATAAAGTTTCGCTTATGTATTCAAGACGTAACTTTATTTATTGTAATAAAAACAATTACCAGTCGCGGCTTCGCTCGCAAAATATTGGTTTTATCGTATAAATAAATGGATTATAGATTGTAGAAAAAGTTTCATTCATGTATTCAGGACTTAATTATGTTTAAAATAATAAAAATAATTACCAGTCGCGACTTCGCCCGCAAAATATTTGTTTTATCATATAAATAAATAGATTATCGATTGTAGAAAAAGTTTTGCTAATATATTCAGGACTTAATTAGATTTAGAATAATAAAAACAATTGTCAGTCACGGCTTCGCCCGCAAAATATTTGTTTTATCGTATAAATAAATGGATTTTAGATTGTAGAAAAAGTTTCGCTCATATATTCAGAAGTCAATTTTTTTAAGAATAATAAAATAATTATTCGACTGAATTAGTTGAGTGCCATCCCGAAAATCAGGTAATTTTACACATTTTTTTTTATCATTTTCACCCGTTCTATTACAGATATCGCAAAATCCTTTCTTATTATTAACCTATTCCATATCACGAATGTGTGTGCGAAATTTTAACTCAATATCCTTAACCGTTTAGGCTTTAAGTTGTTCGATCCACTGATCAGCCCGTCAGGACTTCTTCTTTATATATATTAGAGATAGGAGCCCTCATTCCCTACTGCAGAAATTAAATGCAGGAAAAAATTCTTTATCCAACGGTAATAAAACCATAAAAATCATGGAGCTTATTTAAAGGTCAAATGTGCTTTTTCAGTGAATTACTAAAAAAATCAGCCTATTTCGGAGGAATTTGAAAATACACCTTTTTAAGCAAACTGTGAGCATTATATTGGCACCGCATTATTGGACTTTAGGGAAAACTCATAAGGCTTTTAAAAGATATATACTGATGTAGAATTTCAAGGAAAAACATTATAACGTAATTCGTACCGTGTGGAAACCTTAACATACTTATATATGCTTTTTATAACTCAGTAAAGCAACTTTATGTTAATAATTAATAGTATTTCTTATACAAAATAGTGTCAGTGGAATATGTTAAATATGACAATATATTTCCAATTTTTTTAAAGTAGATCATTTTATATCGCAGGTTATATTTTAAAATCAACACATGGTTTCCTTTCATATATGTATGAATCTATTCGCAAAAATTAATGTTTCTTATTTTTCAGTTGATGATCTACTAGTCATAAATTCAATTCTCTTTAAACCCATTGTAACGACAAAAACTGGTCGACTATATAGACAATATAAAAGTTATAAGATTAGTCTGTTAGACAAAAATCTATATCTAGATCCTTAGTTCGTAGCTCATCACGAAACAACAATATATTTTGATTCTCAACTACTAGTGAACAATAATAAAATTTTTGTCTGCCCTATTGTCTAGTTTATAGCCCCTTTAAACCAGATATTTCCGACGAAATTAGTAAGATATGCCTTTAAAGGATTTGTGTTCCCAACTACTAACAATAATTTATCCAAACTGGGACAACACACAAAGTAAATTTACTTTTCAACTATTCCCCGATAAAGTTAAAATCGATCTTCTCGTTAAGATTGGGGAAAACTTACTGGATTAAGTTATTTGTAATAGGTTGCTATGATAAAGGGCATTTGATGACAAATAATTTTTAGGTATTACGGGAAAAACTTTTTAAATGTTGTTTTTAAAATCGTGATTAAACGATAATAGGAAATAATATTTTTTAATGACTTTAGTTTACAGTATGTTGAAAAGACTATGCCCCTTGTGGGAAACTTTTTTTATAACTGATATTTTGGAATATTTCATCCTGGACAAAAATAGTTTCTTGGTCCTAAATGAAATAAATATCATATATGGGTATAATGTAGGCTCTACAGTTGATATTCTTGCTTTTTTTAAAATGCTGCACTTACTTTTACAGAATTTAAAATTAAAAAACATAATCAAATATAAAGTTTAGTGTATACGTTTCTAAAACTACATGCCAGTGATTATTTTCTCATTTTTGCATAACGGACCATAGTGAAATTGATTCCTATACCTCGATAATTTTGGAGACATGTACGACAAAACAAAACAAGAAATCAGACGATACATAAATTTTTTTTTACAAAAGTAACCTTATAAAATTTTGAAGCCAAGTATCTAGTATTTTTATTTAGGATCAAATATTTGTATAGGTGTCCGATTATCATAGGCTATATCTCTGATTACAAAAAATAGAAAGATCCAGTTTTCGGCTAACTGTCCTATTTTTTATGAAACCCTTATGGCCGCAAACATTTTCGTAGCCCGTTTAGTATATGTTATAAAGAGCAAACTTGAAAATCTATATTTTTTGATACAATCCAGTATTTCAGATATTTGATAACTTATCGAAAAATTTAACATGGACTCTAGTAGATTTTTTTATGAGGGACTCATTTCTTTCCCAGGGACTACAAATGTTTTGATGTTATTTAAATTTAAATATTTTGAAATGGCCTTTTATATTATTTTCTTATCTTATCGATCTCTTCAAGGAATTTTCGATAATATATATTAGTTTTCTAGGAAACTTAAATTTTTAATATTTTTCCATTAAATATGCTTTTCATCGCAGTATCGAAATGGGCTGTGGTTTAGTTTGAAAATTACTTTATTATAAATTAGATTTTTGACACTTAAAATGGCCCTATCAGTTTCACCTTTACTGCCGATACAGTCCAATATATAACTGTATTTTAGGTCTTTCATAGATTGTGATGGCGAAAAACAACAAATTATAATATAACTATAATTATAAGAAAATTCTCGTATATGTTTGTCGGAGTAATTTAAATACAACTAAGTCGCGAGCATTCAAATTTGCCAAAATACATTTTTTTACATCTAAAAGCCAGGTTTTAAATAAAAATGTTTAAGTAGAAGACTGTAAGTAATTTATGGACCTTTAATTTGAGTATTAAAGCGTTGAATTTCATTAATTAGTTATAGCAAGATAAAAAAAAACAAAATTGCCCTGTTACTGCAAAACAAATATTTAATGCAAAAATAATATTTCTTATCTTTTGTTGCTTGAAGTCCTTGAAATTTTGAAGAGAACCATTTTTTTCAATATCTTGAAATTATTATTAGCTGAAATATCTAAATTTGTTTCCCTCGAGATGCTTATTGCAAAACTAAACGTGCTATATGCCAACATAGTCTAACCTTAAAGCGAGTCTAAGTTGAGCATCCCCTACAAATTACTGAGAGAAAAGCTCAAAGGGTTCCAATCTAAATTTAAAAAATTTAGGATTAGGAAGAAACAGTGTATTTGCAAAATGAAAGTCAGAAAGAATAATAAATAATTTATTAACAAAGTATGCAAAATGATTAAACACAAAAAAATAAAATTACATACCAAAAGGTTGGTACCCTTACTTGAAAACTATGACAAAGTATGTGTTGTCAAAATTAAATATTGAAACTTGGTACATAAAAAAGGCAAATAAGTTGGTCTTCTATAATCTTCTTGAAATAAGTAAGACATTAAGAAATTAATATTTAAAATAGTAATAAGTAAGACAGAAAAGTTAGAAAAGTTGGTTAAACATTAGATAAAGACCACAATACGTTTATAACATACACCTGTTAATAAAAGATATAATAAAACAAAGTCTATTGTGTCAAGTTACTCTGTGCTAAGGTATATTAAAATAATTTGTCTTCTGTAAAGTCACGATAAGATATATAAGATATTTCTCTTCTGCAAAGACACTTAAAGATAAGAAAAAAAAATTATCTTCTGCAAAATCTCGATTAGTTAATAAAAAAATTTTCTTCTATAAAGACACGATAAGACAGTCGAACTCCTTGAATCAACCAGCAATTGGAGTCAAAATTCTACAGATAAGCTTCAAATAAGCCAATGATTAAAAATTAAGACTCACCTGTAGTTCTTCTCACGAAGTAGGTTGGAACTCGAATACCCTTCTTCCTATGTTTTGGCACCAATGTGCCCCGTGAAATGTTTGTGTGCCAAATTTCTTCAGATAAGCATTCTATCAGCTTAGGAATTACAATGACAAGTACTAAGTGTATCGCCAAAACGCTTCAACAACAGATCATTTTGGGTACAGAAAATAGGTTATTTAAATCAGCAGCATGCTTTTTAAAACATTTCATGAATTCATGTCAAGATGACTAACTATGAATTAAGAAAAAATTGCTGTAAAATGCATATTATCGTTAAAATTCAAATAAAATTATGCTCCGCAGATAAAATGAAATATGCTTAAACTAAAACAGACGGTAATAGGTATCTCGGGGAAGATAATCTGCTACATTTTGAAAAGGAATCTGAAGAGAACAAATAAATGTACCTTGGTCTTTCAGGGTCCGCAAGAAAAGACCTAGAGTTCATGATTCCGGTCTCCCACCACAAAAAAAAAACTACAAACAAAGGATGTTTGACAGATTTTTTAAAATTTGTCAGACTAAATCAACCGAATCAAAAAGATGACTAAAGAACAAAATTAAAAAATAATTATTTTTTCTTTTTACCAAAAAACTCATTTGAAAACAAAATCGTGACAAATGTGAAACAAAAAGTCCAATGAACGAAGTCTACTAGCGATGGATAATTATCACGTGAGTTATTAGATGTTCATATAGCAAGATGGAGTAGTTTTAAGCCTTACGAGGGTGCGAAATTACAAAAATTTCGTAGTAAGTGTCATTGTTTTTAATAATGAATCATACAGAATGAAAAAAGACGCAATATATAGTTTTCTATTGAAAGGCGCATGCATCAAACTGTTAGATATATAGTTTGAGGTGCCATTGCATTTTCATTAGAGGCAGTATGACGGAGTAACGATATCTCCAGGATATAGGAAAATAGGATCTTTTTCTATTTCCTTAAGGATATGAACACCCTATTTTTCAATAAGATAATGTCAGTTAAAATATTGCTAAAGTATCTAGGAACTACCATAGCAATGTAAGAGTAAAACTTCTTCCTTGGTTCTTCAGACCTTTCATGCAGCGAACATATATATATGCTATCTTAGGACAAAACCACCTTCTTACTCGATCCTCCACAAACACTAGCAAGTCTTCAAAACAACTTACAGCTAGTTTGGATGAAGTACCTCAAGAAGACATAGACAACCTCCTCATCAGAACTATACTGGGGTTGCTGAATAAGTGCATGTAATATAACGGAAGTCCACGTCTAGGGATACAACCATTATTTTCTCTTCAAAATCTAATCATGTTCGTGTTTTGTTAATATTTATTTGCATGCAAAGTATTAATGACTTTAATTACATTTCGCTGTTTGTTTAATTTCCTTTGTCACTGAGTATATTTCGCATTTTAAAAGATAGGCTATGAAAAATGATTAAATCAACTTAAAAGAAAAAAATTATTATTAATGTAAGCGAAATAAATGGCCTAAGTTATTGGCTCTGGTCGCAGAATAGTCAGAAACTAGTCAGCAAAAATCAGATCGTCCAAAAGCAGTTGGCAAATTGTCACCTGTCAGTTTTTGTAAATTCTGGTTTGTCCTGACTGGTTTCTAGATAATACGATAAGATCAATATAATTTATTGTGATTGCGGATAATATGAAAAGGACCAACTATTTTGAGAAAACTATATACCTACACATATCAGAAATGTTAATTTCTATATAAATATTAAGATCGTTAATTTTTTAAAGATACTCCATCATAAAATGTAGAAATTCATTTATTTAAAATAAGATCGTAAAAAATTTTTGGTTTAACATATAAAGAAGACCTGCATATAAGGTGAACATTATATTTATTGCTTTATATATTTATTTCTCTCAATCGCTGTTAATATTTATTTTGAAAAAGCATGTTGAAAATTTATTATGATCTACCTTTAATTTACTGATAAGGGCAATAACTGATCTGCTGATTTTTTGTATTTACGCCAATTTTGTGTTGGTATTTTTTCATCGATTTGATAATAATTGGTTTTAGTACTTTTGTCATAGTTTTTCCATTTAGTATTCTATTTAAGTTCAATTTGTGATTTTATAGTTTGGCTACCTCCTGTTACCATGGGACTTTTTTCAAAATTTGACCGTTTTATCCATCTAATTATTTCCTTAACTTTAGTAAGTTCAAAATTTTCTGTTTATGACGATTTATCATATAGCCTATTATTTTCGTTATAAGGTGGTTATAGCATATATTTCTTTCTAGCTAGTCTGATTTATCAGTTACTTCAGCACTAACTAAGATTCTAGTTATGTTATAACATTTTTTTTTATTTCTGGCAGCTGATCATTAAATCGCATGACATTTTAACGGATTACAAAATCTGATAATTTTATCCACTACATTATTTCCACATATATTGAGATGACCCTTAATCCAAATAAATTCAAAATTATACAGTTTATGATCATTTATACACCCTATTACTTCCGTTATAATGTGGCTAGGGTAAATATATTTTGGGTAAGGGTAGTTAATTAATTTCTTCTGCTGTAAAAATGAACAGAATTTCATTAAGAGTAAATGAGTATTTAATTTTTATTTGGTAAATATAAAACAAAATTTGCTATGATATTTTTATTTTTGTTCCATACATAAATATTTTATTGCATTGTTTAAATGAGGAATCCATATTAATCTTATGTTTTTGTTATTACTGGATGTTACCTCCTTACTTCTCTTAACTATGTCAAGTCAGTAATTGTTAATTATTCAGGCTAGTTCATCCTATGAGCTGTGAAGAACGCAACAAAGGAGCTCGACAACTCAAGGGATGATAGAGTTCACAATGTTTAAAGAAATTAAAAAGAATGGTACTTATCAATCATCTGAGGCACCACTGGTTTACTAAACCGGCTACCTAAACCAGAAGGTCATCCAATGCTCAGAAGCCCATAGATGCTCACATAGCCCAACATATCAAGGTTAAGGATCAAGTGAACAAACACAAATAAATTTTAAGTACAATTGTATATTTTAATGCATAAAATTATTTCAATATTTGAAAATTCACTAGATAGGCAGCAAAATATATAACAAGTGATGTACCCTTTAATATAAAAATTACTCAACGGTTTGAAAAATAACAAGTGTAGGAATATTCAATATATAAGTGAATAAGTACCCGTTAACTCTATGTCCTAGTCAGTATGCGAATAACGCTTGTTATGTAACAAACACCTTGTATATGATTTAGAATAATATTGATGGTGCATGCATTTAAACAAAATGCTCTTATAGACTTTATGGCTTCATTTGATATTTTTTTTGCCAAACTAAAAACCTAGGTTATGATTCATTTGTGAGTGTACTTAAATCCATATGTCAAATACTCAATACTGTATAGATGGCGTTTCTTATAAAATTCAGCTATGACGAAAGACAAATTTTGCCACAGTTTTAATAGATTTGCTTATCAACTGTTCATTTTTATAATATTTATTATAATTATTAACTCAAATTATACATCACTCATCCATAAAGATTTTTGAAAAAGCACACAATAAGTAATAAAATTAACTTCTCGATCTCCAAGTTTATAAATTTGAACCGTGCTTGCATTGACTTGCATGCACCGATTTGCATGCCTTCGTTTGTTTGTGATGCCGGTCCAATCGCTATACAGACCAGTCATTATAAACTTTCATATACTTATCTCAACATTCCAACTAGCTAGACTCCTTGAATCGCGTAATATTTGTCATTACTTACAAAATTGTAAAAACATGTGACCGATAAAACTAAAACGAAGCACGGAGTCAAATTTCATTTTTGAAAATTTTCAAAGTATGTTTTATTAATCTTTTCAATGCGCCGCCGCCACTCACTTCGACCACCATAACGCCCTGAGTTACTTTCAGGATCACCTCTTACCCCTTTGAAATGTCTGAGCTCCCGTTGGAAACCAATGATGTATGCAAAAAGACATGCGTATGAATTCTACAGGAATTTTGCTTTTCATTTTAAAGTATTCGCTCGATCCTGAATATATCTAAGAATATTTTTTTTACATAAGACATTCAGTAATAAGCTATTGAATATTTTATTAAAATGTTTCGTATCTAAATTAGATATATTTAAATAATTTGTCATTTTATGGAAATTTTATTTTATTTATTATAAGTAATTATGGTACAAATTCATATCAAAAGTAGCTCCTTTTTGAAAGCTTAAAAAACAATTTTAACATTAGAATGTTGTTTGTTCTCTCTCTGTAATATTAAGAAGCCATAATATACCAACTGCAAAGTAACAAAAACATTTTATTCTTTACCAAAAGAAAGATAGCACAAAAAACATTCCCTTTATATTAATTTTTCTTGAGGCTTTGCGTAAGTATATAAAAATATATTTAAGATAGAAGGAAGACTAAATAATTTGGAGGTAATTATTTCTTTCTAAAATATTAAAAGTATCAGTGAATGCATTCTTACTCTTTTATATCTACTTAGTAAACATCAAGGGAAAAAGCAAAAAAAATATTCTAATCATTTTGTTACAATAACAAAGACTTTAGGATCTCATTAAAATTTAAGGTCATAGTAGTTAAATGATTAATATTTGGTCCGATGTATTTTCATTTATCAATAATGGTACTTGAAAGTTTTAGAATAAATAACTACAAAAGTATTTGTATGGACATTATTCTTAAGTAAAGGAGGTATTTAACAAACTAGTTTAATTTTTACGGCTCATATGAAAAAAATTGGGAAATATTGGTTATTTCAAATAGAGTGCGTGTGTGTGTTTTTTGTGTAATCCTTAAATAGCATCATGGAGCTGATATTCTATTCAATTCAAAGAATGTCTGGAGACTAGTATTTTTATTCTACCTACGTTTAAAAATAAGGTTAAATAAGTTCACAATTTTCAAATGAAAAGACCCTAATTTAGGGAATTAATATATAATTAGGCGAGTTAGAAGTAAAAGAAATATAAAGATATGAATAAACACATCAACATAGAACAAAACTGATAATTTTTATTTCACATGACGAAAAACCACAATAAAAGGTGGAAGTGACACAATTGATTTATACTATAAAAACTTGTTCATATTACTTGAGTGCTTCATCCATGAATGCATTTAGTACTTGTAGAACTGACAGATGTAAAACTGTAAAACAATATTGTTAACACAAGCTAACAAAATTTGACCGCTTTTTAGTAACAGAAACTCTAGTATAATTTTTCGAAGAACTACGGTACGCTGAATCCGAATCTGGCTTCAGAATTGCTCTACCACCTCAGGTTTTTGAGATATCTTAACCTAAAAGTGCCAAAAATCGAGGAGACCCAAATTTCAAATTAGCATATCTCGGTGAAAAAAAAATCTAATATTTAAAAATTGATTTTAAAGAGAAAGGATCATGCTTTCAGGTGCTCCCATTAGTTTTGTAAAAACAATTACCTTCTTATTTAACATAATCTCAAACCTTTAGGTTAGGATATCTCAAAAATCAGACGAGATGGAGCAATTTTGATTCAGATTCAACGCACTAAAATTCTTCAGGAAAGTATACTAGAGTCTCTGTTACTTGACCGTTGTTGGCCTGTATAACCATAATTAATTTCTCGAAATTTATTTTCAGTAGGCGTGAAAAAAATATATGGTTGTGTGCCAAAATCGGAAGTTTTAAGTTGAGAAAATAAGTCTGCATAAAAAACTTTTTCAAAGTAATTTCATAATTTTTTTAACCGATAGGTGCCATAGAGAAAAATAAAGGAAAACATAAAGAGCAGTTTATCAGCGAACAATATTAAAGAACGGAAGAGAACAATTGTATATAAGTTGTGTGCCAAATATTCTTGAGAATAGTATAGAATAGTATCCGAGATAAAAGAAACATCTCGCAACCTTCTAACATTTTTATAACAATAAATTAGCTAAAAAATACCTTTTATTTATTTTTATCATATTTTTACTCCTATAAAAAAGAGATTTGAAGTGTAATGAATTATATATTCATTCGTTTCTTCTTACAATAAAGGAAAAACTAGCAAATCATTTATTCTGGGATGTAATATTAGAAAGCCATAATGGAAAAATGGCATGCGAACATAAAGAAGTTTTATGCATTGTAGAAAAGATGACAGTGGAAAATGGATTTCCTTTAATATTCAATTTTTCTCGGAGTTTCATATACGCATATAAAGAGAATACACTTTGAGTAAAAAAATATCAATCTATTTTATTTTCAGTAATGGTTATATAGAATTAGGACCCTTTTTTATTATTATTCTTCTATTAAAAGTTAATATTTCACATTGTTTTTATTAATGTCAAAATAAATTTTCCTGTATATTTTAGCATTTTTATAATCCCGCATACTAATGCTGAAGTTTTTAAATAATCGGTACAAATATTTATCTTTCCTTTTTGTAAATATGAATAGCTAAAATAAAATAAGTAGTAAGAATGTTTCATTGAAATTCCATTTTTGGGAGGCTGGGGCGTTTTTAGAAGTGATTTTTTATTTAAAAAAGTTGTGTATTATCTAAGTACCATTTTTTTATCTTAAGGTTCTTCTCTTGTTGTCTTGATTTGTTGCATTGCCTTGCCTTCTCATGTTTTGGTTTTTCAGTTTGTATTCTCTCCGTTATTCACTGGGTTTCAGTGGTAGACTTGGAAAAAAATTTGCTGGTCTTGCATTGGGACGACCTCTCAATTTGTGCTTTATTGAACGATCAACGAATAATTGAGTAAGCAGAATTTTTAAGGTGAATATGAAGTAAGGCTCCGGTAACAACAAGCTTAAGAAAGACAACAACCCACAATAAAGCCCTATTGACGGACTCTCTAGTATAACTTTTTTTAAAATGCAAAGAATAACAAAATACTAATCTTTATCCTAATTATAAATATATTTTTAACATAAGCTTAACCGTTTTATAAATGTAAAGCTACCTCGACATGATATTTGGTATTTGTTGTTTGATATGCTTAAATAATGTTCTAATCTAAATTCCTTTATACTTCATATTATCACGAATTTAAGTACATTAACATCACAACAAATATTTCCTGAATCAATATTGTTTTAGTAACATAGCAATATTACATGTGTTTTATTAAAGCTTTCAAGAGATGATTTTTCGATAAGACTGTTTTTAATTTTTGTCTTTGCAGTAACTGAGTGAAATTCTCGATTAAAACAAAAAGGAGAGTTTGAATTATTTTTCTAGACCACGGCTTTCTAACTTCCGCAAACAATAAGCTGTCATACGTACTGTGATGTGTGTTGTTCAACAACCGTAATAAAATAGGTGTCTCCCAAATTTCTAAGCCACAAGACTTATAGTACAAGAGCTTCTTAGGCTTTAATTTGTGTTTATATAAAGCAGATTAATTAGTTAGTACTTGATCAGACGGTTAATTAAGGAACATGATTAAAACAAAAATAGATCTTAAGATTAATTAATTTATTACCTGTTTGAATGATTTGAACACCTGAATTATTATGTTAAACATTTGATGTAACTTTGAAACTTTAATTAATAATTTCCGAAGCGCATTGCTTCGAAGTGGTTTCTCAGAAATGCAAAACACGCCTGGTTGTTCTATAATTTCAAAGGCATATTTTGAAATGGAATAACATAGTATTCAGTTATTTTAATTGATTTCCTGTAAATGTCATATAAGTCTGACTGTGCAACCTTTCTTTGTCATACCATCTAGTACATCCTTGCACTTAGACAGCAGTCGCGAAGTCACGACACTGGACTTCAGTGCCAATATCGCAGCCTTACTGTCTGGGCATATATTTATTACTCTATTCCTGTCTATGTCCCTCTCATAGAGATGAGCACACTGCAAAATAGCATAAATTTCCTCTGTGGAAATTGTCGTACATTGTCCGAGACCTTAGTACTTTCTGACTCCTCTGCTCCTGCCGAATACTCCAGCTTTAGCTCTTTCATCTTATCGAGATCCATCAGTATACCACCAGGATCAATTTTTCGGAAGATTTTGTTCTCCCTCCCAATCGTCTCTACTTGGCATAAATATCTCCAGGGAGAGGTTGGGTTTTAAAAGCTGCGTCATGTAGTCTGTCGGCATGGGGAGTGATAGACACCCCTCCACCGCGCTTTCCCAGACACCTGAGGCGCCGCCCGTTCCAATTTATAGATGTCCCAGGCAACTTCGACGATAAACAGTCTTCAGGGCCTCGTTCTCTATGTATAAGTGAAGAGGAGGCAGATTCACCAGAGCCCTGGTATGAGCAGTCCTCATCGCACTCAATATTTGAACACAAGCCATTCTCTGAACTTTGTCCAGTTGAAGAATGTGTTCTCAAACAAATCTAAAACAAAATTTTATTTTTAAAAACTTATGCGACAACAATATGATAACAAATTTCAAAGTTCATATTATTAATTTTTCAAATACGTCATCGTCACTTTGACCATCATGACGTTCAATAGTTGCCCCCAAACACTCTGCCTCCCCCTTGAAATGGTTCAGCCCCAAAACAGACTTCATTTATTTATTGCAACGATTAAAAAAATTCTTTTTGGCAAGAAAATGAGATTTTTTCAAATTAACGTCTGTTGAACTTAGTACTATCTCTAGGCGGGTACTCAGAAATGCAAATCCATAATAGCAAATAAATATTTCCTTATGAAATAAGTATTCTGGTATTTTTCTATTGATTTTCTGTAAATATCATAGATGCCACACTTTATTTTAATTTTTTTTTTGATCATTATTTTAAACAACCAAACTTTATTCTTTTATTTATTTTTATTTATTAAATAATATCTACACAATTCAATCGGCTTATATTATCATCAGTTTGTGAAGTATGTAAACGGTTATTTTTGAGTGCATGAATATGAATCTTTTTTAGAATATGGAAAGTTTTAGTTTTGAAATCTTTTAAATCTTTTGATCTATATATTTTTCTTATAATTCAAATGCATATTTTAAAACCATTTAAATTAACATACTCAGATATCACACAAATTAGTGTATAATTTTAAATTATTTTTAGTGTATAATTTTAAATTACTTTAGTTATTCGAATGGCTTTGCTTGTTATGGTAGATGTTCTCACGGATGTAATGTGTAATCGAAAGTTTTTTGGTATTCTCAAGAGACAACGTTAAAACCATTTTCACCGTAGACCGTAAAATAAAGGATCTCCTTCCAACACCTAAAGAAAAAAATCCCTCTAGACAACCAGGAAAAAAACGAAATAACATGAGGAGAATGCAGCTCATCTTCTGTAGGACAAACCAACCGTAAAATAAGTGTCAGAAGAGACAAACATATGAATGCTGTCAAGCAAAAAACAATTTCTGCTGCACTGATCCAAAACATGTTAAACACAGGACATAAGATCAACGTCTCAGGAACAAAAATGCTATCAAGTGTGACAATCTGTCCACAAGAGTTATAAGGGAAGCCATCGAAATTGTAAAGAGGCCCAACAACTTAGATAGCAGAAATTACAATAAACAA
Source organism: Diaprepes abbreviatus (assembly GCA_034092305.1). NCBI lineage: Eukaryota > Metazoa > Arthropoda > Insecta > Coleoptera > Curculionidae > Diaprepes > Diaprepes abbreviatus. The sequence goes on along the minus strand of JASJET010000008.1, from coordinate 6,384,417 downwards.
TTGCTTAAAACTTAGAAAAACCTGCCAATGAAACATCAACCAGTAGTAGGTAGTAAAGATACTGATCATAACTCGACAACACGACCCCAAACATTGACAACAGGGCCGATAACACAAAGCAAAACTCGTAACCTGATTGACTAGAACCATCCAACCAATGAACACGCCCCACGTATACATAAATCCGAACACGCCGGAGTCACTAGCATCAGTTCGTCCACAGTCGCTTTGAGAATGCTGAATGAGATTTCACCCAAATGATCCCTAAGGTCCTGAGAAGGACTCAACTGATATACGGGATATCCGAAAACCTATATATATATATATATATATATATATATATATATATATATATATATATATGTGTGTGTTTTTAAATTCGAGAGGATAGTGGTATCAGACAAAATATAAATGAAATAATAGCATGCTACATACTACTTTTATGATATTAAATTAACACATAAACTGTCATGGGTGACAAAACTTCCAGAGGAAGGTATAAAAATAATTAATTCTCTGTTCAACGTCAAGGGACAATTAATGGAATATGTGTCGAAGTTAAGTGTAATTAAAAATGGTTAAGAGTCTCATTTAAGTCATTTATAACTCCTTAAGGATTTTCTGAAATTCAAAACAAGTGATTAGAAGTTCAAATACTTTCTAGATATCATAAGGTTTCTGTTTCCATCATATTATGCCTAAGCTACAAGAAGATGGCCCGTTATGTATTTTAATATTGTTATAAGATAACTTTTGTATAAAATATATCGAAATGATATTTTTATAGATAAGTTTTAGCTGAAAGTTTAAACCAAAATAGTAACAGTTAGTTATGACATCTAGTTATGGATGTCACAACTAACTATGGCTGATTCAGGTAACAGGACATCATTATTTTAAATGGAAAATTTGGTGTATTTCAAAATATTGGATAACTTAAGTTTGTTTTCCAAAAAAAAATAGTGTATTTTATAATTATTTTATGGCACGGACCACAACGAACACGGAAATACAGGCGACAAAAATTAAATTTATATTTCGGACGCTACGATTCATGATTGAAAAATCGGAAAATTATGAAAATTATTCTACGAAAAATCATAAATTGCGTCACATAGAGATCGTCGCGACAGAAATCCTTTAATACAACATGGCATCCCTCGTGTAGGAAAGTTGCTTCAGATGCAATGGTTCCTCAGGCGCCAATGTTAAAATACCATTGCGTTCTTGACGAGAAAATTGTAAAATCGGGAAAATGTGTCCGTTAATGCATATTGAATAAAATCCTAATTCATAAGAATCGAGTTTCCTGAAAATCGTTGTAAATATGAATTTATAACAGTTATAAATTGAACCACACTTCAATACATTAAGACGATTTGAAACAGTGAAATCAATTCCCGACTAGACTCAAACAATTAATTACACTTCAAAAATAACTTGGAATTCCTGAAAAAATGAAAATGGAAAAATGCATAACGTACATCCAACTGGGGTTACCATAGTACAGAAAAGTCTTACAAAAACATCGAATACTTCTACCAAATTTTCTAATTACTCTTAAATGTGCTAATGTCCCCAAAAATTTCCTTGTTGAACAGATAAATCGTCGTGGAAAGGACTCAACTCTTATGCTCTCTGATTAATCTTCTTGAAAGAAAAATAGAGACATAACCCGTTTTAGAAGGGGGTGGTATCGAAAATACACGTCTTATTGACGATAAAATATTAAATTCGTGATTTAATATTCTCCCAAACGCACCAAATAAATTAAATAATATCGAAAAAAAGTGCTAAAACTCCAAAAATCAGTCAAACAGCGCGGTGGCGGCATTTTGATTCGGTGCTTCCCCGATTTCAGAACACGACATCACCACTGCCCCAAAGGAGAAAGCTCAGCTTAAGGATTCAGGATATTATACGGTCATAACTCTCAGGGGCCACGTTTATTTATTAAGATAGATCATAATTCGCAGAGTAGATTACTCCGGTAATATAATTTCTTCAGTAAATAAACAAAAAACCGCATAATTTCTTAAATTCGATCCTGGTCGGTAAATACGGAAATAACTAAATTACGGATAATATAAACAATCACGCTCGAACGATTCTACACTCGAACCGGGAAATAGTTTATTGCCAGAAACGTAAATAAATAGTAAGTTAAGGAACGAGGCTAGTTCACGATGATTGATTCTACATGAAAGTTGTGAAATAGTTCATTACGAGAAACGCGAATAAATAGTGCGCTAAGAAACGTGACTAGTCTACGCTCGAATGATTCTACATGCAGCCCATGAATTAGTTCGTTGTAAGAAACGTGGATAAATAGCGCGTCAACAAAATTCAATACCAGAAATCCAGATCAAAAGTTCCTGCAAAAAAGAATAGAACTTCTAGGTAAACTCGAAAATAAAATAAAATTAAATTCGCGATATACACATAATACGACGAATTCGAAAAAACTTATGCATACAAAATCTATTCCAAGACGCAAAGGAAAAAACTTAAACTCAGAATTAGAAGAAATTTTCTCTTCAAAATTTATGAGTTGCCTCGGTGAAACGCATGAAAGGTGAGGCGACTATAAATTTCAAAATGGTCGGAGCTTTGGTGGGATCCTCACCGTAAACCCTTTGGTTGTGTTAAACTTCCAAGTTATTACAGAAAAAATTAATCCTGGTGGCACGGATCACAACGAACACAAAAATACAGGCGACAAAAAATAAATTCAAATTTCGCACGCGGCGATAAATGATTGAAAAATTGGAAAATTATGAAAATAATTATACGAAAAATCATATATACCGTCACATCGAGATCGTCGTGACAGAAATATATAAAGGATGTTTTTTTATAGAGGTATAGAACTTTTAAATGGAATAAAACAAAGATGAATTTTTTAAATTGACATGAAATTTACTTTATTCGAAAGATAACCTTCTGGCATTATAATTTAAATATGACTTCTGGCATATGACCGCCACGGCTGACTCGGTCGTAGTCTAATCTGGAGGTCCAATTTTCGATGACTTTTTCCAACATTTGTTGCCGTATATCGGCAATAACGTGGCGAATGTTGTCCTCCAAGTGATCAATCGTTTCGGGCTTATCGGCGTAGACTAGCGACTTCACATATCCCCACAGAAAATAGTCTAGCGGCGTTAAGTCGCACGATCTTGGAGGCCAATTCACGGGTCCAAAACGTGGAACTATGCGGTTACCAAACGTTTCCTTCAATAAATCAATTATGGCACGAGCTGTGTGACATGTTGCGCCGTCTTGTTGAAACCACAGCTCCTGCACATCATGGTTGTTCAATTGATGAACGAAAAAGTCAGTAATCATGGCTCTATAGCGGTCACCATTAACTGTAACGTTCTAACCAGCATCGTTTTTAAAGAAGTACGGACCAATGATTCCACCAGCCCATAAAGCACACCAAATAGTCAGTTTTCCTGGATGTAACGGTGTCTCAACATACACTTGAGGATTATCATCACTCCAAATACGGAAGTTTTGTTTATTGACGTATCTATTCAAACAAAAGTGAGCTTCATCGCTAAACAAAATTCGCTTATAAAAATCGGAATCAATGGCAATCTTGTTTTGGGCCCATTCACCGAATCTACGCCTTGCTAGGTGATCGTGTGGCTTCAATTCTTTCACGAGTTGGATTTTGTAAGCTCGCAAACCAAGATCTTTCCGCAAAATCTTCCATAAAGTGAATGGACACATATCCAATTCCTGTGCACGATGGCGGATAGACTGATTCGGGTCTTCCTCTACGCTACGCTCTACAGCAGCAATGAATTCTTCTGTACGCACTGTACGACGTCTCTGTGGATGCGTATTATCATTTAGAGTAAACGTGGTGCGAAAACGTTCCATAGTTAATCGAATTAATTGTTCTGATAGACGATTATGTTGACCGTAAAATGGATGTTGTATGCGATACGTATTTCGAACAGAACCATGATTTTCAAAATAAATTTGCACAATTTGGAAGCGTTGTTCAGGCGTCAGTCTATTCATGTTGAAATGCCAAACCAAACTAAACATAAATCACTTGATAGCTGACAAAATGGCCGCCAGTTAAAAAAGTGTTGCCAACTTAAAGTTCTATACCTCTATAAAAAAAAACACTCTTTATAATATATATAGTAAAATGTATTTTTGGAATGACCTAAGTGCGTTACTTTACCTTCTATGTATAAGAGTATAGAAAAACGTCTATCTCAATCGACATCTTCGGTCATTGTCAATATAAAATGTGTGGCATAAAAACAAAATATAATATACCCTTATCAATAATAAATAAAAAATATCTAATAATATACCAGTAATAAAGTTTGTACTTTATAGCAAAATGACAGGGAGAAAATAGATCTTTCTTTATATTAAATTTTTTTTGGGTTCGGATAGGTTTCCAAAGGGAAAAAAGGTCATTATTACAATATTGATGAGCACTCTGAAAGAATTAGTATCCTTTTTATTTACTTAGTAAACAACTTGGAAAAATTGAGATAAATTTAAGATAATAAAGGTAATGGGGTTACTGAAACACTAACCTTTTTATTATTTGAAAATTAATGATTTTTATAAAATTATAATTTATTACACTTAATAAATAAATTAGGTTTTTGAATTTTAATTTACTCATGCAAATGCAGGACTTATCAACAGAAAGCTGGTTTCTAATAATTTATTAAACATTTGTTACTTTATTTAACATTAGTTATCAGGAAAAGTGGCTAATAATTAGTATTGCTGGTAGACACTACGGATTTATTCACTTATACAACATAATATTCATTAAAATGTAAAATATCAGTTCCTTGATATTTTTCAAGATTTTTATGTTACCACATTAACGGTTGTAAAAATTATAGTATTCGGCTGGCCGCTACTCAATTTCTACTGGTTAGGTATTTCTACTTTCAGGCTTTTGATGTTCTTTTCATTATATTTCCCCATTAAGTCGTTATTGCAGAAAATGGCTAGATTGAATATTATTGGTATAGATGTTTTACTTATTACAAAAATATCTCGTCAATTAGAGTCAGCTGCTTGGCATGCAAAGCTCGATCTGAATACAGCATAAATACACAACAGGTTCCGGGTTATATTTGTAGTACAGGATTTTTTTCCATAAAAGTTCTAAATTTCCTGCTAACTCTTGATGGAGTAGGTTTGCGACTGAGTGGTCGTATTTATCTTTGTACACTGATGCGGCAAATGGTGGATATACGTAGTTCCTTGTTGGAAAAATCGAATTTTATATAGCCAATTACTACTACTTTTCTCGATGTCATCTAATCAACACTAATTTATTGAATTGTGCTGAATAAGTCTATTTGAATTTAATAAAAGTAAATTAATCTATTAATCGCTGAAAAATTGTTTACACCTTTCACTATTTATAAAAAGCCAGTAAAATTCTTTACATATGTATATCTACAAAAATAAACCTCAAAACAACGCTTTGAGATAAAAAAAATTAATATCATAACCAAAAAAATTGTGAAAAATTTAAAATAATGACCATCATATTATTTAATATTATGATCGTTCTTTAATACCAAGAAAAAAATGAATATCGTAAGTTAAACTATTATGATAAATTAGGAAAATAACAATTCCTATCTCATTGTAATAAATCTAGTACCAAGAATAATGTGGTACGACAGACTAAACAACATTATTATTGGAACATACCAGTAAACAAACATTTTATTCCGATTAAATTAATTTGTTTACACCTTTCACTATTTATAAAAAGCCAGTAAAATTCTTTACATATGTATATCTACAAAAATAAACCTCAAAACAACGCTTTGAGATAAAAAAAATTAATATCATAACCAAAAAAATTGTGAAAAATTTAAAATAATGACCATCATATTATTTAATATTATGATCGTTCTTTAATACCAAGAAAAAAATGAATATCGTAAAAATAACAATCCCTATCTTATTGTAATAAATCTAGTACCAAGAATAATGTGGTACGACAGACTAAACAACATTATTACTGGAACATACCAGTAAACAAACATTTTATTCCCATTAAATTAATTTTTTTAATTCTTATTAAAAATTATATTTAATTTAAACTCTTTATTAAGTCTGATTTAAAAATATCATCTATTCTCTATTTAAGTACTCATAAATTTTAAGTTATTTTGTTATAAATAATCACAATTATAAAAAATTAGTTAAACGTTTTTGAGAGAAAAAACACAGGTCTGCAAATTAGGAGATCGTGACAGCTGTTTGCCTTTTTTGTGTGATTTTTTTATGTACACTCCAAATCTGGAATATACCCATTACTTCAGGATCTTCAGATATTTGAAGTTAAATGACTAAAAAAATATTTTTTATGTGTTAGCTCATTTCTGCATAATCTTAATACTGCAGGTTTTATATAATTTGGATTGCTGGGTTACTAGGTTTTGGTTATAAAGTTAATGGATCCAAGATCTTATAGATATAAACCTTTTCGCTTTATGGTTCAAACTCATAAAATCATAAAATCTCTAATAGTTATTTAGTGTTTTTAACAAATATTTAAATTAATTAATTCTTAGAAAGCCCGAAATACATTTTCTATCATTTATCTTAAATACCTCCTACTTTTTAAACAGTTAAGTCTTGCAGAACTGTGTAATTAATGTCGTTCAAGCCTCAACTATAATTATATGAAATATACACTAAATGTCAAAGACTTGCAATAGCTATTTTTATAAGAGTGTAACTTACCAAATTAAACTGAATGTGTAAACTTGTTTTCATCTACTAAAGCACTAATCTTGTTTATACCTGTAATCGAAAAAAAACTCTTTTATTATTTTATATAATTAACTGTAGAGCACTAAAATTAGTGTTAGTAATTCACTTGTTTAAAAAGATGCATATTTTAAGAAGAATACAATCTAATAGTGGCAATATTTAACACCGCAAGAAATAAGAAAAATTGAAAAATAAATGATCTAAACCCATAAAAATGTTTATTTTTGAATTAAGAGATCATATTTGCATACCATTTTAATTTTGTGACTAAAATAAGATCTCCTGGCCTAAATTGTGGTTATCGAAATTGAATTGTCGTTATCTTTACTTGCTGATACGACGTCTCGATGATCTATATACTCAGATCACTTTTCTTATGTTCATGCGGAATCCGAGATCGTGAGACCCGAACCCCTAATCTTACTTTTCACCGACCTCTTTTTTAATATCTACGATGCCCCCATTACCGTATACAAAGCATCGGTCGTAATTCCTCTTCGGTAAATTATCATGTATTTTATCCAAATTCAGTTCGATTTTTTCGTATAGCTGGCGCTTTGATCATATAGATAGATACAAACAGTGATATTTTGTTTGTTAGCGAGATCCAAAGTTAAGCAATGTTATGTCGCGATGTTGCGTTTTTTCTCGAAAAAACGTATAGGAGAGAGAAGTCTGACGTTACATTGAGTCAAGAATTATCGAAAAGCAAGCAAGCGGCATTAAATTTCTATATTTAACCAGATTTGATCTGCTGCATTTAACGGACAATTTGAAATTACTGGTATAATCAAGATATTTCAATTTTATTACACGGATTTGCACTTAAGAAGATATTGTTACAGGTTTATATATTACAGTATTTTTATCTGCATTAGGGAAATACAATATTTATCTTTCCGCCGGACTGTAGTCTCAGGTACTTTAACGTTAAAATCGATTTTGCTATTTTAACTGACTTTTAAAAAGGAGGAGGTTCTCAATTTAACCTCTTTATATATTTTTATATATTTAGGCTAATTACTGCGGAATATTAAAAATCTATTTTTAGACAATTCAACATGACAAACTAAATACTTGTCCGTTCAATTTCACAAAAATTTGCATTTGGGAAACCCTTCTTTTTTATACTTAATTTAGGGTGGTGAACAATAGTGTTTTCTAAAATACTTTTATGCGTCCTCGAATTCATTGCGAGGTAAACTCATTGAGCTTATATTTACTCGATGTGTACACTCCACATTTTGATTATTACTCATTTGAAATAATTTACGGATAGAGTGATGAGTTCAAAATTTAAAATAAAAAAGTTAAACAAAATAATTGATTTTTTTTTAAATGTTAAATTTCAATATAAAAATTTATACAGTTTTTTTCGATTCTGTATTTTTTAGAAGGAGGTTCAATTTTCTTTTTTAATCTCACCAGTGAATAAGTTTGACTTAAAAGTATAATGTCGCCGTTTTGAAGTTGTATCTTATTAGTTGCAAAGAAATACCGATACAGTTTTATACTGTTTTTGTATACTATGTTGGTTGATATATATTATACAACATATTTTATAATTGTTTTAAAATTTTTGTCGTAGAATAATAAATCATTCTCATTTTTATTTTTAACCTGTCAGGGTGCTTAAAAAGTTTTTCTTATGAGGAGCCTCACAACATTCAAAAAAATTAATTTCATTAGTTCAAAAGAGAGTTAGAAATATTTTTTTGTATTTAAAATAGCAAACTAGGACTTAAGAAACAAAGATAAAGTAAATTTTGAAGGACCAGAAACTTTTAATTTTGATTGAATAAATATTTTTGACTTACGCTTGCAACGACTGACAGTTCGAATTAAGATATGCAAACTACAAGAAAATATTACATGAAAAATTTATGTTTCTGCTATAAATAAAAGTCGTTTGGCAACTTATGTATAAGCTCAGGCAGGTGCAGAGAGGGAAGCCTACAGCACACTATGAAACCAAATACCATCGACGGATACTGACAAGCACCGATATTGCGTAATACGCCTGTAACTAGGCTCCCATCTCCGCATCATACAGGCAGCGCGGTCAAACGCAATTTGTGTATAGATATAACAAGCCATAACTTTTTCGTATAGCATCTTATTGTAACTTAGATTGCTGCAAGCAGAATTGAAAACTATTACTTCACAAAAAAAAATGTGCAAAAATAGTAAAAATCGCATTTTCTAAATACTTAAAATTATATATATATATATATATATATATATATATATATATATATATATATATATATATATATATATATATATATATATATATATATATATATAGATAGCGCTCAAAGTGGCTGCCCCACATGTAAAAATCACGGTAAAATTGGCCTCCACGACACTTTGGGCTCCGATATACGGAGGCCAATTTGCAATTCAATGTAAAACTTGTCATTGACCATAAAATATTATAATTAATCAAATAAACGTGAAATTTTATGGAGCCTCATTTTGACCATTTCTTGATAAAATTATACATCTTAGTGTATTCAACTCATCGTTTGATGGCGTTGTCGTCAGTCAAATGTATATTTAATAAATCAGTATAGCGGTAAATCTGACCTCCACGAATACCGGCAACCTTGTTTTTAAGAACAGACAGTAATCGAGGTATGGTTTTTGTAGATAAGGTAGAAATTATGTATCATGTTATTTTAACTTAAGCCATTATTTTGCCATAGCTTATATAGATAATTTAATAATATTTTTCAGTCAATGATTACATTTTTACCTGCTAAACTGTATGAAAAAAATATTTTATGAAATGTGTTGAATAGGTATGTGGTAAGTCTTTACCACACAAATGTGCTATTTTGGGCGAATGTTGCTATGAAATATGTTAATGGTATAATTACTTAATTATCACACGAGAAATTTTATTTTAAGGCAAGGGTTTATTTACCAAAAATTAATATATGTAAAAAAATATATTTTTTGTTTCTGCTATAGAAAATTTAATATGCGTCAGCGTCAAAAAATTGAAAATTACCGATGTGGTTATTATGGAAAGACCTGTTATAACAACGTTAAACATCATTATCGCACTTGTGAGGTAAAGTGTACATTAGCGTCTAGATGCATTTTAACAAGACGTTTCTAAAAGTTGCCAAGGAAATTTAATCTTCAACAACTAAAAACATGAAAAAAAGTTCTTATTTACACTTATCCGGAAACTTTTAATTTTGGAGATACAGACCCTAATTTCATTTTTATTTCTGAAAAATGTTTTCTCTCTTTGACTTTTCTTTTTTGTAGTTATATATATATTATTTTATCTTTATGATCTCTTTCTTCCCACTACTTTTTCTTTTTTTTATTTGTTATACTTAAGATAAAAGACAGGAGAAGTGTTTGTGCTTATACAGTCACTTTATTGTATAGGCGTATAGTGTATAGGTGTAATGAAAATAAAGGCATTTATGTATTTAATTAAAAATTTTTAAAAATGATTTCTTTCACAATTTTTAGATGGATTTAACTAAAAATGTTAATATTTCGCAAAAGTTGATAGTACACTAACCTTAATAACTTTTATAGTGACGTAGTTGGGCGGCAGGACTAAATCGTTTTGTTAAATAAATTTTTATGACACCTTGTATCTAATTGAAATCTGTGTATTTTAAAAGAGAATAAAGAATTACTACACATTTTGCCTTTCCAGAAAATCAAAAAAATTCAATTGATAATAAAATTAATAGTGTATTTTAAATAAATGGAGTAATAAAGAACATTATATGCAGGGAACTTAATTTGAGAAACAAAATGTGACATTAATAGCTAAGATAGCACATTGTTTCTTGCGAAAGATTTTGAAATATAGGAAAAATAAAATATTGAAGATGTGTATAAAATATTCAACACCTCGTGTCTCCGAAACAATGCGTTTCCGAATATTAGTTTTCATATTTTTGGTTGTAGAAGCTGTGCATACATTTTCTTGGTAGCTTTTTGAAACATCCTACATATTTGTGTTTATAAGAAACATTTGTTTGCAAGTTTCCGAATCCGAAAAATGTTCTCCATCTGTAATAAGGGGTGACAATGAAACTACTATCACGCCACAACATAATAATGATTTTATATAGAAAAATTATATTTGAATAATCGGCAGAGGTCCTGACGACCCATTTTAAACAAGAAAAAAACAATAATTGGTAGTTGCGTCCGGTTTCGCATTTGTTATACCTAAAGTTTTGCTAAGAATCCGTTGATCATACCAAGAGAAAACATCAGGAACGAGTAAATATCTTAATTATACTAATTGTTGTTTAGATAGCATTAGATAGCTCCGTCACTGGATAATTAATGCACCTTAACACTCTAACCAACTATGAACTTTATATCTTTATTTTTAAAAATATAATTATGAAAAAAAAATTGAAGTTTATTTCTGCCACCGTGTACATTACCAATAGAAAATACGTCATGGTTTCTCAATATAACATGCAGATTTAAAATTTAAAATATATTACGCTATTTCCGTAATACCCTGTATGTAATAAAACAAAGATTTAAATACCAAAAAATATTTTATTGCATAAAGTAACTTACATGAACTGTGGCATTTTTATTTATGAAAACAAAAATTGTTTTATTCTATTGAAGTAATACTATAAATATAGTAATTATTTTTCCTGACCGTTTTTGAAAAATAATTTATTTTCTTTTTCTTGGCTTATTTCCTGATAAATCATCTTTAGCAATCCAGGTTTACATTTTTTAATTAGAAAACTAACAAAAATATCACAAATATAGACGTAAAACGTCAAAGTATCTTACCAATCTAAACCATATTTAAAACTAATTCAATTTTAAAAATAAAGTAAATTTAAAACTAAAATTGGTTTAGTTTTTAAAACTGTATTAGATTTAAATTTGTTTTAGTTGGATAATGTACGTTAACGTTTTACAACGTATCTTTGTGATATTTTCCTTATTTTTATTATTAAAAAGTGTAACTTTAGATTTATGAAAATGGTTTAATAGTAAATTAACCGAAACATCTCAAATTCATTAAGAAGAAAACTGTTCTTTAATTTCCCAAAAATTGAAAAGAAAATAAAATGAACTAATAAACATCAAATAATAAATTTAAAACAATAATATTAAATAAAAGACATTTTTTTTGTAATAAAATAATTTTCCCTAATCTGAACAATAAAAAAGCTTTAGAGTTAAACATTAGTTTTATTGAAAAAGAAAATGTTGTTGTACAAAGTGAACAAAACAACTAAACAGCTAAAAAAGTTTTTTATTAATACATTTTTGACCTTCAAAAATTTCTGAAGATTGTTTAATAGTGAATAGACTGAAACATCAAAAATTTATTAACAAAAAGAATGAGATATGTCATAAACAAAAAATAATCTGTTATAACCTGTATATTAAAAACTACCTAGTAAAAGAACCCACAGTCTACGTTATACATGTTTTTAAAACTAATCCAAAAAATGCGCAGTAAAATTTTTTGTATTTAGTTTACTTTTGGCCAATACCCCATAAAAAAGGTCGAAAATGCGCATAACTATTTGCAATGAAATGAACTGATCTTACATTTGAATCCGAGGAATGTGTCAACACAGAAAAACACGTCTCTATTAAAAACATTTCCATGTTTTTGGACTTCCCTTTTTTAATATGAATTTCTTACACAATATGTAATTTGAAGGCAGTCATATAATCTCTTATACGCTACTAAAAAACACATGGAACTACCGCATACCGTAATGGCACCAATATTGCCGTTTTGGGATTAATAACTGTTCATAACTTGCTTAAGGATTTCAATTTCTTCACAAAGCCGAGTGCCATGAGATTTATATTTCATAATATATTTGTGAGCTTGTTTTCCTGAAAAGATGTTCTAAAAACATAATATTTGTCGATGGAACTTTTCCACTCCTATAATCTAAAAATTTTGTTCTCCACATGTCAGATCCCGGTCATCACATCTTTGCACTGTACCACCTGGTCCAATTATCGGGGACGTTCTATAATAACCAGGCGGTAATGGCGATCATACGGAAATATTTTTCTATCTTCTTCTTCTATGTGATCTTCGATAACAGCGATAGAATTTCACATATGTAACTAAAAAACCACCAGGAATAACCCCAACGACATTGATATTACTATTTTGTGGCTTAAAATTATTCATTGCTTGCTTCACGGTTCAATCTCTTCACCACGCCGAGGACCATGGAATTTGAATTTCACAATGTATCGATAAGCTTGCTTCCCCGGAAAGATGTAAGGTTCCACTGATTCAACTATGTATCAGGGTGTACAGTTAGCAGAAAACTGCTGTATTAACTCTGGATCAGTTTGGTTTTGAAAGGCATATTCATCTGTACATCAAAGCTGAAACCCTCTACCTAATTGGGGTGGGGAGGAAGAGCTCTTCCAGCAGCTGCTATACCACCATTTGGTGGAACTGTAACATTACCACGTCCAAAATTATTGCAATACTAAAGGTAACATATGTCGGATGCATCCTGAAACAAATAGGTAAATAAAAATAATTAATAAATTTTTCCAATTAGCTAATACAGAGTGGCACATCACATATTTGTGAGCTTTACGAAAACTATAAAATATTTTTTAAATATTTTTATAGGCGCTAAAAGGTAGATCAAGATCATATTCTAACATTATGTACAGTTTGATTTAAAAAAAAGGCCATTAATCTGTATAAGTTTAAATGAAATACCCTATAAATTATTAAATTGAATTTTAAAATATGCAGAAATTTTTGGAAAATAGTCAAGTTTATGGATTTATAATGGTTTATTTTAGTAATAATGTAGCAAAAATAACAAAATAATGCAAAATTATCCAAGAAAAATTTGCCAATTTAACCTCCGAAATTAACACCCAAAATCAAAATTCAATTTTTTATGATTCACGTCTATAATTGGACCATCACACTATCTTTGTGCTAAATTTCAAAATTTTACGTCGCATAATTTCTGAGAAAATCAGCTGTGACAGACGGAAGGACACTGAAGTGATTTCGTTTTGGCACGGAATATTAAAAAATAGTCTAACCTGTAAATAGGAAAAACATTTATTTCAAAGACTATACGATACCGCCAAAAATAAACTTCAGATTCTTGTTTGTCGCCCCCAAATTAGTGGGTACAAAAAAATGTTCCAAAAATTTGTTATTTACTTCTGTTTCAATAATTACCTTTCTTTAAACTACCCTGTATATTTTGAAATAATTCAGAAATGTGGTCTTAAATAAAAACCCAGATATGCTAAAATAAAAGATTTAACAAATATTTAATCGCTTTTCGTAAAACGCGCAATCGTATGCGGAACGTCACCATGTTTATTGCTAATAAATTTAATTGATATTAAAATTTCATATACCTCACGAAAAAAAGAATCACCAGTGTGTACTCCAAAATAAAATTATAAATGTATTTTTCATAAAAGTTAATGTATGAAATGAATCCAATTTTAATGGATTACACAAAATAATCATTTGCAATCTTTTATCAAGTAATTTTAATAAGAAACAAAATTTATAATTTACCCAAGTGAGTTTATATCTAATATTACCCAACATTACATATGAAGGATATACATTTTATAACCTATACTTTTTTAAGCTACACATGTTTTTTTTTTAAAATTATTGGATTAAGATTAATATTAACTTACCTTTCTTTTATAAGGCTGCACACAGCACAAAACACACAAACTATCAAAAATCTTATTCTGACACTGTCTTACAGTAAACGGTCATATTAAGTTTTTAAAAGCTTAACATCACGGTTCTATCGTCTGGGAAACTGACAACACTGTAAGGATCCTATTTTACCAAAAAACGGAATATATGGAACCAACAGCATACCCAAGTTATACCCAAAAAATATATTATACAAATGGATTTTACCTTTACCGTCGAAAGGAAGGATGTCAATATTACCGTAATTTGTACAAGCAATATACAAAAAATATACTCGTGTATATCGATGGATGCTAAATTGTATTATTTTTCGACGGAAGCCAAAGTGATCGACAACTAAATATATATATATATATATATATATATATATATATATATATATATATATATATTATTTTTACCAGAAGAACCTATTGAACAGTATTTCGACTCGCTGAATCTAAATCAATCGTCGGAAATTAGATAGCGAATCTCATTTTTTTCTGACCTTAAAAAACTTAAAAAATTAGATTTTTAAAAAATGCATAAAATTAAGCAATTTAAGCAAATTTGAAATGTCGCATACTATATGGCGGACGAAATTTTGGAAAAATCAATGTATTAATGCCAAATATGTTATACAGGGGTTTTTCGAGTCGCTCGATTCTGAAGTTAAAAATTCAAAATATCAGATTTAATATGGAGGTCACAAATCGTCAATCAACTGAATCTCGACTCTAAGGTAAGTTATTGGAATATCGGTTATTGAAGATTTCTTGCATTAGCTAAGTTTGGTTTGCCCCAAAGGTTTAATTAAAAAGAATATTAGAAAAATGAAAAGAATTTATTAAGTAACTGATGTTGACAATTCAAAAATAAGTATTAAATAGCCAATGTAGTTCGCCATAAGGAGAATTTTCATACCAAAAGGGAATTGCATTTCTGATGGTAAAAACATGTACGATGGAATAGGAGCTACGCTCAAAAGAGCGGTATAAAGGGCAAGCCTTACAGCAAAACCAACTGAAGAAATTTTAACACCACAGCCACAATTCAGATGGGCAACTAAACATTTCCAGATTATGTCTATTTTGTATTTTGATAAAGTGTATGATGACAAAATTAAGCGAAAATTCAGTAAAAGATTTGAAGATTGTGAGAGCGTCCCTGAATTTTCGAAAAATTACGACTTCATAATAATAAATGATAAAATGGTGTTCGTTAAAAGATACTCTAATGATAATAATGCAATTTCCCGGTCACCATTTCAAAAAAGAACGAAATAAATCGTACATACAACAGGTTTAAACCATAAATACAAACAGATTAAAGAATCACAGATAAACGTGAAATAGACACAGACAGACACACGTAGACATTGATACAGACTGATTCGTGCCGGGTTTACTAGTCTCGCTTTGAGCGCCTCTCCAGATGGTGGATCGGGACACGCCTCCAAAAAAAGGAGTTATTGAGGAATTAAACCCACGGGGTGAACCAAAACTAATGCAAGAAATCTTTAAGAACCGATCTTTCAATAACTTACCTTAGAATCGAAATTCAGTAGAATATATGATTTGTGACCGCTATATTAATTCAGCTATTTTAAATTTTGCAAATCTAACTTCAAAGTCGTTATCAGCGACCCGAAAAATCCAAATATACCAAACTTGACTAAAATGTGGTTATCGGAGTTGCACTGTCTTTGTTTTTGTTTATTTTTACGACGCTTTGAGTAGGTTGTATCTCTAATAGTTATCAAGTATAAACTAAATGTTTTGTCTTAAGGCTACGAGCTTATAAAGGGACTGTGTCCATTGAAACGCAACGTTTCGCCTCACTGTATACATCTCAATGATTTGAGATTATGAAGTAGTGGTTGAAGATTAGGTATCTCAATACTAGATTTACTAAAGATTCCATTATTATTTTTAATATAAGCTTCTTCTATTCATTTTTTTTTTCATGTTGAGTTTTATATATTGCCGCAGCTTCAGACCATCTTATATGGTGTCATTTATCACAGGCGTGTTCTACAATACCTGATCTCGACGTTTCCTCTTTTTGTTCCTTATTTCTAACTTCTAGTGGTTGTTTGGTTTCTTCAATATACATTTCACCACACTCACATGGAACTTTGTAGACATATTCTTTCTTAACGATAGTTTTGGTTTCGTTTTTGTTAAATGAGTGCTAAATGTATTTCCCGATTTAAAGGCTATTTTTATATTATGCATTCTGACAATTCGTCTTATTTCCTCCGAAGTTCCTTTAATATACTGAATTATGAAGAAGGAATGTACTTATTTCTGTCCAGTGGTCATTGTTCTAAAGGTATTTATAACACCTTCAATTAATTTTAAAGGACAACCATTCGGTTATAAATCGGATTTAATGTTTGCTACCCCTTTTTCCAATGAATCGGCATTATTGCATATAGATATACCACAATTATAAAGGTTGCGTATAATTCCTCGTTTTGTTACAGCACAATAATTAAAACTATGGTTAAAATATTGTCCAGTATATGTTGGCTGACTTCTTTTTCTATGGTAAACTTAATTGTAGGTCGAACATGTTACAAGAAATCGTTAAGTTCATGATCATTTCCCTTCCATACGCTGAAGGTATCATCTACATATCTCAACCAGACTTTCGATTTCACTGTTGCACACTATAGTTTCGGAAATTTTGATATGCGACAAGTTTTTTTATTCGTAAAAATAAACTGGGCAGGTGGGGTGGCTGATTTGAAATATTTATATATATATATATATATATATATATATATATATATATATATATATATATATAAGAAGCCAAACATATAAAAAATAAATTTGTCCATATAAAATTAAAGTAATATAAAAATAATAAAAATAATACAATTATTTTATTCGAAAAAAAATTAAACCATTAGACCCAATAATGGGAAAAAGTTATACAAACCTTCATAAAGGGCTGGAAAATATTGAATGGAACGTGACAACTGTCGACTCAATGTAGAAGTGTCTTATAATCATTGTACGTGTTAACAAACCCAGATGTGACCATTTTCGTCAAATAAAACATAAACTAATATTCAATCCAACGTTTTGTAATTTTACCAAAATAATTTTTTTAACTGACAACTATTATAGAATAAAGTGTATATATTTAATATATGAATAGGTACGTACCCGTAATACTTTTTAGCATATCGCTTTAAGGCTTGCTGCATTGCGCTTTCCACGATGGAAATAAATTGAAATTGTATTGCCACAAGCGGAATATATTTTTGATGAAAAATTCTGACATATAGCCCGTATAAAATGTGTTTTTTGTTTAACAGCGATTCACCTGAGATTACTTGACTGACATTTTATTTGTGATAGAGAAAAGCTATATCAATTCTGGGTAAAATGCCAGCAAATCAGATAAAAGAAATAAAGAAAGAAATTTACCGACAACAGAAGCGCTGGTAAGGGTAATCGTTTACGTAATATATAAAAAATTATGAATCTACTGAACAGAATTCGGAACCGAGCTACAATTATTATATTTTGGTACAAATTAGACAATGTTTAACTATTGAACTATTAAATACAGTTTGCTTCATATTTTTCACCATAGTTGTTAGATTAGTTACTATTATGTATTTTAATTCTAAACTGGTTAAGTTGAAATTAGACTTTTACTCTTTGAGAAAAAAATTCAGGTTAATCAAATGAAGCCGAATTGTAAATAGGCCTATGAAGACTTGTTTTAATTACAGAAAGATTAACTTGCTAAAAATTTCAACGTTTATGAAGGTATAATGGCGCTGACATTCTGATTATTTTCAGAATTCAAATAATTTCTGTCCTTACAGGATCTTTAACTAGACCGCAAATGTTTATAGATTTCAGATATCAGCCTCAATTTTAACTTTTTCGTTTTTACACTAGTTTGTTTAAACAAAGTCGGAAAAATTTATTACAGATATCTGAAGATTTTTAGTCAGACGTGGACTTAGTGAATGATAAATACGTCAGATTGGCTCTGTTTTTTTTTGTAAACAACGGTCAAAGTCGATTTTCTTTTCGTAAAATTTTCTGACAACATTACGTTAATAGTTTTGAGGAAATCTCAAGATTGAAATGTTCTTAATAAAGAACGTCAAAACGGTGAAAAACATATTTTAAACATGAACCTAGTCCAAAGAAAATAATAATAATAATAATAATATATATATATATATATATATATATATATATATATATATATATATATATACATATTTAAACTACACTAACTGTAATTTGAAAATTATTACTTTAAAAATAATGAAGATGAATAATATTTACAATTATACCAACGGTAATGCAAATAAAATAAACATTACACAAAACAAAATGTACTTCGCTTGATCCAAAATTTATTGAGCACAAAAATTTCTATAGTGTTTACACATTTTGTCATCAAAAATTTATTTTCAAAACTAAATTCTTAAAAAAAAAAATAAGTTTAATATATATCATCTAATTTGATTCCGTCTTTTTTTTTGTAGAGACTTATTTTCTTCACCATCAGGACTAATCATTTCTAATAATAATTCATCTTCCTCTGCGTCACCTTCCTCAATCAAAACAAACTGCGACAAGATTACATTTTTCATCTTCGTCTTCTTCGTTACAATTTATACAAAGAACTGTGCAAATACGACCATGCTTTTTACAATCGCGTCTAACTGTTTTAGACTCAGTGGTGCATTTGCACGTAATTTGTGTGAAGGCGTCCTCTGGTTCATTGTACATTGTACATTGTAGAAATTAAAGCAGAAGTTACAATTATTGCGAAATTTTAGTATTTACGTTACGGATTTTTCACGGTAATGAAAATTAAGTAATTGTTCATGTTTCATCGAGTTATTCCAGTTTAAAAGAAACGAAAGGTTCTACCTTGCCTAGAACGCAAAATATCGTTAAATTTTGCAGCGCGCTCTAATTTAAAGTTCCGATATCGTAATATCGCCGCTCGAAAACGGATTTCCGAGCTGTTCTCTCCACCACTCATTTATGAAAGTACTTTCACTTTAAAGGGATATCACTTCACGTACAATGCGTAAACTGTATACGTATTCATTGCATCATAAAATATAGGTCCTAGTTTAAAATCTGTAAATATTTTGGAATAAATACATTACTTCTTTAATTTTCCTTGTAGCTTGCCATTTCAAGTTCCATTTCACTTTTAAAAATATCACTAGAAGCATATCATCTTATGAATAACAATCATTTAGACTTTTGGTGTATTTAAAAAATAGTTGACATTACTCATAAACTATTGAACCTATCAGACTGAACTTTCGCACACTTATAAAAACCCATAATAACCTCATCATCAAGGTATTGAATGTCACTTTCAGCCATTATTGTGAAAGTTTATAACATTTGTAAGATAGTGCAAAAAAGGATTTTTTTTGCCATAATCTCGATACATTTTTTATCGATTTTGACATATACAGCATTAAAATAAAAGTCTTTTCAATGCCTACAATTTTTACCAATACAGCTTTTCTCTAAAATGTCATCGAAAGATTCTATGGGCAAAAAATCAAATTTTCCAACTCTGGCCGTTGTTTACGTATTCATAATTTACTAGGCCCTTCCCTCTGTTTTAAAACCTTTAGATATCTGTAATAAATTTTTCAGTAAAATCGATCTTTTTTTATTACACGGACTCAATTTTCAGTCATGTGAAAGAGCGAGAATTAGCTGCCGTTACAGCTAAACATCATTAAAACTCATTTATAAGCAGGTACATATGTATCAAAGGCCGCACTAAATTAGACTTTGTAGTTTTACAACTTGTAAAGCGAGAGGTCCCAGGTTCGAGTAAATAATAATACTCGTGAATTATCGTAGGTTAAATTAAAGCGTAATTTTTGATTAGCACGTATTTCTCAATGTACGATTAATTTTACTGATATATTTAGAATTCCTGTAAAAAATTTAGTACTCAAACATGATATATTTACAAATCGCATAAGAAGTCCCGATCACTCAAAGTCTGGTATATGATACCGATTATCTTTTTTTTTACAATAATGTAAAAAACAAATTTACTGATTAAAATTATGGTTTTTGTAAACTATATAATTGTAATGTTTAAGAACAGTCATCGGGAGTCTATTCCAATCACCTTAATATCTTCTCTTTATTACGTTTGTCTTTAAATACAGCCTATCTCATTATTCCTTATTCCTTTTTGAGCACAGCTATAAAATAAAATAGGTTATTTAGAAAAAAAGGCTTATCCAAAAATCCAAATTTTACAGTAAGAGGAAAAACTTATTTAGCAAAACTCCCGTATTTCATTCTAATATATTTAGATGTGTTCATTTCCTGTTATATATACAAAAATTTGTTTGCTATTTAGATTTTATTTTATGGTTCGAGAAATATTTGACATAAAATATCATTCTTAAGTTAAATATAATAAACTTATCTAAATATCTGAATAATGCAACATAAGAAGACTAAGAAAGTGACAAACATCGAAAACTAATAGAGAAGGTAAGTGGCCTACATAATCTCTCTCATTGAATTATCCTTTATAATAACAACCATTCCTGTTTTTAGCATATGCTTAAAAGTTTTTGGTTGTAATCAAAATACGAAATATGTAATGGAACATTTTAAACAAATTCTATATTTGAATTAAGGCAACTAACCTGTTCACATAGAACAGGTACAAGAAGTAACGCAGTAAGCCTTCAGGCTGAACTCTAAGGGTTTCTTAGCCCTATTTTGCTATATCATTCTATTAGTTAATTAATCATTCTATCTATATAATACTTAATCACGTAGTTTGCATTTGCTGTCTACAAAATTATACATGACGATTGATGTGAATATAAACCAACGACAGTCTTGTCTCTGTCGATGACATCTTATGTTTATTGGGTCTCCCCCCCCCCCAAATCGAGAAACTGCACCCGACTACAATATACGTAAAATCTCTTTATTTATCATGAGTTAAATTAAGTTAAATTGCTTTCATATTCCGATCACTGTAAAATTATAATTTTTCTAAATTTATTTTAAAAATATATTTCTTTTTGGTTTAGTTATAAAATTAATAATCTGTTTTGTTTTTGAAGCCCCATTAGCACCTCGATCCTCATTAATCGCAAACTAAATCGGTACAAGAGTTTTACCATAACTAGTTATAAATTATAGAAAAGCACGGTGACTCCACCATGGTATCGTGAGCGCATCGGGCGATATCACAAAGGCGAGTTAACAGAATTAGTTAAATGTTACCAAAATTACATAACTGAGGTGCCGCGAGATCCAAATTTCCAATGCAACAGGCAGCCGAGTCTATATTTAACAAGTCATAAATTCAAACTAAGGCTGTATCACTAGGTAACTGGAGGGCAGCAAATTACAAAAGAAATTTTCTTTTTGACAAGCGAAATGTTACGATTTTATCTCTTTAAAATCAGTCACTGGGCCCGCATAATAAAAACAATACTTTTCACTACTAAGTAACAATAATTTAATCACGAATTTTTTACCCACTAACATTCAAATATAAACCAAACTACCTACTTGTATCCTATTTTTATTTATATACCTATAAAATCTACAGTAATATACTAGAATATACGAAAATATAAATCTACAAGTTACAAAAAATATAATTAAAAAATGAGAAGTCATCGATATAATAATTCTGTGAGGACTTATCAAAATAATATTTCTATAAGGACACATCAGGACTCCTCTAGTCTTTTGTTACACAGCCCTCTCCTAGTTCTGATCGTCTCAATCAGTTTCGATATTTCCGTGGTATAGCTTCCACCTGTGGAAATATACTACTTTCATTTAGGCCCTGGGACTTCGTTGGATTCTATAAATAACGCCTTTGATTCTCCTCAGTGGTTTTTCCTGTAGTGGCTTCAATTTAGGTGATTTGTCTTCCTTCTTCTGTGGAGTACATAACCAAATTCACCTTGCTGAAACCCTGCCGAGTTTATCTTGATGTCATCTTCTGTCTATAGTCAGACCTATACTTTTTCTAACTAGCTTACGAACTTGTCTTTTAAGGCATCCACACGGTTTTCAATCTCCATACTTTCATCAGGTGAAGAACCAAATATTATGACGCTAGGCAATCTAAAAATACCCTAACTGTTGTAATTCCGGTAGTTTCATGAACTGCGGATGGGTAGGCAGTTAAGAACATCGGTAAATATTTGTCCCAATCTTCCTTCAATGGCCGTATTAGATCATTTAACCAAACCATTTGACTGAGGATCGTCTTAGTTTTATGTATCCTAAGTAATTCTTTAATAAAAAATTGGATTCAAAATTATGTCCGTGATTCTGACCACATTCTGATGTAACTCCAATGGAATTTTAAATCAGCTGAATATATTGTTGACTAATAATATAGCTAGTGTCGATATCTCGTAGTTAAGGATTGCAAATATCTTAGGCCATTTGCTGAAGTCAGTAGCAATCAAGATGTATTTGTTGCCTTTATCTGTTTCTGGGGATGGTTTAGCTATATCAATAGTTATCCGTTCAAAAGGTATTCCAACATTATATACCTTCATTTTACCTTTAGATTTTGTGGTCGGACCTTTGCTAGCTGCACATTTAGAGCACTGTCCGCACCATGATTTCATGTATTGACAGTAGGTAACCCAGTAAAACCTTTCTCGAAGTGTGTCTAGAGTCTTTTTAACTCCTAAATGAGAACCAGACTCCTCATTGCGAATTTCCTCTAAAACCACTAGAACTTTGTTTCTGGATACTACCACCTAAGTTCTGATTTCCATGAAAACGGCACTTTCCCATGATCTCTTTTGGAATCAGTGTTTACTCAATAGTTAGTCTACTGAGCCAAAAGTGTCCTTTATCTTTCAACGGACACCATTCATTATTTTCTTTAACTTAAATACATGGAGTCATACTATTGTTTTCAGGTTGGTATTTTCTCATCCAATCTGTATTCCACTCTGGATCAACGTCAAAAGTGACTGTCCGAATAGGAGTCCTTTCTTTTGTTCTATTTTACAACAGTGCTTGCATTCTTCCTTACATAGTGTTCTTGACAAGGCATCTGCGTTATTATGCTGTCTTCCTAGTCTATGTTTGATTTTAAAATTGTGCTGTTATAGCTTCTCAAGCTATCTTGTTACTTGTCACTCAGGCTGCTTCTTATTTGGGAGTCATTTAAGAGCTGCGTTGTCTGTTCTTATCAAGAATTTCTGTCCATACATATATTAATCAAAATTTGGACAGTTTTGATTATGGCGAGCAGTTCTTTAATCGTGGCATAATAATTTCTTTCAGGTTTTAAATGTACTTGGCTGAAATATTCAATAACTCGTTCTTTTCTATTCTGTATCTGAAATAATATAGTTCCTAACCCTTTATTGCTGGCATTCGTATTCAATATACATTTCTCGTGATCTTGTGGGTAGCCAAAATTTAGACTGGAACATAAGGTAGATTTCAGATTTTGATAAGCTTAATCATAATAAAAATTCCTATGATAAGTAATTGTTTCTTCAGTAAACTTATGTAAGAGTAAAGCAATACAGGTAAATCTATCTGCAACTATTTATGGTATGTGCATAACCCGAGGATGCTTTCTAATTCATGTTTGTCACGTGGTTGCGGCCAATCTTTTATTGTTCGAATATTTCTTTGATCTATGTGGATTCCCACTGGTGTTACTACATGTTCAAGAACTTCAACTTTTTGTTGAAATAGTAAGAACTTTTATGGGTTAAGTCGGAGGTTAGCAGTTTTAATTCTTGCAAAAATTTCCTGTAAATTTTGTAACTGTTCAACAAATATTTTTCCCATAGCGATAACATCATCAAAGCTAGACTTGTTTTCCTTGTAAGACCTGACAGTAGTATTTCGATTAGTCGCTTAAAGGTGATAGGAGTATTGCAAAGTCCGAATAACATAACATAACATTTAAATGATACACACCAACGCCAGTGGAAAAAAGAGTATTTCCCTTATCTTTATCTTGGGTGCGTACTTGTCAATATCCACTTTTTAGCTCCACTATGGAGAACCATTGTGATTCAGCCAACTTTGTCAAAGTGTCGTCAGTACGAGAAAGCGGCTAGCTGTCTTTGTTTATGACGTCATTTAGTTTTTTGTTGTCAACTTAAATATTTTATAAGGATGCCAAGAGAAATTTCGAAAAAAGATCCGATCGCTCAAGATCCCAAAAGGTGTAGAACAGCAATTTATGACGGGTTTTAAGCTTTTGGAACTGGCTTGCAGCACTTATCGTGTCGTTTTGCCAATCTGTCTGGAGGTCCCAGTCTTATAACCTCATCATTTTTTTTTATATTCAAATCCCACTGATAGTAGTAATCTGCAGAACATTAAATGAAAAGAGCTCAGTTTTTGACAATACGTGATGAAAGTGATACAAATTATAGCAAATAATTCGAAAAGATTAGTAAGTGTTCCTTTAAAGTTATATTCATGTTTTTTTTTAAATCTTAGCTCACCTATAAAACTTTAAAAGCACTTTTAAAGAATTAGTAGGGACAACAAAATTAATTCCAGCTGGTTTTAAAAAAACAACCTGATATTAGTTTTATAAAAAAAATTAGTACCGCTTCTTGTGCTAAAAGTAGGAAAGACAGCTTTTTTTTTCGTTAAGGCATTAGGTGAGGTATCTTTGGATATGTCTTCAAAATTGAAGTCAAATATGTTGTAAGGCATTTTTTATTGAGTAACTTTATTCACGAAATATTTGCTGAGTGGCTTTGAAAACGAACCCTCCCTCTAATTTTCCATCAGTAAATTTTAAAAATTAAAAAAAATAAATAAATAAATGAGAATAAGATCACTGACTAAATACATTCAAAGAAAATTAGAATGAATAAGTTAAATTCACTAATCTATGAGAAATAACTATTTAATATTTAATTTCGTGTTTTCCATTTATCCCTTCGAGTTGAATACATTCTCTAAGACTTAATTAAATATGTCATAAAATACTTCTTATTCAGTCATCTTATGAACAAAATATAAGCCGGTAATGTAGCTTACATTTGTCGTATTATTTTAAAAGTGTGAGTTTTGGCGAGTGCACCAAACAAAAATTGTGTTAATTAAATATTATTCCTTCTGTAAAGGGTGCAGATTATATAGGGTCTCTTGATTTTAAGTGGTTTAGTTTAATTATTATTCTATGAGGTGGCTGACAGGTAGTCATTAAAATTTGAGATTTAGTTTTTTCTTTTTACACCTCGTTACTCTTTTGTTACCACTTATTTAATTACACACCAATTATGTTTTCTTAGACCAGTTTTTTCAGTATTTTGTATTTGGTTTGTCAAGTTAATATTTACAGTAAACTTTCTGTTGGCTTACATTTAAAAAATTTAGATTTTTATAAAATTCTGTATTGATTTTTCTTACAGTAAAGTTAGTGTCCGGCGCTGATTTTGTCTCAAAATTTTCAAGGTGGTAAATAATAAAAAATAGGAAGATATGTATTTTTTTCGTAGAAAAAACGTTTTAAAGGAGTGTAACCACCTTAAATGTCAACCTCAAAACTCCTGTAAAAAGCAAGGACTGGATCGTCTCGTAGACATATCTCATTTAGAACTTAGGATATGTATAAAATCTGATTTTGGCGGCCTTTTATTAATATATGAAATACAAAAAAAATGTTGAAAATTAGTCGTTCAATTTTCATTATGGCTTCTGAGAAAAGGTTCATCCCTTGTGGAATAATTTTGCAGGTAGTGAGTGAAACGAAATTGCAGAAAAACGTAAAACACTAATAACTGCAACTTCACCTTAATATAATGCATGTAAAATATGCACTTGGCCAGTATTTTTAAATTAATTGTACATGAAATTGGTAGTTGATATTAAAGCAAATATTTGTACTAGTTTATAAAATAATTGGACATTTTTATATATACAATAGCATAGATATCTCTTCCCCGCTAGACTGACTAGTCTGATATACTTTCGAAATGCCTTGGCGTCTAATAATATTTAATGGCTAGAATATTCTTCCTTTCAACTACTGCTCATCCACTCTGGACGTAGACCTCTCTTGTGTTCCTCTTCGTTTCTTGTCTACACTATTTTCAGTTCTTTCATGAAAATTGTTTGAGGCATCTAACCAAAGTTTCTGTTGTCATAGTATTTCTCTTGCTCTATATTGGTCCACACATTGACTTTTAAGTGTCTTCCTCTGTTTGATTCGCTTTTTGAAATGCGAGTTTTATTTTTAATGCGTTTTAATTCCCGGTATTGCTTGCTTCATTGCTCTTTGAGATTTTCACAAGCAATTTGCACTGCTTTTTATTGGTGTCACAGTCTCAAAGTCACACGTATTTACAATTTTTGTCAGCTTGACAGACATAGTATTACCTTCCAGAATATAGCAGAGCTTTTCAAACCAGATAGACACACTCATTGGCAATTTCAATTCTTGGTGGTCCATAGGCATCTTTGTTTCTGCATTACTGCACATACTGTATATGACTTCACTATTACTCAAATTTGTCATAAGACCCCCTTTTTTGTTCTTTGTATATTATGACCAAAGTGCATATAGTTTATATAAGATGCCTCGATTTATACTCATTTTATTAATTATGGTAGTTCTATAAAGGCATTTTTCTAATATTAGGGTAAATAGCTTCGGTAACATTGAATCGTCTTTCATGTCAAATAATTTGGAAACCTATGAAAGATAAATAAAGGAGTACATTCTATCAGGTTATTTTTTAACTAAATTTACGCATGGTAAATGGTCTAATGTAATATATCTCCATAGAGACCAAGTTTGCTCAATGGGTTGATAAATATCAAGATTTGTGATAAAGAGGTTGGTGGTTATCCTGCTAGACAATTTGTATACTTATGGCAAATAAATTGATAATTTGCTAAATTTGTAATATCCTCTTTTTTGAAGGCCATTGTGGTTTCTACGTTATAAAAATTTTCGGAATCCTTCTTAAAGATCTTTCTTCATCATTATGTAAGCCTCATTTTCATTCTTTTTTATCCAATTTAAACCTGAAGAAAAAATCATATACCCGTTTTAAATCAATATAGTTCTCCACAAAAACTTTTTTAACGATTCTCTACATTAACTTAGCCACATCTTAGGATTGTAACCTGGCTATCTGAATCAATTGGATGTAGTCAGGAAATATACTTCATTAATTGGTAGATGTCAAAGTGTCAATATCAATGTGTTGAATATTATGATTTAACGTCTCTTTCATTTAAAATTTTATTATGTTTTCGGTTTCTTACAGTGTTACAAAATGCCGCACATTTATTCAAATAAGTATTTGTTTATAGGTTTAGCAATGAGAGTGCTATAATGGCTTTTGCATCATATTATGAATAGATTTCACATCTAGGATATCCGGATTAAAATGTATTTAAGAGCGCCTAAAACAAGCCGTGCGAGACTGGAATGCTTTCGAGTTCTCATATAGCTTTTGGATGTACAATTCTACAAGTTTTCAATGACGGATACAACATTCCAAATATAATAGGAAATACTTGAATGATCAAACAAGCGTAATTCGCAAACTCCATATACAAGGCTTAAATTTATTCCACTTGCAGTGATCACATTACCTGTTTACCGATGAAACATTCATCAGTGATAACATTAATGATATTTGTAATTCCCATGATCTAACAACAATCACAGTAAACCAATAAGTTATATTTTTATAAAATTAATTACCAGAACTATTAAAGAACGTCCCTATGAAATTGAAAATTCAAAATTTATTATTATGGTAATATTAAGACATTATTTTTCACTCAACACAAAAACAAATAAAGAACAGATATGTTAAAATATTCATAACCTTAAACATCATATCCAAAAAGAGTCCCCAAGCGAGAGCTATCACCCTCGCCGCCTTGCGCTGAAGAGCTAACTTTTCGTCCAGATAAGGTGGGGGACCCAAACCACCAAGCCATTGCAGCACTTAGAGATAAAAAGGGCATGATATATAATCAGTAAGATAGCCTTAACTACGGTTTAACTTTCACATTTTCTAGTTAAAACTCAGGTTCCATTAATTTATCTTCCAATAAATTTGGAGCCAATACTTTGTACGATGCATTTTTACTACTATATTAGCTATGCATATAATGTCAGTAGATAAATCAGTATTTTTTCAATCTTAATTCCGTCTCAACAAGACCTCATCGATGGTAGCGATATCTAGGTTTGTGATAAGAAGTGATAATCTATCGGTGTTTGTAGTATCGGTTCCTTGGTGGGTCAAACTGGCAACCAATCTATTGTTAAATAGTTAATTATTCAAACCTCCTTTGTTTACAATCTTCGGAATCGATAATTGAGAGGGGATTACTTCCAATGTCTTGCATTTTACTGAGCCTTCTTTTAAATAACTAATGATTTTTGATATGTCGCTTTTAATTCAATTAGGCACAATATGATTCATCAAAATGTCAATTAATTCGTCATTTTGTGTTGTATTTTCGCATCGGCCAAATATTAGAATGCAAATATACAGTTGGTTCAGTGAGAGAATACCCATATGTCATCAATCTACGAACATATCAAAGACAATTTTGAGACCTTAATTTAAATAAAAATAATAAAAGGACCGAAAACAAAATGTTATTGTTCCAATCTAAGCCATACGTAGCAAAGAATCTGACATTAGAGGGCAGAGTAAGATAGAAAGAGACAGCCGAGACAAACGAGTCATTTTGTTTTATGAAGACAAACTTTCTTTTGACTTCAATCAACACATTATTTTATTGATAGTCATCGTTCAAACTTTCATTTATATTATGTTTTTTTTTTTGGAAAAATTTTGATCGTTCAAATGAATTTAAAACGTAAGATTGTTTTATATAAAAGTTATTAATTGTTGTTTCATAATTTCTTACCCGTAAGTATGTATTATTTTTATTGAAAAGAAAATAACCTAAATCTATAAACATTTCTAACCTTTAAATCTGTGGTCGGTGTCTAACACACGTATATAATTTTAAAATGTTTTTCGCATTACTTTAATCAGTTGTAATAATCAGGCATTAACAATTAGAATTAAGTAATGAGATTCGGTTTACTCTTTTAGATAATGCTTGGTAAAACTCTTACGAGATAGCACATTAGCTTTTGCCTAATTTATGCCAGTATTTCTAGTTGAAGAGGAGAAACGGTAATTCGGTGGAATGTCTTTCATCACTATTTTTAGAGAGGAAAGGGAAATCCTAAATGACATTAGAAAAAGGAAAGAAAAGAATTCAATTATTTCCCCTCCTGAAAAAAACTGACGTCGTTGAAAATATCACAGATCTTCCCGAAAGAATCAAAATAGAAGTTTCAAATGCATTCTACAATATTTGCTAAGAAAGTAAGGATCTTTTTTATTTTTTAAAAAGCATATTACTCTAAAAAGTTTAAATACTGAATGATCTCACCAACAAAGAGATTGTGTTTATGGATAAATCGTCTTTAAGTATTCTGCTTAAGGAGCTGAGATTCAAATACAAAACGGATCACAAGAGAAGAGTATTACTGGAAAGAACATGCATTGCTTCTGTAAGAGCATGCTTTCTTCGAAAATGTATGGAAAATCTCAAGACTTTTATCCAATAGTGGTTTTCTTAGACAAACTGTGAAATGTGTATTTAATATTCTTTACTCGTGATCTCATACCTTATTGCTTTATTTCTGAATATTTTCCAAGATTTGATTAGTGCAAGGTTTTAAAATTTTTATTATATATATATATATATATATATATATATATATATATATATATATATATATATATATATATATTCTTTTTGGAATTTTATGTTTTTTTGGATTTACAGATGCATTTCTTGTTCACTGTACTATTTGGGCACTTGCTTTTTGTGTACTTGTAAATGAATAAACAAATTTTTGTTTTTTTATGCTATTTTTAAGAATTGTTATTTTATTTGCATTTTTTTTAAATTTTATATGAATATTATTGCTATTGTTTTTCAACCTTGAAATTATATTTTATAAATATTGCATTCAAAAAGCTTTAAAAATAATCATAAATAATTTTCCATAGTTGGTACTAATAAAAAATGCTTATTTCAAGTGTTTACAAGTAAACCTTTTTGTGTTATATTTAATGTCCTTTTTGGTTAAGGGATGAGTCCTAATTTCACGTTTTTGCGTTTGTGATAATTTTTTGTTTCCAATAAATGTAGTTACTATTATTATTTCACTGATATTTTTTTATCTAAGAAACTAAGAATATAATCTCAGTTATAATATAAGTTTCAATTTTTCTCTTTCCCTGGTGGCGAATCCGAAAATATACCGGAATTTTCAATATACTATTTAGTTCCATTCGTCGTTATAACAGATACGTCTTTATGAATGTAAACGTTGTATTGGCTAATCAATTTTGATTTAATTTAGATGAATATTATTGACGACGAATGGACATTCTCTCGTTGGACCAACTGTATTTTGTAAATTGCTCATCAAATCAGACAACATTTCGATAAAACGTTTATAGGGCACTAGATTGATTGCTGTGAGACTGGATTAATCAATGCAAAATAGAAATCGACACTCGGGACGTACTAATTTGACGTACTAGAAATGCAGCAACCGATATTTACTTATCAATCACAGCAACAAAGACCGCCCTTCGTACACGCAGCAGAAAATGTTTGTGCCAGTATTTTTGAACAGCTGCTTAAAAAATGCAATGATTTAAGCTAGGTGTGATAAGAATTTTTAATGAAGCTTTATGGAAAGAATTAAAAATCGAATAACATTTAATTTTTTAAAATTATTTTTACAGGTACAATACACTCCTAGAGTTCTCCCTAATTTTAAATATTTTTTTGCGTTTTTATATTTTAAAACTATAGATTGTAAGAATTATTTCTAGAAAAATTATTTCATAGTTCCAAAATAATTCTAGTAATAGCCATTCTACATAAAAATCTTTCTGGTATAAGTTACTTTGTTTATAAATAAAAGTTTTTATTAGAAAAATAAATTACATTTTCAAGAGAAGCTTTTACAGCTTGTTTCTCATTTAAACTAAATGAAATAGTTGGGTTAAACCTTTGAGACTGGTATTTGTCTACAAATTTGTTTGAAACTAGTAATTTTCTGGAGTAGTATTGTCTCGTGTTTACTCTTGTTCCTTTTTGAAATTCAGCCGTTAAAACGCTTCACTTCACACTAATTGCTTGTCTGATCCGAGATTGTCCATTCATGTTATTTTTTCAACTACTTTAATTAAAGCAAATCTTTTAGTCACAAAATTCAAATATTAATACTGTTGCTAGAGGAAAAGATTTAGTTATAGATTTGTGTTTCTTCCATGAAAAAAAAAAAGAAGTTTCAAATATTTTAGTTTAGAGCTTTTGAAATATTTAAAATATTGAATCATTTTTGTATATATTCTTATGATCGATGAATTACAATGTAACGAAAGGAATATTATATCTAGGAGTTGCCATAATTTGTTATATTTCTAGTTGAATTCTGGACTTGTATTCTCATATATTGTAGTAGATTCTATAGGTATATAAATAGGCATAGGATAAGCGTAGTTAGTTTAGTTTATATTCGAATTTTAAAACGGTTAATAAGTCTACATATATATATATATATATATATATATATATATATATATATATATATATATATATAATATATATATATATATATATATATATATATATATATATATATATATATATATATATATATATTTGAATTTTGCTTTTGGTGACCATATGCTTATTGCAAATTGTGTCTTTTGAATACTCCTAGATTCTCCTTGTTTTATTTGCTTGTATTCATACTTCATTAGTTAAGTTCCTATTACCTGGTTTATCATTTTGTTTTGGTAGCGACAACTATATTGAAGCTATGTGATATTGTGGTGAACCTGTGTAACAGTCGTTGTAAGTCATTCTCTGTCTTCGCTAATAGCATGATATCGTCAACGTAGTATAATATTTCGATTACTCTATTTACGGTTTAGTATCCAGCACAAACTTCTTTTACATTTCTGAGTATTTCATCCATTCAAGAGTACTGGACTTCAAATCTCCTTTTCGGATCCCTGTCATTATTGGTATTGCATTAGTTATTATTTTGGTGATATTATTTCTGTTCAGTTCATTTATAATTTTCAATATTTTGTCGTTAATATTGTGTTTTTGAGGGTATTTTTACGTGTTTCAGGCGAACTTGATCAAAAATTTGTTTAAAAGCAACTAGGTATACCGGCTTATCAGTTTAGTTGATTTTTCTACTAATTATCGGAGTATTAAGATTGCATCTATAGCAGATTTATTATATCTACATCTTTGCTGCCCTTCGCCGATTGTAATCTGGCTATTAATTTTTCTGATAGGATATCTGTTAACAATTTTAATACAGAATATAATTAGTTACTGGCTGCCGGCTGCCAATTATTACCTGATATGTAAAAAATGGGAACTAGATAATAAAAAAAAACGGTTTTAAAACCTCCTGTATTCTATATACTTTACAACAATATGGTCTAAAACTAAATTACAACTTAAGATGGACAATAATATCAAAAAATAAGCAGTCTGGAGGACAAGAGTCTTACTAAATGAACGGTAGTGGTGCGGTATGTTGTATGTTGATTTGAATGAAAATTCGTGGCGTTATGCACGGTGACTCGTACTATACGTCTGTGAACTATTTCCGACGTCTCGGGCTAAAATTCGCGCTGCCTTGTGCTTAAACCCGTGATACTGTACACAACACCTGATCCTCGTCGGATGGCTATGGTATGTTAAATATCCCGGCATCAATCGGGCGTAGGCGACGTCTTTTGTACGCGGTGATTCTCTAGGCGTCGGCGGTAAGCCTGGCGGATGGCGACAGTTGGTATGCGCCCTTACTGACGGAGAGCTGTGGGCACAAGGCGACAAAACGCGTTCTTGGCCATTACGGAAATAATAAAATGGACAGCATGCAATGCGTGTGTGCATAGGTGACGGTAGGATGGAAAGAAAGGAACCGACGCTATTCGGTAGGATAGAACGATATTCTCCATACTTATAAATACTTATAAGGGTCCTCGACAATGTCGACCAATAGTGGTAGGAAATTAGGAAAATGACCAACATTGCCCGTACTTAAAGGAGTTCTCAACAATACTGGCCACTAGCTGTAGGACGTAAGGAAAACAGTGGATGGTGAAACACCATATACATACAAGCCTCGCCTTACCTACCATTGTTAAACCAGGAAGGTGCGATCCAGCAAGTGACCTGGGCAATCGGTTTGGACTCTGCATCAGGGTGGAGAACGTGAACTTCTCAACAAACTAATGACCAAGGCAACCTTATATAGTTTATCCGAACGTCAGTCAGTGGTTTCCGTGTTCCCAACACATCGACGCGTAAAAGCATACGGGAACTGCGCATACAGCACTGTAGAATATGGCTCGGTATTATTATATGTGGAGACTCTGGAAAACATCGGAAAATCTTATTTCTCGGCATGGCGCGGTAAAACTGACTAAAGGAAGGTAGTATCAAAGCTTCAAATATTATTTTTCTGCAAGAACTACATTTTTCCGATGTGGAATAACTTAAATACAATCTGCTAAACATACTCATGCCCAAAAATTCAGTAACTTCGTTACAAAGGTATTCAAGGTGTACCTATTTTCCTAATTTCGCTAATGTGGTAATTTGTTGATTTAAAAAGGTAAAAAAAACTTTAAAATTTCGCCAAAAAATTGAATTTTCTGTAATAGCTCGAAAATTATCATTATTATTCATGGAAAAGACGCAGTCATCACTGTAATTTTTTACCTTGGGGGCTTTCTAATATTTTTATTTTTGTGTCGCTTTATACCAAAACAAAAGGTGTTATACGCCAAAAAAAGGATTAATTCCAATTAAGGGTTGTTTAAGTGTATTTTTTCACAGAACGCCGAGACACGTCAACGCTATAACTTAATTATACTTATATCAATGTCATTTCGAACAATTTGAAAATTTTTGAAAATTTTGTAAAAAAAAGATCTATCAAATTCTGCCTATTAGAATGAGATGAAAACCTGTATGTGTAAAATTACACAAGTCATAGTGATATTAAAGAAAACTAATGTCTGGGGAGGCATTTTGGAGTGGCTTTACCCCCTTAAATGGGCAATATATCTCCGTAAATATCAGTCCTAGATCAATATCATAAGACATAATTTGTTCATTGGAAAATTTATGTTATCCTGATTTTCTAAATATGCAAATTTACATTGTAAAATGGAAAAATTCGCGACAGATCTGGGGAAGATACATTTTTTCAAATGAATGGCAAACAACCGTAAACCCAGCCAATATTTTCGCTGTTTTACAACGTTAAATTTCATATTTTAATAAACGATCATGATTGGATTTATACATTAAGAGATATTAAACCATAAAATCAAATTGTTTTTGTTGCAAAAAAATATTAATACTGCGTGAATCTCAGAACCTTTATTAGTAGTAATTCTAAATCACTATAAAGAATAAAATTTTTATAAAAAAAAATTAAACTGACTTCTAAAAAAGTGCTAAAAAGTGAAAAATTGAAATTTTTGAAGTCGGCGCCAAACTAATATCTGACAAAATGTGATTCGCATAAACAGATTAAAAATACTTTATTTGTAATTGCTTTCTGATCATAATTTGTATATATTACTAGTTATTTATTTCATTTTTTTAGAAGTCGGTTCAATTTATTTTTTAATTTTATTAATTTTGAATTCAATATGATATCCATCAATTATTTGAGCTAAGTAAATGTAAATCACCCTAAAATGAACCACTAAAAATTTTTTAATACTCGAAATACCTGTTCCACTATCTTAAATTTCAAATTAATTTTAGACTGGTAATACAGGCCCCAAAGCCTTCCAATATCGCAATTTTTAAAGAATTTGAGACGTACATTTCTTAGCTCAATATATTTATACTGCATATTAAGTTTGTATACACACCAAGAACCCCACAATTTTAGACAAAACCGGAAAATGTAAAATTTTCAGTTCCTCATATTGTACCTTATCAACCTAATAGTTGCAAAAAATTAACTTAATATTCATAATACACAACTCGGAAAACCCCCCTAATACCAAATCTGGAAAAATGCGAAAAAGATAAAATTTTCAACCCGCCATAATGAATTTAAAAAAAATAATTTTAACGTTTTAATCCAATCTAAATCCCTCAAAACCCCCTCGTATGAATTTTGGATGAAATTCGGAAATTTAAAATTTCTAGACCGTCATATTGCATCTGATAAATTAGATTTTTTAAAAATAATTTTATATTCGCTATTTACAACCTGAAAAAACGATTCAGTCCCACCTTTGAACAAAATCGAAAAATTTTAAATTTTTAGTCTGCAATATTAAATCCTGAAAAAAAAAACTTTTTAATTCATAATTTTCACCCTTAAAAACTCCTTATATCAGTTTTGAAAAAAATCGAAAAATACAAAATTTTTAGGACACCATATTGAATCCGCCCGATTGATTTTTCCAAAAATATTTTAATTTCGTAAGTAACACTAACAAAAATCCCCAATACTGAGTTTAGACAAAATCGAGATATGTAGAATCCGCTATCTTGAATCTGCATATTAATTTTTTTTTAAATAACTTCTGATTCGTAATTTGCGATCCCAAAATATCCCCCATATCAATTTTGAAAAAAATCGGACAAAATTAATATTTTATCCGCCATATTGGATACGCCATATTGATTTTTTTAAAAATAATTTTGGATTCGTTATGTGCGACCCCGAAAGCTCCCCCGTACGAATTTTGTAAGAAATCGGACAACATTTTTTTTGTCCGCCATATTGGATCCACAATATTGAATTTTTAAAAAATAATTTCAGATTCATTGTGTACGAGCCAAAAAATTCCCCCATACCAATTTTGGAGAAAATCGGAAAAAATTAATTTTTTTTGCCGCCATATTATCAGCGCCATCTTGAATTTTACTGCACTTATTTCATCCACGAAAATATGGGACTACCGCAGTAACTTCCTGAACATAACGTAAAAAATTTCATTCAAATCGGTGCCGCCTTTCCGGAGTAATCGGTGTATATACATAAAAAAAATACATAGTCGACGAATTGAGAACTTCCTTGTTTTAGAAGTCGGTTAAAAAAGCTTCCAGATCGGTTATATTGAGGCAGAGACAATGAACGTTTGACAGCGGAGTAAGTTTATAAGCTTTGAATTTTAGTTTTGACACTACTACTGCTACATTCTGAGGTTTACATTTTATTTAATAACCGCAAAGAAAGCTTCATTCTAAAGTGTTGAATATGAAGCACCTTTTTGAATACTTTCATCCAGTATTTATTTTACAATATTTCGCAAATTATTCAATTGTTTCTAAGTAAAAAAAAGGGGGATTTTCAAAAAAATTCTGTAGATATTTGCAGGTTGTGTGATTTTGAAGCTTGAGCCATTTAAGATATGTAAAAAAATTGAAACCCTAGTGAAATTATTACTAAACATTTATCGAGCATTGGTTGATTGTGCAGTGTTCGCGCGCCGAGCTAGATGAAGAAGTTATTGTGCAAAAACTATTTGATTAATCGGGATAATTCTCGGTGGGATTTATTAACTGATATGCCAAATAAAATATTTTCTATGTCCCAATATATTGGCTCGGTTTAGAGTTGTTTGGCGCTTAATTAAAAAAATGTAATTTTTTTCACTTCTTCCGCATTTTTTCTCATTTTGCAACGTAAATTTTCATAATTCGAAAATCGGAGTACCATAGATCGAAGGAAAATTTTCTGAAAAACAATTATGTCTTATAACTTTTACAGACGAGTCAATCACAATATTATTGGATAACGAAGTTAGGCTTATTGTTCTCAATTTATAGTATGTCATGTCTTATAATGTTAGACATCATATATTCGTTTTGAAAAAAAATTAGAAAGGTTTTAAGTTATATATGATTATGTCACACAAAATATGGCTCTTCCCATATAGCCCATGTTAAATGTTATGTTTTTAAATATTGATTATGTGGGATATGAGATAGGCAAGGTGCCTGAAATTCCTTAGTCTTACAAAAAATATTATTAATTAGTTTCAAAAAATATATAAAAACTCGTCACATCTCTTGACTTTTTCAAATTTATAAATTAAATATGATTATTAAGTTTTGAAAGACAACAAATTTACATTTTTCTGATATTTCGCTCTACATGGTCAGTTTTAACAAAATTATATTCTTTGACTAAAATGTGATGGTTAAACTAGTTTTGTATTTATTTTTGTTTATTTTTACGACGTTTCGATTAGATTGTATCTCTAATAGTTATCAAGCATAAATTGAATGTCTTTTCTTAAGGCTACGAGCTTATATAGGAACTGTGTCCATTAAAACGCTGTTAGATTATATATATATATATATATATATATATATATATATATATATATATATATATATATATATATATATATATATATATACCGGGTGTCAACGAATCTATTAGACAAGGCATAATTTCTAGAGTATTATGTGTATCAAAATGAGAATTGGTACAGGTAAATGTTATGTGAAGAGGAGAGTTTTTACATATTTTCCACTTTCCGGTCACTTCCGGTTTCACCGGAAATGGCCCCGGTTTTGAATTTTTTAAATAGAACACCCTGTATATTTTAACATTTTTGGATTTCTGAGACAATTCTAGATCAGAATGTGACATTTTAAAAACTTTTTACGTCTACTTCATTTTTTTAGAGCCACTTTTAAAATTGCATCTAGGTGGCCATGATCGGACGCAAACTAATCTAAGGGCCTTAGGTCATGTCAAAAAAATACAATCGTAAAGTTTTAGTTACTAGTATGAAAGACAGGAATAAGACAAGTTGACAAAATTACGTTTTCATTTCTAACTATTAATTTTCAAATGGCGACCCCTTTTTGACAACTACTTTTCGAAAAAAGCATTCTTTGACGAATCTAACGGTATTAATTTATTTGCGATTGGATTAGACATAAGCACAGAAATTAAATATTATTAAGCAAAATACTGGATAATTTATTTACTTATGACAAATGCGCCATAGACAGCCATGATGCATAATAATTTGCAACTGTTTTTATCAAGTCTTCTTTGGAAAACAAAGCACTCACTTAAGTAGATAATGACAGTGACATACGCTCTAAGAACAGACGTAAAAGTTTTTTTCACTTTGAGTATACATTATTTTAACGAAAATTTAAACTAAACTTAACGAAAATTAAGAAAGTTTTACGTCTGTTCTTAGAGCGTATGTCACTGTCATTATCTACTTAAGTGAGTGCTTTGTTTTCCAAAGGAGACTTGATAAACACAGTTGCAAATTATTATGCATCATGGCTGTCCATGGCGCACTTGTCATAAGTAAATAAATTATCCAGTATTTTGCTTAATAATATTTAATTTCTGTTCTTATGTCTAATCCAATCGCAAATAAATTAGTACCGTTAGATTCGTCAAAGAATGCTTTTTTCGAAAAGTAGTTGTCAAAAAGGGGTCGCCATTTGAAAATTAATAGTTAGAAATGAAAACGTAATTTTGTCAACTTGTCTTATTCCTGTCTTTCATACTAGTAACTAAAACTTTGCGATTGTATTTTTTTGACATCACCTAAGGCCCTTAGATTAGTTTGCGTTTGATCATGGCCACCTAGATGCAATTTTAAAAGTGGCTCTAAAAAAATGAAGTAGACTTAAAAAGTTTTTAAAATGTCACATTCTGATCTAGAATTGTCTCAGAAATCCAAAAATGTTAAAACATACACGGTGTTTCATTTAAAAATTCAAAACCGGGGCCATTTCCGGTGAAACCGGAAGTGCCGGAAAAGTGAAAAATATGCGAAAACTCGCCCCTTCACATACCATTTACCTGTACCAATTCTCATTTTGATACACATAATACTCTAGAAATTATGACTTGTCTAATAGATTCGTTGACACCCGGTATATATATATATATATATATATATATATATATATATATATATATATATATTGCCGCAGCTTCAGACCATTTTATAGGTGTCCTAAATTTGTCATGATATACCCAGATTAGAATCACTTTCGGATGATCTAGGAAAATTTATTAAAAGTATTTCAATATATACAATTAAACATGGTCGATCGATTTATCTTTGGTTCTGCAGTGGTATAGTGGTAACTTGAAGATATTCGATTTGTAAAATTACAGCTTGTGTGTTCCGATAATAATGACCAGTTAAGTGTAAAGTGAATTGAAACATTATTATTATTTCTTAAATTCAGATGTACTTTATTGGTCTACTTCATATTTGTAAATATTACAAAGTAGCTAAAACCCTTATATAAACAATTTCTCTGATACGAAATTAATAAATGAACAAGTTTTATGTGCGTCTGGTATGCAATTGCTATCAACGATTGGCCGTGAGTGGCCGTAATACACCGACGAGTTTACTCGTGTCATGTTGCACAACAATACTGCTCGTTAGATTTTATTAGGTCAATTTAAAAAATTGAAAAAGTTTTGTTTTATATACAGAGTCCGGCATTTATTTTGAGACAACTGAACATCTCGATGGAAACACATTTTTTCGAAAAATGCTTTATATAAAGATTATTGGGTGGCAGGGGGCTAACTAGTGATGATCTGGCAAATGACCTTGACTTTGCCCTTCAAAGTTATTTGAAGGACAACTTCAGAATTTTAAATAAGGCTTCTCAATTTCGAAGAGGAATGAAAAGGGCGGGAAATTTTTTATCGAATATGATCTTGAGCTCCAGGTGAAGGTTCAACATCAAGGTCATTTCAAAGTCAAAACAAAAATATCTCAGTATTTCATGAAATGTTTCGTACAAAACTTATTGGGTGCCACAGGGGCTAAGTGGTAGTGACCTTAAAAATAACCTTGACTTTGACATTTAAGGTCATTTAAAGATTAATTTTAAAATTTGAAAAGAAAAATCCCAACTTAACCCCTGGAAATGAAAAGATCCATCAAGTTCACACTAATTTGATCATTAGATATGACCTTGACCTCAAGGTCTAATGTCAAAGTCATTTTAAGGTCAAACAAAGTTCTTCAACGTCATTATTTTATAAAATATTTTATACTAAATTTGGAAGATTGCAAAGTATCTTTAGATGTAAAGCAATAAATATGCTTTGAATACAATGGATATCCAGCGCATTATTCCCAGTAAGCTCGTCAAGTGTTGGATTAAGAATTTAACGGCTGCTGGATTGGTGCAGGATGCCCGGCAAATTGGCTCGCAAAATAGATAGACCATACATCACCAGATTTTTGTTCATGGAGTTATTTGAAGAGCGAAGTTTATAAAAACGTGCCAACAACTCGTGAAAACCTGAAACATCGAATCAGAGATGCTTGTGCCAAAATGACACTTGAAATGTTCCGGAGTTGTGTGCAATCTTTTGACGTGCGGGTCAATAAGTGTATTGAAGTTGAAGGTAACCATTTTGAGCACTTGTAGGAATAAATTTTAGTGAAACCTTTAACATGATCATACAACATGATGAGGGGTAAGGAGGCTCATAGAAAATAAGCACCCCGATGGAGAAAGGCGAGGGGACTCACTGAAAAAAGCATCCTAGCGGTGAGAGTCGAGGGTTCTCACCGAAAACAAGCACCCCGATGGTGAGAGGCGAAGGAACTCACCGAAAACATCCACGACGGTGGTGAGAGGCGTGGGACTTACCGAAAAAAAAAACACCCTAAAGAAAAAAAAAACCACTACGTCCACGTCGTTGTCCCTAAGTGGTGCTAAAAGTAGTTAATTATGCACAAATTCGTATTAAGTACAGTTTTTGCTTAAAATTCTGAACAAATGAATTTCTTAAAATATCCCTGAAGATCGAGATCAAGATAATGTTATAGCAACTTTGCAAACTTATAACTTTAATAATAAAGTTGTTTCATAAGAAACATTTAAGAAAATAACGAGGTGGAAGATCTTGTTTTGACCTTGAAATTATCTTATATTAGACCTTAACCTTGAGGTCAAGGTCATATCTCATGATAAAATTACTGTGAAATTGATTGGTATTTTCATTTACAGGGGTAAATTGGGGGTTTCTTTTTAAAATTTTGAAATTGAGTTACCAATGATCTTGAAGGTCAAGGTCAGGGTTATTTTCAATGCCGCTATCACTTAGCCCGCACGCCACCCAACAACTTTAGTACGAAAGCTTGCACGAAATACTGTGGTAATTTTTTAACCTTGATATTAGATCTATATATTGCGGTCAAAGTCGTATCCAATGGTAAAATTTACCGCTCTTTTCATTCTCTAGGTCAAAATTGGGAGGTCTTATTCAAATGACCTGAAAGGGCAAGATAAAGATCATTTTCTAGGTGACTACTAGTTAGCCCCCTAGAATTTTATAGTTTTTGTATAAAATATTTTTTGAAAAAATGTGATCCCACCGAGATATTCCGTTGCTTCAAGATAAATACCGCGCCCTGTATATTTCAAAAAAATACTTATATTTTCTTCAGTAATAATTTCTATTAACTAATGAAGCATACGATTTCGTTAAACCCAAAAAGAAAAAACCCTCCAACCTCTAATATTAAAAAAAATCATAATAAACACAGTCGAAAATTCTGCTAGTAACAGGAATCAAAAAATTTATAGTGCATTTAGTTAAAATGGCTAGCTTGAACCATTGTCAAAAACCACTTATAAATTTTAACTAACTATTTTCCTAAATGTTCAAATTATCAGTGGCCACAAATGGAAATTTATTGAGTGGAAAACCACCATAGGGAGGTGAGAAAATGCAGATTCATATGCAATTAACAAATGTAAATTCGAAGCGAGACATTAAGAGACATTAAATATTTACAGTTTCTAACTCGTTATGTACATTTAATTATCCATTAACCGGCTATGCGAGTATTTGCCCGAAATACATAACTCACGAAACCAATTTTTTAATTAACTTTTTAAACCTCAAATATTATAGTACTGATCTATTTTAGTATATGGTATATACAAGTTATTACATCTTAATGTTGCTGCTGAATATTTTTTTACTGAAACGTTTTAATAAAAAATGGTCCGAATAGGACTTGTTAGATTATCAAACGGTGACTTTAAATTTGACCTTGATAATGACCGTGAAGTTCATTCTAGTGCTTTTTTTTCATATGAGAACAGTCTTTTTTATTGCAAAAATTGATAGTAGAAAAAAATGCGAGTCTAATCATGTATATGACATGTTAGAGACAAGCCTCTATTAAGTAGGCATAAAAATTATCCATGTGAAGATTGATGAGTTTCTAGGTCTGACCTAATTGTGGCATTGGTCTTTGATTTTTTTCCATCTAGATTGTTTTATAACTAATCTCTGAATTTAATAGTAGATGTGGCAACATCTACAATTTTTTTTTAATACTTTTTATGAAAATGCTTTGGTAAAAAAGATTCAGCTTCAACTTTTAAAATAGATGGCGGGGTATATAATTACTGGACGGATCATCATAATGTATATCTGGCATATCTTTTCCGGTACCAGTCTCATATATGGCCAAAGACTCGTTTCAAATTCAGAAGGCACATACGACCTTCTTGGATCGAACCTCAATATGATCATTTCAACTCAGTGGTAAGTTTCTGTATATTTAAAATTTCCTTTCATTAAAATGCCGTTTCCAACAGCATATTTGTAGTAGTCTCTCCATTTTTCTCTTTTTTGTAACGGGTAACACCTTGACCTTTCCCGGATTTAATCCGAACCTCTCTCTTTGACACCATCGCTCGCAATTCGAAGAGCTCGCATTATCAGACCCCCCAGGGCCCGGATTTCGGAGCCAAAGCTTAGGATGACCGAATCATCAGCATAGGCTTATGGTTATGAACCAGCTTGGCTTAGCTTATTTAACAGGGTAATACAGCCGACCACTGTTGGTTTAAAGCCATAGAGTATTTTAAGCCTTAATCCGGAATTTCAAGAAATATCTTGCGAGAAATAACGAGATGATGGTTTGTCCAAAGGCACTGGCCTGATGAGTCCCATACTGACACGAAATAGCGTTTTCGTCATTTTTTGGACTCGAAGCTTCGCCATTGTCTTGGAGTTCTCCGCACTTTTTAACACAAAAGTCATATTTATCAACAATATTATATATATATATATATATATATATATATATATATATATATATATATATATGTATTGCGAAGCTCCAGATTCAGAAAATTACGACAGCGCTATTTGGTAATCATTGAAATTCTTAGACCATCCTATCCAAGACAATCCAATATTTCGCAGTCGTAATCTGTCTACTATTTCCAAACTCCGAAGACAGCAGACAAGAACACGAGTCACTCAATAACACCAAAGCAACATCCATCAACAATATTGTATGAAACTGCCATGTGGTGGCGTGACGGTAAAATAAAAATAAAAATGTATCAACATCGATACACGAAGCATGCCTCTCAAAAGGATCTAACCGAGATTTAAACTAGTGGCGAGATTTTTCGTAGTAAGGACACTTGGTTAGTAGGGTACGATTGCGAAATGATGGATGGCATCAGATGAAATGACTTGGTAAGTATCAATGAGAACGAAACAGTGCTGTTGTAATTTGCCAGACCCAAAGTTTCTCTATGGTTTTGCAGATCTCTGCATCTTTTTAATACGGGAGTAATATTCATTGAAAATCCTGTTCCGCACAACCAACCCGTTATTAACATAGCGATTCGTATCTTATTATTGACTGGTCTAAATAGTTGGACAGTCCGAACCATTTTCGTAAGTTTTGCATCCATGAATTTCTTCTTCTGTCTAAACCTCTCCTATCATCGATTTTTCCCTGTAGGATAAGTTGTTAGAGGCTACATTTGTTGTATCTAATTATGTGGCCAAGGTATTCTACGTTCCTTTTCTTTAGTTCGAGCGTAATTTCTTGTTGCTTGCCAATACTTCTCAATACTTCCTCGTTGGTGATGTGATCCATCCAAAATATTTTTAGATTTCCTCGGTACGCCC
This sequence comes from Diaprepes abbreviatus, assembly GCA_034092305.1. Lineage (NCBI taxonomy): Eukaryota > Metazoa > Arthropoda > Insecta > Coleoptera > Curculionidae > Diaprepes > Diaprepes abbreviatus. The sequence continues at coordinate 6,339,836 of JASJET010000008.1, read as the reverse complement.
ACATTTCAAAGGTCGAGAGCTTTTTCATAAGTTGTTCTGTCATGGTCCATATGGTAAGATCGGAAAGACGTAGCATTTACTAACCTAATGATGAAATGTCTCTGCTGCTATGTATATGTCTCATTTTAGTAAAACTTGACTTCTCCTTTTCAATTCTAGATCTGATCTCTGTCGTCATGGTCTGCTGTTCAGGGACGATGGTTCCTCCCAAATACGTATACTTTTTAAACATGTTCTATAGATCCAACGTAAGTTTTTCTGTAGATGTTCGGTTTTTACTAATTGACATCTATTTCGTTTTTGAGACATTTAATTTTAGCCCAAACTCTTCAGATATGTATCTCTTGGCAGGAGGCCCTGTAGGTCTTCAATGCTATTAGCTAAGATGACAGTATCGTGGGCGTATCTGAACTAACCTGAAACCACTTCTAAAGCCAAATTGGGTCTATGTCATATTTGATTTACATTTTTCATATATCCGATTATTGATGTTGTGGATCTTTTCACTTTCGTACATGTTTTGTACGTTCCAAGTTGCTATTTTAAAAGACCCGGGGATTCTTCGTACCTCTGCCCACTAAAGGGCTGCCGAGGACTAACGGCCAATTATAATATTTCGTCTGTCATGTTAATTCTACTAGGGAGATTTATTATATATATATATATATATATATATATATATATATATATATATATCGGTTGTCTCGCAAGAGATTTCTCCGTTCACATTTGTTGAAATTCTGGAGTATGGCACTATTGGTATCAGACTTATTATTTAGTTCAATATAAGTTACTTAAAGGATCTACCTACTTACCTTCTACTCATGAAAGCCAGTTAGTTCGAAGTCGGTCTGCAGGTGGCGATACACTAACAATAAGATAGGTTTCTATCTTTTTGTAGTAGTTGCTTGCCATTCAAAATAGTGATTTTAATTCCTAACTAGAACAAAGTGCGCCTGTCTTTCTAGTATAAGACCTTTTTGGTTGGTTTCTGATTTTATCACTTTCAAAAAAAAATACTTTGGTACTCTATTCATAAACATCATGTATGTTTAATATTTTCTGCTAAATTGCCAATTAAAACATTCAAATATTCTCAATCTAAGTCAATTCCAAACCAGTTTGCGTTTTTAATTAATATGTATATAACAATTTTGAATCTAAACCGAGTTATGTGGTCAAACTGCCTAAATAATTACACACACAAACACTGTCCTCGTTTGGTCTAACTATAAGCTAATTGAAAATAGAGTTAATTATACGAATAAACTATTGATTAGATTTGTGTGTATCCCAGAGTTGAATTTCCCGTATACTTTTGGCTATTTAAAACGATTGCTAATGCATGGAAATGGAATTAGAAAGGTAGATTTAATTAAATCCTCGGGATTAAGTTAAGTTAACCATATAATCTACGGTTATCGAAGGGGCAACTTCACTGTGATACTTTGGTTCCGGCAGTAATTGACTAATAATTCGGAATACGTATAATGGTTAGGATAAAATTTTCGGTAATATCATTATCTTAAATAAGTCTTTTTTTTAACTAGATCTATACCTAATGCCAACTTATATTATATAGAGTATCCGGGAAAATGTGGGGAAACTCCCGGATATGAAAAAAACCCGTGGAAGGAATACAAGTTCTTATAAACTTATTTCTTATAGGGCTCCTCTTCGGAGATATGGGCTCCCAAAGAGCTGCAATAATATCAAGTTTTTTACACATAATTATTGAAACACCAAGTATATTTCAGTTTTTTTTTAATATGATGTATATCAGGTAAGACTCTTCAAATTACCATCCAAGGAAGTGTTGTAAATTGTTCACAGCAGTAGGGGTACACAAGTTGCGCCACTCATAACCCTATTTTTTTTATGCCCTGTTTGATACGAACTTTAAACAACGCTTTTTATATACCTTTAACTATTGACTAAAAATTAAGTCCTCTTTATTCAGCTACTCCTAACCGTTTTCGGAAAAACGTCATTTTTTACATTATGTATTTGGCTTATTTCGATAAAAGATGCATGCAAAAAATTAGAGTTAATTTCATTAGTCAAAAACATCCAATTCTGTGAATTGCAGTTCGACCTAGGTTCGCAAAAAATTTGCGTTTTATTTTATCGGCACCAAAAAGCAAAGTGTTGTTGTTGCAAACGTTGCTAGGTACAAAAGAAATAAATATCCTACATTTTAGAACTTGTCAACTGTCACACTGCAGACACATTGATTCTTTGCTTGCATATTAATTTACTGATTTTTGGGTTTCGTAGTGAAATTAATTGTGAAATAATTTGAAATATTGGATATTGGTTTACTGAGTCTGCAAATATGCATCTGATGTATAGTTTGGCATCTTGCAATGCTTTGGGAGTCGGGAGATTATATCACGAGAGATATCCTAATCGTATTCTTCCAGATCATAAAACATTTCCACGAATTGATCAACGTCTAAGAGAAAATGGTAGGCGATTCCATTTAATAAGGTAATATTATTAAATTTCTTCATAATTTTAGCAAATTTTGGGAAAAGAACCTGGTCGAGAATAACAGTATGTACGCTACAATTAGAGGAAGATATTTTAAATGCTGTTGATGACACTCCTTGAACGAGCACTCGAAAGTTATCAGCGCAGTTTAATACGTCAAAAATATAGTATGTGAAGTCCTTCACGAACAACTGTTATATCCACATCATTAAAAAAAGGTGCATAAACTGATTTCTGAAGATTTTCCCCGAAAAAAAAGGAAGTTTGCAAACTGGCGATTGAATCATTAACGAAATAATGTAGCATTATTCTTTTCACGAATGAAGCAGGGTTTACCAAAAATGGTACAATAAATTTAAATAACTTACATGTATGAGCTGATGAAATCCTCAGACAACTATTGTTTCGCATTATCAACATCAGTTCCAATCAATTAAAGTCTGGATAGGAATCATTGGCAATTTTTTGATCGGACCATTCGTATAGCCAGCATGACTGAATGGAGAACTTTATTTGAAGTTCCTCCAGAATGCTTTTCACGATTTAGTAGAACATTCACCACTTGAAACGGTAAATATTTGACAGATTTATTTTTAAATAATAATATTTGCTAAATTTTGCAGAAAGATCTTAAGAGAACAAATAAACATACCTTTATCTTTCACAGTTGTCGGAAAAAGACCTAGAATTTATGATTCTGGTGCTCCACCACATGAAAAAGACTGCAAAGAAAATATTTGACAGATTTATTTTTAAATTTGGTAGAACAAACGAACCAAATGAAAGAGGTGACTAAACTAATAAAAATAAAACTAAACTCTTATAAACTTAATAAGTTATAAATAAAATGTCCTTTTTTCTTTTCATCAAAATACCCTTGTGAAAAAAAACACTCACAAATATGAAAAAATGCTTAACCACAGGATGTTTACTTGCGATAGGCCATGACATGCGCAATATCTTAACAAATTGTGTAGAAATAATTGAGTATTTTTACCTCTTTATGAGGGAATTAGAAAAATTAGATTGACGAAATTACAAAAATTTCATAACAGTATATAATAAAAATTGCCCTCAACTCTTAAACTATATTATACTATAAATACCTTGAAAAATTACATTGTTCACTTCAAGGCTCCAGCATCTCTTCCTGTGGACAGCCCCTACTTCACAGTGCTTTAACAGTTACATTGTTAAGCTCATCATATATTATTCTCTTAGTTAATATTGCTCTGATTCATGCGACTACTGTCGGTTCAGAGCCTAGTCATTATAGAGCATTGCATATCGAACCGTGAGACGTGTTGTCGAATGCCCCCTCGATATCGATAAAGGTACTTAAGGCAGATCGTCCACCCAATAGCGCGCTTTCGACTCTTGTGACCAGTCGGTGTAGCGCCGCTTCTATGGATTTTCCTGCCTGGCAGGCAAATTGCAACGGATGTAAGGGATATTGCACCATTATTCTTTCCTTAATGTATGAATCGACTAACTTTTCCAGTGTCTTTAATAAGAAACTGCTCAGACTGCTTTGCTTTCCCCCCACGCCATCGGTATATGTCCCAAGCTCAAACATGAGCGGAATAGTTTCACCAGGTAGTTTATTATAATATTGGAGGAATTTTGTATTAAAACTGGTAAAATACCATCCTTACCAGGTGACTTGAAAGGGGCAAAAGTTTCCATCGACTATTTCACCCTTTCATATGTCACTATTGTTTTAACTAACTTGTCGTCATCGTATGCTAAGGTGAGTCTCTGTTCTTTAGATTCGCCCTCATATCGATTTGAGCCTGGAAAGTGCACTCCTAGTAGCTCCCCTGGGGTCCCCTCTTCCGTCGTGGTTTGACCTCCTTCAGGAAGAGCCAGTGCTCCAATCCTGGCACCAGGATCTCTAGTTGGTATTTTGCTGAGGCGGGATACTGAGGACTTGCTTTCTATGCTCTTGCAATATTTCTTCCACACGTTCCTATGTGAGTCCCTTATTTGCTTTTTGTATTCTCTCTGGGCAGTTTTATATTCTTTGCAGCATATTTTAGTTCGATATTTTAGCGCTTTTTGAAAAAGTTTTCAAACATTTTCCCGGTGGTTCTCGATTTGAAAGTTCTACCGGGATATTTTGGATTTTATGGGCCTTCGTCTTATTTGACAGCTAGCCTCAAATGAACCCCGAAGTATATCACTGATTTGTTCGGTAGCGATTTCCAAATCAGCTTCATCACGGTATCTCGATAAAAACCCTATGACTCTGCTCCCCAGTTTCCCCCGAAAGAGGTCTCAGTTTGTAGTTCTAGCGTTTCGGTATTCCGCTACAGATGCGTCTTGTTCAACGTCAATTTCAAATAGGATGTGCCAGCAATCTGACAACGAGACCTCCAAACCAACTTCCCACTTCTTCACCAAGTTCTGCATATGGTAGCTTATATCCGCGAAAATCTCTATCTTTAATAATAACTGAGATACTATGCAAAAATTACGAAAATTGGACACCCTGTACAATGAATATTAGTTAAATTATAAGTAATGTGAAGTATTTAAAGTCGAAAATAGGCAGACATTTAAAACAATTGATGTTGGAATCTTGAAGATGAAACATCGAAGGTACAAAAGAAAAACTTGTCTAGAAAACATTTTAAAAATGTCTATAAAATTTGCCGCTGTTCTCAATACCTTTAAAAATGTATCTACAAAAAATAAGAAAAAAAAAACGAAAATTGATTTTTCTGCGGATATTTTCGGAAAGATGAATTTCGTAAAATAAACTTTTATATTCATTTCGTCAGACTAAATTGAAATATTCGATTGATACAGATTTCGGTAATATTTTTTTGAAGTTGACGTCTGCACAATAGTGTTACAGTTTAAAGGAGCTCTATAATAATATGCAAATTTAATAATACAGACATCTCAGCTTTTCAACGAATTTAGATAGAAATAGTACATTGGAAGGCTAGGTAAGGAAAAGCTTATTAAAATAAAAATATGAACGAAGTATTTATTAGATGTGTGTGCATTTCAAAATAAAATTTCCTCTTCAGGATTATTCATTTAAAGTGATTGTTAGTTGATGTTAATGGAATTACAAAAGTAGATATAACTAATTTTTCATTTTAACTTTTAAATTTATAATTATCATATCGAAAATTTACGATGATCCTCCCGCTTCAACTATAACTGACTAATTACACTACTTTACAGCCAATTTGCGACCGCAATGTAAAAGGCAGTCTTTGGGTAATTTTTGGTCTCTAAATGCGAGAAACTTCCTAACACGTAAGATTTTTGAGTTATAATTTTTTCAGCTAAAAGAAATGAGCATTTTAAACTCATTATTTTAAAAAGTAATTTGTAATATACTGAAGCGCGATGTTGTCAAATTTACGTTTTCCATAAGTTAGGGAAATTGTGCGTAATATGGCAACATCACGTGGGAGTGTCTAGAGATGACAAGTCAACCACGAAGTATCAACCCCTTAGGGCTTAAAATAACGGAAGTATCCATTTAAACCCACATAATCCCAAATTTCACTCTGCCCTTAGCCGAATCTACTTATAGATGGCCCCTGTATACGAGAAGAGAGAAGTACGCGAACTTCCAATACCCGATGTTTCTAGGAAATACTGGAAGTATGGAAAGGCTATAAAAATAGCTGCCCGGCAGTCGTATCATCAGTATTGATTTTGGAACAGTAGTGTTAACCCACCGGATAGATTTTGCTATATATGTGGTCAGTTTACCCCTAAATCTCAGAAAAAGCCAATTAAAAAAATAATCAAAGTAGTTTACCATAATTATTTTGGATGTCTTATTGGCGATCAAGGCTGGGACTGGGTTCCTCAGATATGTTGCCAAACCTGTGCAGCAAATTTAAGTAACTGGTTAAATGGCAAACGCTCTTCTATGCCTTTTACATCTCCAATAATTTGGCGAGAACCAATCATTTTAACGACTGTTACTTTTGCATTACAAAAGTGTCTGTTTTTTCAAGAAAGAACAAACATAAAATTGAATATCCGGATATTCCCTCAGCTAATTCCTTATGGAGAAGATATACCAGTTCCAGGGCCCCAGGTGAAAAATGTGAGAAAGATTTAGAAATGTATGATGATAAAGCAAAATCCGGTAATGTGTCAGAATAGAACGATTCTTATTTTCCGGAAAGTGAAGGAGAAGAACCCCACTTAATCGAACAACCTGAATTAAATGATCTAATTCGGGACCTCCACTTGTCCACAGAGCATGCTGAAAAATTAGGATCTAGATTACAACAATGGAATTTTCCAGCCACTGGAACCAAAGTTACAATATTTAGAAACCGTAACCAGGAGATATCCTCATTTCTTACTCTGCAGGATAAAATATGTGTTTGTGTTAATCCAAATAGTGTTATGGAAAAATTAGGATATGCATATAACCTGGACGAATGGCGCTTATTTATATATTCTTCTAAAATAAGTTTACAAGAAGTTCTGCTCCATAATAGCAACAAAAGACCCTCTGTTCCTTTAATAAATGTAGTCGACATGAAGGAAATATACGAAAATATGTCACTAATTCTAAATGCAATAAGCTATAATACATATAACCGGCAAATATGTATACTTCGGGATGGATTTACGAAGTATTGCTGCTTTCTTGGTTTTCGGGACAGTAGAGCAACATAGAACCATCACCAAGGAAAAGAATGGCTTCCGAGAGATCAGTATATTCTAAATCAAGCTATCATAAATAAAATATCTCTTGTTGATCCCAAAAAAGTACTGTTACCTCCATTATATCTTAAACCGAGATTGATTAAAAATTTCATCTAAGCATTAGATAAAGAAGGAGATATGTTTAAATACCTTAAACACATTTTTCCTAAACTAAAGTTAGACCACAAATTAGGAAAATACTAAGAAATCAACAGTTTAATGATTTTGAATTAGCTACGTGGAGTTTTTTAAAACAATTGTTTCGGAGTTTTTAAGAGACGAAAAAGTAGAAAACTATGAAAAGCTTGTAGAAGAACTACTTGGAAGCTACTGCAAAATGGGCTGTCACATGTCTCTTAAAATACACTTCTTCCACAACAATTTAAATTTTTTCCCAGTAAATTTGGGTGTGGTAGGTGAACAAGCAAGGAGAAAGGTTCCACCAAAACATATTAACATTGAAACAATGCGACTAAGGCAGATGGGATCTAGCAATAATGTTGGGTTCTTATGAGAGAAAGCGATCATGAATATAAACGAAACTCAACATTTGCAAAAAAGTTATGTACAAAAATTTCCTAGAAATATATATTCATGTGTATTTTTGTAAACAAATCCTGTTATCCTTAAAATATCTTGTTTTTTTTTATTGTATTAAACTTATGCATAAATATCATATAAAAATATTTGTATTAAATAAAAATAACAGATATATTCTATAACTCAAAATCTATACACGGTGAAAAATTATCATTGTTCAATTCGCAATCAGGATACTTTAAACTCCCATAGACAGCCCTTATAACATCAGTGGCATTTTTTTATATATGTTGAGTAGTGGTATTATACACACACGTAAAGTAATCATTTACTATCAATAGCTTTAAAATACGAAATTAGGTTTTTGTCATTATAATATGGAAAAGTTCTTAAATTGACCCTTACACTTATTGAAATTTGCATAATAATAAATCGAACTTATTGAAAAGTGCTCCAGAAATTTCCTAAAAGTATTAGCATTTAAGACGGGAAGAACTTTTAATAAGCAAGAAGGTCTTCAACAAGTGTCAGAGCCAGTCTTCAGAAAGAACGTCGCAAAATATTATGCGGTCGCTAATGGACGGGAATAATAAATGAAATTCGAATTTGGGTCTCATTTAGTCCTATAAAAGGGATTTTTAATCAAAGGCAATCACAAAAGAAACAATTATGTCAAATTACTATCTTATTTTTAACCTAAAAGCTTCGCTTTCTAACCAGAGAAGAGAGTTTGTCGACATTGTGATTAATAAAGTAAAGTATTTGAGGAGAATTAAAAAGGTATAATAATCACAATAACTGTTCTAGAGTAATATTTTTTTTTAAATCTTTACACCATAATTTTGAAGTGGTTGTCATGAGTGTAATAAATAATAATAAAACCTTAGCAATTTATATAAGTATCGAAATCAGAGAGAAGTTTCGGACTACTCCTACATATCTAGACATTCTAACAAAATAACTGAAATTTGTTTCTAAAATAACACTTCTGCGCATCATACTGCAGAAACAACTATATTAACTTTTTTTTTCTAATATAAGTTATTTCTTTTATAAAAATTCACAACAAATTTTCACTGTTGACCACAAGCTACACTGGTGTTTAAATACCGTATATTCCACGACGAATTGCCGCGATCCATTTTTCGAAAAAATTTTAAAATTTGGCAGTTTACTAAAGTCAGTGGGGTTTTGGGGCTAAAATATTTTCAACATGGTGGCTCTCCCGGTTATATCAGAAGTTGATGCCTTCTTGCTTATCTCAAATGGAACATCCTATATGTTATTTCATTTTTAGATTCTATGTAAAATTATAGATATATTTCATATATGACGTCCTTTACCTAAGTACAACTATTTTTTTCATTTTAAATTTTATGTCAAAAAATTGCATTTAAAGGGCGAAACATAACTTTCAAATTGTCCTAAATGAAAGCTTTTATTATTTAATTAATATTAAATTTTAACTTGAAATATCGTTAAAAGTCAATATTTTTAAATATAAATCCCTATTTTTATAACGTTATCTTATTTAGCATTAAATATAAGGGTGACTTTGTATAAGGTTTTCGATTCCAGCAATTGGCAGTTTTGGAAATTTTGGCAATTTAACATTTTTTTATCGTAAAAATGCTAAATGTTTAAAATTTCCACCATGAATTACCAAACATTTTTCGCATCTCCGAGTTAGTTTGTCAACACTGGACGCTATAATCAAATCAAGCCATAAATTTTCGAATGCGTCCCTTACCTTTGCCATAGACTCTTCCATCGTTATTACTAGATTATAATAAACAATGTTTTTATCGTTTCCCATATAAAATAGACAGTCGAATCAGGAGGCCACAGAAAAGGTCATTTTTAGCGATCCACTGGTCATAAAATGTTGCTTGTAAGAAGTTGGTAACTGGAAGGTTTCTGTATGGTACGGCGCCATCATGTTGATAAAAAATTTGCCTGCGTTCCTCAAGAGTTAAATTGCAAAAATATTGATTGCCTAACTCTTCTAGAATATTTAAATCCTTTCTCCTGCAAAAGTTAATAAATAATTTAAAATGAGGACATAATTTGCTTTGTATTACTGATAAATTAACAATGAAATTTTCTTCATAAAAATGTAGTTTTATTATTCCATCATTCTTTACATTATTAAATACGTTAAATTGCCAGGTTTTTTGAAAATTCCGCCGTTTTACCGCATGAGAATTTGAATCACTTGAAAAATGGGAATTGTGCCTGTTAAAAAGTCAATTTTTCGTAAACTTTGCCTCATCAGTGATCGTTAATATAAAATGGCAAAATTACCCACTTTACATAAGTATCTTTTAAGTGTTGATCCAATGATATTAAATAAGGGTGGAAGTTGTGTTTCAACAAAATTCTATGTATTTAGCTCTTCAAGATTCCTGTTTGTAGAACCACTTGACTTAACGATATCATAGGATATGCCGCAAAATTTCCTAGACTTTCAATTTCGATAATTTCATCAATGAGAATAGTTTCGTATTTTTGCCTTAAAGGTGCCACAATTTTTAAAATTTTCCAGTACATCTTTAACGCTGTTCCGTGACGGTTTCTGTTTTTCTGGATATCTATCGGCAAATGTCTGGCACGTTCTTGATAAAACTTTGTTACATCCCCATGGATAATAAACAAATCTCCGTGTGTATAACTTTATCGCCCCGGCATGATTTTTATTAATAATTGTCAGGTGGCAGGAAATAGTAATACTTCTGTAGTGTCCTATTGTATTCTTTTGTCACGTTTTGCCGTTATGACCAACTAATAACAAAACATTTTAAGATAAAATTTTTATAAAAAAATTGAACCGCTAAAAAGTGAAAAATAACCATAAATTTTTATATGAAATTGAACTTTTTGAAGTCGGCGCCAAACTAATACCTGACAAAATGTGATTTGCATAAACAGATTAAGAATACTTTATTTTTAATTGCTTTCTTACCATAATTTGAATTAGTTGATATTTATTTCGTGTACAAATAATTTGGCGCCGACATCAAAAAGTTCAATTTCATATAAAAATTAATGGTTATTTTTCACTTTTTAGTGCACTTTTAGAAGTCGGTTCAATTTTTTTTATATGAAATTGAACTTTTTGAAGTCGGCGCCAAACTAATACCTGACAAAATGTGATTTGCATAAACAGATTAAAAATACTTTATTTGTAATTGCTTTCTTACCATAATTTGTATATGTTAGTAGTTATTTATTTCATTTACAAATAATTTGGCGCCGACTTCAAAAAGTTCAATTTCATATAAAAATTTATGGTTATTTTTCACTTTTTAGCGCACTTTTAGAAGTCGGTTCAATTTTTTTTATAAAAATTTAATTTTTCTATTTTTAGTTTTGGAATTCATTATGATATTCATAAATTATTTGAACTAAGTACTAATCGAAATTAGTGTACTTCGCAATGACTCCAAAGTGGCAAAAAAGTACAAATTTTATCCAAAGTTGTAAATCACCTTAAAATGAGCCACTAAAAATTTTTTAGTTCTTAGAGTTTTCCAAATACTAATCAAATTGGGTCAAACGAATATTTAGTCTGTCATAGAAAATCCACTATCTTAAATCTCAAATTAATTTTAGATTGGTAATATAGGCCCCAAAATCTTCCAATATCGATATTTAAAGAAAATAAATTAATTTTTTATCCACCATATTAGATACGCCATATTGAATTTTTTTAAAATAATTTCAGATTCTTTATGTGAGACCCCAAAAACTTCCCCATACCAATTTTGGAAAAAATCGATTTTTTCGTCCGCCATATTGGATCCGCCATATTGAATTTTTTAAAAATTATTTTAGATTCGTCATATGCGACTCCGAAAACTCCCCCGTAACAATACTGGAGAAAATCGGACAAAAAAGATTTTTTTGTCGGCCATATTGGATCCGCCAAATTGAATTTTTAAAAAATTATTTTAGATTCGTCATATGCGACCCCGAAAACTTCCCCGTACCAATTTTGGAGAAAATCAGACAAAATTGATTTTTCTGTCGGCCATATTGAATTCGCCATATTGAATTTTTTTAAAACTATTTTAGATTCGTTATATGCGACCCCGAAAACTCCCTCGTACCAATTTTGGAGAAAATCGGACAAAATTGATTTTTTCGTCAGCCATATTAAATCCGCCATATTGAATTTTTTAAAAATTATTTTAAATTCGTCATATGCGAGCCCGAAAGTTCTCTCGTACCAATTTTGGTGAAAATCGGACAAAATTGATTTTTTCGTCCGCCATATTGAATTTTTTAAAAATAATATTAGATTCGTTATGTGGCATCTCGAAAACTCCCCTATACCAATTTTGGAGAAAATCTAACTAAATTAAATTTTTTTGTCCGCCATATTGGATCCGCCATTTTGAATTTTTTAAAAATAATTTCAGATTCGTTGGGTACAACCCCGAAAATTCCTTGGAGAAAATCGGACAAAATTAATTTTTTTGGCCGCCATATTGTAAGCGTCATCTTGGATTTTACTGCACCAATTTCATCTAAAAAGATATGGGATCACCGCAGCAACTTCCTTTATATAATGTTAAAAATTTCACTCAAATCGGTGCAGCCGTTCCGGAGTAATCGGTGTACATACATAAAAAAAATACATAGTGGACGAATTGAGAACCTCCTTCTTTTAGAAGTCGGCTAAAAATTGCCATTTAGCGATTTTTTCAAGTTAATATTTAATATTGGTTTTTGATCACACCGTATTTATTTTTTATCAAAATATCAACACATTACACTAAAGTAAATCCCTTCTAGAAGGAAATTAACCCCGACAGAATAATAACGGCTTCTATATAGGAGAAATTGATAGTTATGTTTAAGCCTGCAAATGTTCTAGCCGAATTGCCTCTATCTATTTTAAATTTTAAAAATTTTACAAAGTTTATTTTGCGAGAATCAATAGCGACAGTTCGTCGTGGGACACGCTGTATAATCATAAATTTTGTTAAGACTATTTAAAATGAAAACTTTTTCCCGTTTATAGCTACAAAGTTGAATGTTTACATGAATATACTATTAGAAAAATTAAGCAAATAATCTCTATGTATTTTCGACAACGAAGATTTTTCAGAAATTAAAAAATCGATTATTTTCTTCTAAACACAAATTAATCTAAAAATGTATTTCATCAAAAGACTCGAAATTTATGCTTTTATTTATCTCACAATAAGTACAAAAATAAAGCTTAATCAGATGTTCTATTGAAGTTATCTGGAAGGAATAAGATTAATGTGATAAAAAGATTAAAAGATTATTTTAACCATTAACTTTCAAATATCGTACAAATAAATAGAAAAAGAAAATGCATAAGAAGAACACCTGCAAGGGGCAGCTGATAAAAAATCTGCCTTAATTATTAACAACTTTGAAATAAAATCAGTAAGTACTTTTAAAAGCTGCTAACCTTCTCAAATTAGTACAACAGACCAATGTTGCTTTAACGCGGTTGGTAATACCATTGATAAATTATACTAAGACGGCTCATTTTTATGGGAGGATTGGAAGCGTTAAGTATTAAAACTCGCTCATTGATAAAAGGTAGTTTTTACTATAAGTAGTAAAACCACAAGGAATAATGTAAATGCAGTGTTGCCCTATTGGATAGTTGATCTATTTATCCCTTGGTTTATTATATTTGTTTAAGTTTACAAAAGCAACGTTGTAACCTTTCAGTAAAACTTCGCTGGGCTGCGGCAACCTTACATTTAAATCGATAAAAAGGTGGAGCTTACCCCTCTTACTCGGTAGGAAGGGATATGCAGAATTGCCACGTTTTCAACATAAATCCGAAAATTTAAATCTTTTATACTTGTTTCTAACAAAAGCATGTATATCACATTAAAATACTGATATCTAATCATTGACAATATTGTAAATTGCTTTTTATGAATGAGACAGCATACCAATTATAGCACAGGATAGGAATTCTTGGTATATTTCTTCTATGGTAATACATTAGTAATCGAATAAGTCAAATTACGTCAAGACCAGCGGCGGCTTTTCCTTAGGTTTGCAGGTTTGCGCAACCCCCCAAAAAATTGTAAATTAAAATAAAACATAGTAATAAATATAAGTACAAATATTTTTTTAATTTCTATTGATAATTTAATGATTAAATTTAAATCAATTTTTTACCTAGATTATAAGCAAACATTGAAATAATTTAACCTATTTCGCCTAAATGTCAAGAATAATTTGTCGGTATTACCGTATTACGCCTGTAAACATTATCGCTTTGCTCGGGTGCAATTTTAATGTTATCCAAGTTAATCCATTGGAGCGCATATGGGGTTACTTATCTAAGACGTGGAGATAAATTTAGTCTCAAAGTTGTATTTTCGCTGTCAATTTATTTCAACCAGGTTCAAAGACTTCTTGGCGATGAAATAGTGACGTCACATTAAAATAGTTTGCACCTATTTTGAAACAATTATAGATATGCTTTCAAATGAGTGAACATACGCAGTTCGTTATTATCGTATTCGGGTGATTGGAAATAGTAACGTCATTTTGAAAGTGTTTCAAAACAGATTTAAACACATATTAAACCGGGTTACCTCGCGTGTTTGTTGTGCGGTAGGCTATTGTATTTTTTTTTTCGTTTTGCGTTTTGGTTTTGATAGAGAAAAAAGATATTGGACTGCACAATGAAAAAGTGAGACATAGTCGATACTTTAAACATAATAATTAATTGTGTGTGTTTCTGTGGAGCTTTGGAACTCGCGTTACGAGGACATGATAGGACATGATGAGTCTACGTCTTCCTCTAATCTCGAGGTTCTTCGAGGTTTAATTGATTTTAGTGCTATGTAACACTATTTGGAAAAAGCATCGTTATTTAAAAGTACGACAAAAACCATTCAGAATGAAATTTTACTAGCAATGGTTATTGTATATCAAGAGAAAATTTCGGGATTTTTTGTACTTTACGACTATCTTTCACAAAACATCGACCTAAGTGAGATATTTAGTGAAGTTTTAAAACTTTTAAAAATTTTAACTACTATTCTTATGACATCGGCTGACGTAAAATGGTGCTTTTCTACCCTTAAATAGATTAAAATGTTTTTAAGGGATACTAAGAGCCACGAAAGATTTTCTGCTTTGGTAGTGCTTTCTAAAGAAAGGGATCTTATACAAAGTATACCTGATTTCAAATCAGCGGGTGATTGATAAGTTTGCTAATGCCAAAGATCGGCATAAGGATTTCTTTTATAAATAATTCAGACAGTAAATTACACGTGCATTTTCTTTTGACTGTTATATTTTCAAAATTTATTACCTTCTTTATGTTTAGTTATTTAAAATACACTGCTTTGTTTCATACTAACTTAATTTTTAAAGACTTTTATTTTCTCATCCACTGGTGCCTATGGCAGGTTTTATACATATCTGTTTTGAATGTACCATTGGAATTGCAACCCCTAATGCACCAGCCGCTGCTGAGCAAGATAAAAAGACTTAAAAATCAAGCTGCATATTAGAATAAAATTTCTTACGAAAAAGAATAATTTATCTTCACAAATAAGATTACATATAATAGTTAAATAATACAACGTATTATAATTTTCACTTTATTACATTAATCATAAAAATTGTTTCTTTTCTTCATCAGATGGTAAATAATATTTAAATGTTACCTACCATCTGAAGAAGATACTGTGTGTTGAAACAATTGTTACGTTTAATGTAATATAATGGAAATTGTAATACGTAGTATAATTCAACTATTATATAATGGATTTCCATCAAGTAACGGCTAACACAATACAATACTAAGATAGTGTATGTGAAATGTATATGGTGAATCCTATTTTTGTTATTAAGTTTTCGTCTAAACTTTTTAAACATGGTTATGGGAGCTTAGAAGATGATCCTCACTTCGATAAGCCCGTTTCGGAAGGTTCTGTTATAGATGTGTCCAAAGTAAGGGCACTTTTTCTTTCTGAACTACAAATTATCAAATATAAAATCGTAAGAAACTTCAGAATTAGCAAAAAGTGGCTTAATGAAATAATTCATGCACAATTAGAGATAGCGTAAGATGAGTTCCTAGAATGTTGACTGCGTTTGATAAACAAGATCGGGTACAGTGTTGTTAATGGTCAACCTTATAGCTCGGATTTGATCTTATGCTATTATTTTCTATCTAGAAGTTAAAAAAAAAGAGTTCAAAGGAATAAGATTTTTTATCGATGAAGAGATAAAGATAGTAATATCTCACCATTTTGAAGAGAAATTGAAAAAATATTGTTTTTTCAGGTCAAAATCCAAATTTGAGAAATGTAAAAATATATATTTTTTTTAAGAGGGGATTAACTTGAAAATAAATAAATTATTAAATATGACACTTTTACTTTTTGTTTAGGTATTTGAAATATAAAAATGGACCCAACAGGCGATCGTCAAAACACACCGGCTATTAGAAGCGAATTAACGTCTCTGTTTACTACACCGGACCGTACCATGATCGTAAGAAAAACATATGTAGCCCATCACTGGTTAGCTAGAATACTATACTCAAAATGCTAATGGCGACGTAAGGTGGTTCAAATCCGTTTTGATGCCAGGCGAAAAAAATTCATTTGAAATTTGTTTTGAAGTGTAAAACTTCTGAAGATAATATCAGTTTTATCGATTATTTTTTTTAATCTTTTTAGAATGGCTTCAAGAATATTAGCTAAACTCTAACGGTTTAAACTGGCTTGCGAATGTCGAAGATCATACACTGTTCTTCCAGGCTGCTTACGGAACGGTGTAGTAGTCGATACCTCTAATAAATCGACACAAAAATATTTTTTTGCATGTGTCAGTATGGTTCGACTACGGCATGATCTGATGCATCGTAAAATAGTATTAAATTTTTATAAGAATATTAATTAGGCTCCTCTCCAAAACTTAATATCTCTGGAAACGAATAATATTCTACTTAAAACTTGGGTGCAGTAGTTTTTTTTTTTAATAATATATGTAAGCATTGCAATAGTTATCTATTGGCACTTCTCTATTGTTTTTAAACAAACATTAGTAATCCTATCCTAAAATCTGGAAAGAATAGAACCGAATTCAATTTCTATCACCCAAAATGTATCTTAAGTAGACTCTCTCCATGATCACAGAGCCCTTTCTTTAGTCTAGGTAGTGCATCGTGAGATAAAGCAATGCCTAATTAGCAATCTGATGTTAGAAAGGGACCTAAGACCAGTTTACTAGGATTATGCAAGATCTTATGAATTATATACAAATCCAAAACAAAACACTGTAGTGCTCCTCTACGTTACGAGTAGAACTTTGGTGTAGTTACTTGGTAAAAGAAGCTCTTATAAAAACTCATCGTCAACAATACCTTTCCTCTGTATATGATTAAGCTGATACTTAAAAAAAAACTTTCTGCATAAAAGTGGAAAGGTTCTCCCTAACTTCAAGCTTCATGCACATATTCTAAATTTTCACTAAATCGATGAAAAGACATATATTACATCTTATCAACAGAGTTATACTATATGGACAGAAAGAAAAATTAATATATTTATTTATAAAATGTTAACCTATGGTTATCATGGATGTAGAGAAAAATTACAGAATAATTGCTGATACGAAAACAGAATGCCTTTTAAGAACATCGTGAAACATGAGGGATGACTATAGATCATTTAAAAGTCATGTAACTGAAATTCAAAATAAATCTTTTAATACTTACTTCAATAAAAAAAGGTGCTATATATAAACAAATAATAGGTTACTTGAGGTACTTTAATATTAAAGGTAAAAGTAACTACAAAACAAATAAACGTAAAAATATTTAAATATGTAATAATCTATGAAAATAACAATTCAAATAATCTTGTTACTCCATGGAAAATAGACTTTCGTCAGGAACAAAAATGCAACATTGGTTTCTTTGATGGAATGTGTTCATTTCGGCATAGTATAAAACATATCTCGATGATAACTCTGAAGACAAAAAATGGCAGATCAAAAATAATCGTGATTTTCGGTTTTTTGAGTTTTGCTCGAAAAATAAATTTGTTTCGAAAAATATTTCAATCAATAGTTATAGAGAATTAAAAAACCTATCGATTCATATAATATAAGTTATAGATGGCGCCACTAGTTATCGAGATATATTTTTTTTTCGACGAAATTTAAGGTTTTTATTATTTTTTAAAAAAGAAATTTATTAACAAATTACCAATTTAAGATTTAACATGAATCTCAGTTTTTTTTTATTTTCCGAAAAATTCGATGTCAAAAGTGAAAATTAAAAAAAAAAATTTTTTTTCAATCGTGGGCCTGGAAATTTTGCAAAAGCCAATCTTTGCACCAAAAAAATTGCGATAACTTTTCACCGAATGGAGATAAATTTTTTTTAATGCATGCATTGGATTTAGATGTATCATTCCCGATCTAAAAAAAAAATAATTTTTCATTAAAAAAACGTTTTTTTTTTTCAAAAATTCATAATGGCTTGGTAAATGAATATTAAGGGCTCAAATTTGCAGAAGATGCTTTTTAATACTTGTACTTTACTTGTGATTTTTTTGGATCCAAAAAATACACTTCCATACGATCTGTGAACCTTCAAAAATTGGGCCGAATCTAATCGAAAATAGCTGCTGCAGTCTGCTATTGGCTGGTTGTCATAGTTCAGGCGCATTATTCATTGGCGCTTCAAGAAAACTCACAAGTAATATTTATAATATTGATGTTGTTTTATTAATTTATATGATAGTAACAATTTGTTTAGTCATATTAATTATTAATTTGATTATCAACAAAATTTTTACAAAAAATTATAGAGAAAATCATACAAATATTCAAACAAATAAATCTAAAAATATGTAAATTAGTGATAATCTATGAAAATAACAATTCAAATAATCTTATAAAAAGGAACGAGAAACATATTTTATATCTTTTACATTTAAATCTAAAACATAAAACTGACTACGGGCCCTGAATATACAAAATATAAAAAACTTTGTGGAAAAATAACATCAGATATTTACCACTTCTTATTTTTTTTAACTTTAAGATATGTCATTTAATGTATTACACCTGGAAAGAAATATTGCCCACTATGTTCAAGAACATATCCCTGCTGTTGCATCTCGGATAACAGAAGCATCTTCAACTATTTAACTTCAGACTAAAATTGCGAAATATGTACGATGAACATAATGTGCTTCATACATCTAGACTGTCACATCGATTATTTTACATCCTAGCTTTGGCGAGTAATTTTTACTACTGAGAAGCCATGGAATGTCAGCTAACATTCGTATTTCATTTCACGCCTGTTGCAAAATAAATTGTTCATGCGGTAAACGGTTCGATGGAAAAATAATGAAAATATAAAGTATCCCTGGGGAATAGACAATATTTGTTTGTCTTTCTGGAAGGTTCTTATGATAGGTGATATGTATGGTAAATATTATTGTATTTAATTCGAAATAAATGAAGTAAGATTAGTTAATTTTATGGAACGAAGATGCCCTAAATAGAGGCATGTCGACATTTTAGATTTAATCTCACTGCCAAATATTTAAATCTGAGAGAAAATATAAATAAATATTCATAATATATAAACATTGAAATATAAAAATTCTTACAATTGCTGCTTAGCTTTTAAACATCATGTACAAAGCATATGCCTTTCTAAACATGTACATTTATTGAAATTAGTTCTCATTTTTCAACTTTATTCTACATTTTCACAACAGAGCTATATATTCGATACGCTGAAATTTCTCTTATTTATCCAATATATTTATATAATATGCCAGAATTGACAATACTTAGTTAAAATGTATTCTATTCACATCAATATCAATTTTGTATTAGAAACATTTCTACTTATATCAGACTATGGTATTTGTCTGTTACTGAGTAAAATCCAACGTAAACTTTTATTCATTGACGACAATAGTCGAAAACCCATTAAATGGAATGATCTATGTAGAGAGTATGGTCCCCTTAACATTCCTCAATATAAAAATATGAATCGATGATTTTATAACAAATTTCCTGATCATTTCTGCCATGGCAACAATTCTCCCTTACAATTACATTAAGTTATAAACAATTAAAAAAGCTATTTTATTTGTGTGCGATTCAAAAGTAAACATTACAGTTAAAAAACTTTCAATTTAACAAAAAATCTTGTAGTCTGACTATTTAATTTGAATTTATTTCCACAGAGTTATTTTTTTTTCGTATTTAAATTTCCTCTAAAATTAAATTTTGTTAAAAGTGATTACAAAGGAACATTTAGGGTAATTATATATTTAATATCAAAGAATTGCCGTACCTTATAATTAAAAGTAGAAGTAATTGTTTGTCAACAATATTATTAACAAGGGAAAGCGCATGAAAAATTAAATTAATATTTAAAGCGTTTTAATACATAATTTTAAATAAATTTAAGTAAAACATAATAATATTTTAAAATATTCAATAACGAAATACTTCCCGAAAATAAATAAAATTTTCTATTTTTTCTGTCAATTTAGAACGGTTTTAAGGTAAGAACATGTTAGTGAATACTAGGGATAATATTCAAGGTTATATCGATTTCGGATATACCTCTAAGAATTATTGATGGTTCCTGCAAGGAACTATTTTTAAAAAAGCGTTCAACAATCAAGCACACGAATTAATCCAGATTTAATATCTTGATTTGGAATTTTCGTGAAGTTTAGTTAAAATCTAATGCAAAAACCTGACATTATATGCAATATAAAAAACATTCTAGAATAGTTAAAAAAATCTAAATGCCTATTTCTCACGCATCTATCTACTCCTTACCCTGTAACATGAACTTTTAATTACCATTAGATTTTCTCACTCGGCAAAATTTGTAGATTAAACATTTTTATATTTGGACAATATCACGACTTAACCTGTCATTTCAGAATACAAATATTTAAATATTCGTTGTTATTTGCGACTTTAGGATAAATATTTTAAAGCTCAAGATTTACACCGAAAATATACATATTCACATCATAGAGTGCGCGACAACCGGGCTCAAATAAAAAGCAAAATATACATTTTAATATTTTCTTCAAAATAATGTCTCTAATCTTGTTTCTACTTTTTGCACAAAACCTCTGGAATGGTAAAAGTCCATTATTTTTACACCTTGACTTTTTCAGATACTTGCTCTTTGTATTTATAAACAGAGAAGCCAATCGTTTTTAAATTTTTAAAACTTATTTAGCTACTTAAAGCACGTTTAAAAAATCTTATGAAACTAAATTTTAAGGCCCTCAGTGAATATACAATAAAAAATAAAGGTGCCGTTAAAAACTTTTTTTACATAGGATCTTTCAGCTCCCCTTCACTTTGTTTGTATACATTTTTCTCGTATCTCTTACGGTTTGTTTGGCCTTTCGCCCGAAAGGTTGTTGTGAACCTTTTTGTATGTTTTCGCGTTTATTAGGAAACTTTGAAGTTAGCCTGCCTAATCGAATTAGATTTAATTTATTTATCATGTCTTATATCGAAAAATTGCCTTAGTAAAAGTATTAAGATTTAAATGAGTAGTATAATCTAAATAACTAAAGTTGTATTTTTTCTTTAAGGCCCGTTAGTATATTTTATTCAGTTAATTTTTTTCTCTGATTTTCTTTCAAGCTGCGTTTCAATCATCTATCGGTTCCATGAGCAAAAGTGCATTGAAAGAAGTGCAAAATTCATCAGCAACATTCATCCTTTGAAAATCATTGCAAAAAGAGTTGTGGTTAGGTTGTTGTACTGGCCGAATTGTTGCCATTTAAGTAACTCCCAAGTCTGCTCCGAAAAATATGAAACTTACCTACTATCAAAGACACGAAGGATAAGCCCCAAACTAATTATATACGAGTATTGTTGGAATAGGAAAAGAAAACGAAAATTCATTATCATCATCACCCAACCATCTAAATTCACTGTTGGATATGGGCCTCTCCTTGTTTCAGCCTTGTTTTTTTCTATTCTGAGCTGCTTGCAATCAGTTGTCACATATCCCCTCTATGTCTTCTGCCAGCTTGTAGGTGGTATGCCTTATGTCATTTGTCAGCCAAAGGTCTCCAATACAAAATTTTAGGGGTCTACCGTCCATCGTTCATCGTGGTTATGAGGCATATCCAGCTCCACTTAAGTCTTGTAGTGACGCTTGTCGTTAGTCTAATTTTTTTTTGTCCCCAAAAGTCAGTCCCAGCATAGATCTTTCTATCCGCCTTTGGGCTACACTCAGTTTTGTTGACGTTCTGAAAGTTTATATGAGAGTTACTGCGCATTACATCATGACCAGGAGAAAGCACTGGTAAAAGTTTTTTGTTTAAATGGTTTGGTAGATTATTTTTGAATCCGTCGCTTAGAACTCCATATGCCTCTTAGGTTAGGGTTATTCTTCTTTTTAGTTCTGCTGCTTGATTGTCCCTGGCGTGACAAAAATATTTATATTTTGTGGATGGCGTTATTTCGTTTTAGGTTTTCGCTAGCAATAAAATTTGTCATTTTGTTAGAGTTTACCTTTAGTTCAACTTCCTTGTATGTTTTTCTTAGTTCGCATAACATGGCTTATTTCTTCCAGATTATCCAAGGTAATGTCTATATCGTCCGTGAACTGCAGATATAAGAGCATCTCACATTCGTTACGTATTACTCATTCCTCTTATTCAATCATTTAAAAGTATTGTTTCGGACGGTCAATTTTCGAACACAAACTGTATTAATGAATACATTACTATTTCAAAAGATTTTTATTGTTAACTTTGCTTTTGACACTTGTAAAACAATTTCAAGTTGCATCGACGAATTCTCAAATGTTCAAGAAAGCCGGTCTGAACCATTTATATATCCTTTTTGTTGATACCGGAACAATAAACTCGTAACAATCCTGTTTTTCTTCGTAGAACTTCCATAGCTTCAGATCGTAGTACTAGAACAAGAGCACGTGCCTTCTCAGGTGAACTCCAATTATTGCCCGTGGCGGCGGCCTTGAATTGATGGGCATAGGTAGGCCAAAGTAGCTTGCCCTCGAAGGTAGGCGGCTTTATCACACTTGTTGCAGGAACACCATCTACCTTTACTGTACCTGTACTGGTTTCTCCATTTGCAAATATAATTGTTGCATCTGTTTTTGGATTCCTGTCATCTCATGTTGTATTTCGCCATGTGCGTCTTCTCTAATTTGGAAATGTAATTGTTGCATCTGTTTCTGGATTCCCATCACCTCATGTTTTTAGTTTTTGTTTTATACTTTCTTGATTTTTTGAATGTCTTCTTGGCTTGTTTTTGGTGTCATCAATTCTTGTTTCATATTGTTTCGAATTTTTGGCATATCTTCTTTCATTTCTTGTTTGGTGTTTTCTTGGCTCATTAATTCCTGTTTCATCTTGGCTTGTCTTCAATTCCTGTTTCATATCATCTTAATTTTTCGTCATATCTTCTTTCATATCTTGTATCATCATTAATATCTGATTTAAACTAGTTTGCAGTTGTTCTTCCATTTTTGCCGCCTGTTTCCTAGTTTCCACTGGCATCCAATTTCAATTCAATTTTTTTTTCTAATTTTCTAACTTGAACTTACCTCATCTGGATTTAATCGCACCTCCAAGGTAAAAATAAGGAAATAGGATTCTCTAAAAAGTTCCAGACCTTCTTTCATAGACGCAAATTAACAAAGGTAAAAGTAATTAAATAAATTATGGACTCGTAGAAAATAAACCTGGAACCCTACAAACTACAAACACAAACTAATACTATGAAATGTAAAACGTTATAAAGTTGGTTACATTATATTGAATAATTACTGTGAAGGGCTTGGTATGAAAATTTTTATAGAAGATTCGGGAATCTTCTGGTATCGGCAAAAAGAGTATATAAAGGGTCTAGGTCTGCTTTCGTGGACAGCTTATTTTGAGAAGTCGTTGACGTAAGATGTATTGTTGACAAGTTGTCACAATTGTGAAAATAAAAGGTTATAATAGAATACAGTGCATATAAAAACTGGCCTGTCGGAACAAATTAGTGTGGGAAGTCGGATAAGCAAAATAGAAGAGCAACTTCGAACTAGTTTAAATCAGATACTTATGATGATACAAGGCATGAAAGCAAGCCAAAAAGAAATGAAGAAGAGCTAGGAAGAGATGAAACAGGAATTAAAGTCAAATCGCGAAGAGATAAAACAAGAATTGTAAGAAGATATGACGAAAAATCTAGACGATTTGAAACAAGAATTAAAAACAAGCCACGATGATATGAAACTGGAATTGATGACAAAACAAGCCAAGAAAATGTATACCAAGAACTGAAAGGAAACATTAAGAAAAATAAAGAAACTAAACAAGAACTAAAAACAAGCCTGGAGGACCTGAGACAAGAACTTAAAACAAGTCAAAACAATATGAAACAAGAATTAAAAGGGGACATTAAAAAAGTCAAGAAGATATGAAGCGTATAGAACAGGAAATGTAACAGAAGATTATCAAAATTAGAGAAGAGGTACATGGCGAAATACAACATGAGGTGACTGGAATCCAGAAACAGATGCCACGATTACATTTGCAAACCGAGAAGGTAGCCAGAACACATATAGTAAAGGTAGATGGTATTCCTGCAACTAGTGTGATGAAGCCACCTACCTTCACGGCAAAATACCTGGGCTTATCTATGTCTATACTTTTCTGGAGATGCGCTATGGCAAAGCTCACCACTAAGAAGTTTACAAGGCCCAACTTCAAGGAATGAGACTAATAAATTTGATTTACCCAACATAACTGAAGAAATAAAGCAAGAGTTAGCAGGCAAATAATTTTACCGAAGGTTTATGTGACCGAGGAACAAATCAAACTCTAAGAATGGCCCGACAGAAGAAAATTTCCAGGGCGCTTGCTAACACAGATCTCAAGAAACCAAGGAAGAATCAACGTTTCCCTAGATGATACAAGACCAACGAGGAAATCTTCATCAGGTTAAAGAGGGAATTTCAAGAATTTCTATACAAACAAAAAGTACATGAAAAAACAAAGGCCATCAGAGGACCAGCACGCTCATTCTAAGTCGAACAACCGTCGAGG